>CM059194.1:24862797-25134705 GCA_030323885.1 Branchipolynoe longqiensis
GATCATGGCATTGCTCGCCGTGAATATAGCCTATGCTGCCGACACGGCGTAAAGCAACCACCAATCAATCAATCAATCATGGCAGTACATTCATTTCTCAGTTCATATCCTCATCTAGACAGAATCCAGTCGACACTACTTCGCTTTATTCCCATCCACAGACAAGCAACAATCCAGTACCCCGTGTTAACAAGCACCCCAAACAGTGGTCCGCAACTGGGTCATCAAAGGCTATGGTATGTGCTGTCCAGTCTGTGGGAAAGTGCATATAAAAGACCCCTTGTTGCTTATCGGAAAGAGTAGCCTATGTGGCGGCAGCAGGGTTCGTCCAAAGAGATTTGTCAGAATGACCATATGTTTGACATCCAATAGCCAATGTTATGAAAATCAATGTGCTCTCGAGGCGTCGTTAAATATACTTTTAGCCAGCACCCAGACACAAAGCATCATTATGATGAACCCCTACCCATGCACATGTCACCGGTAGATTATATTAAACACCACCCAAACACGATCCATGACTTCAGTACCTGATATTAACACCTACACAAACTCACACCACCAGTGTAGGACCTTAAATTAACCACTTCCCAAATCAGCAATCGAATACCTTGAGTAAATCACCACCCAAACACAAATTACTAACCCAGTATCCTGTCTTAGCAATCACCCAAACACAAACCATCAACTCAGTACCTTATATGAAGCCATTACCCAAACACATGCCATCACCTTAGTTCACCCAAACACAAACCACCCTTCGACCACCTTATGTTAAGCCACCACCAAAACGCAAGCTTCAATACCACCACCCAAGCACAAACCACCACTCAAATACCATGTGGTAATCACAACCAAAACACAAATTACCAATCCACTACCTTTTAATAAACCCCTCACCGAATAGAAACCACCAATTCCACCCGGATATGACCTTAGATGTTGCTAGGATGTAAAACAACAACAAACAAGCAAATACACCACCAATTCAGTACCTTCAGTTACCCACCCAAACACAAACTTCAGTACCTATTATAACTAACGATTGACTTACAAAATTGATACTTGTCACTTCCTAGCCTTGCACTCAGCATTATTAGGATAGGGCAAGGACTGTTTGGCTCAGTGTCAGGATAATGTGACTGAGTGGCATATCGGGTCATGGTGCTGGTTGCCTCATTTCCCAGTTGGACATCACTATAAAGTCACCATGAGTGCACACTGTCACAAAAAAAAGAAATTTGTTTTATTTAACGATGCCTCTCGAGCACATGGATTTTTATCATGGGCTATTGGACGTCTAACATATGGTCATTCTGACATATTTCTTTTGGAGGAAACCCGCTGCCACCACATATGCTACTCTTTCCGATAAGCAGCAAGGGTTGTTTTATATGCACTTTCCCACAGACAGGACAGCACATACCACAGCCTTTGACAAACCGATTGTGGACCACTGGTTTCACACTGTCATCCTGTTATGACCTTAGATGTTGCCGGGATGCAAAATGCCAACAACCAACCAACAACCAACATCTCTCCCACAACTATTTATCAACGGAAACCTTTTTGCCACCATCTGCAACCAAGTGTCTACACCGCCACCCCCTGACAACCACCCCCTTAATCTAACCACATTCCCACACTCTTCCTCCCCTCTTCCCCCTCTCTCCTCCCACATCCCCACTCCTTCTGCCCCCCCCCCCCCTCCTCCTCCCTTTCTCCTTTCTCCCCATTCCATTCATATTTTCTACTTCAATCCATGGTCTACGTGGACCTCCCCTCGCCCATCCAGCCACGCCCACCACTACTCCCTACCTTACCTGCTCCCTGCCATTCCCCTTCACCTCCACTACCCTTCACCCCCACCCCCACTCCCTATCAAAGCCGCTACCCGCGAGCAATCACGCACTCTCCACCCGAGTTCTGTGTTTGCGTCGATCCAATTGCACGCATGCGCTACCTACACCAAGCGTACGTTTTACTAAAAAGAACACCCAAACAAATCGCCAAACCAGAGAAAGAATCTTATTCACTGCATCTGCTCAATTTGTCCACGCGGGTGCGTCATCTGATTTCATTTGATTAGACAATATATAGTAAAACCTCTCTAAATCGACCGACCATAGGACCGACTTTTAATTGGTCCATTTAGGGAGGTGGTCGGTTTAGAGTGTTAGAATATATTTTACAATGGTATTGTTGGGACCCAAATAAAGCGATCGATATAGGGGAGTGGTCGATCTGTGGAGGGGTCGGTATAGGGAGGTTATACTGTATATATATATTTATATATATGGAGTTCAGGTGCAAAACCCGGTAAACACCAATCAAAAAATTGAGATAAACATTGGAATCAAACCTTCAAAGAGGTAATTCTTTGTACATTCCTATATTGTTGTCAATCGCTCCATAACCATTCCATCACAAGAAAAATGGAATTAGAGACAAATCAAATTACCTTCAGGTAAAATTCTTATATTTTAATTTGAAATTTTGGATTGGCGTTTACAGGGTTTTGCGCCTGAACTCTTCGTATATACAGTAAAACCTTTCGATACCGACCCCTCCACAGATTGACCACTCCCCTATATCGATCGCTTTACTTGGGTCCCAACAACACTATTGTAAGGATATTCTACCTCTCTAAACCGACCACCTCCCTAAATGGACCACTTAAAGTCGGTCCCATTGTCGGTCGATTTAGAGAGGTTTTACTGTATATATATACTTTTTATTCGCGAACCTGAACTACACACAATTCAACCCACATAGCAGGGTGCATGCGTCAGAATGTGTTAGGCTTATTTCCGGTGGGCTTTGCCCTGGTAATAATTACACCATCAACAACAACAAAAATCTGTTCTTCTTCTTTTTTCCCCCTTGTTAGTTTATTTCCTTGATACTAACACTCTAGCTGGGCGTGTTAGTGAAAATGCCCCTGCCGTGCCCAGACGGACACCCCCCCAGGGCACACATTGCACCCATGACTTATTGAGAACAGAAGAAGAAAAAACCCCAAAAGAACCCCGCCCCACACACCCGTCCTTACAGTTACACCAAGTGCTCCCTCCCCCAACCAACACCACTACCACCGGACGCGGTGGCCGAATCGGTAAAGCGCAGGCTTCCCGTGCGGAAGGTCAGGAGTTAGTTCGAATCCCAGCCGAGTCAAACCAATGACTTATCAAATTGATACTTGACACAACCTTTTTTTTTTACTTGAAGATTTATACTGCTTATCATGGATAAGTCTGAATAGACTTGTTTTCACCATTAGACAGTTTGTCGATTGAAATCCCAAGCCTACTCTTTTACCGACCCTAGGGATTTTTAACCTCCCACACCACAGAGACATGATATGAGAGCAACTGGCCTTTGATGATGCTGTAAGTTATGCACATTGGTGTAAATCCAAATTGGCAGAGGTGGGGGGCACGGGGAATAGAACCACTGACCTTCAGATTAGGAGTCTGACCTAGAAAAAAGTCAGACACTCTAACCCCTCCGCCACAGTGGCGCTCGGCATTAATAGGATAGGTCAAAGACTGGTTAGCTTAATAGCAGTATAATGTGACTGCGTGGGACAGCAGGTGATCTATGAAGTTGCCATGAGTGCGCAGTCGGTACCCATCATGATATGACATTAAATGTTGCTAGGACGTAAAACAATAATAACCAGCCAATACCTCCTCACCCCCCCCCCTCACCGCACCTCGTGTATTCGCAGCTTAAAGTTGCATAATCCGATGGTCTTAAAGGTTATGCCATCTCTTTTAAAGAAAAGAAATATAATAGGTTCATCATCATAATCTACTTTACTTTAATTACTTTTAATTAATTTTCCAGGGTTGCACTTCAAATATCTCAGACATTAGAAATTTAAAATAAAAGTTCCTTCAAACTAAAGTAAGGTAGATTATAGCGATCAACCTAATATATTTATCGCAGAAAATGACAGAAACTCAAAACCATCGGACTATGTAACTTTAATGATTACACCAGTATCTAAGTTTGGTATCTATGATTAAATCTAGATAAGTGTTTGCTTTCCCAAAATTTGCAATTTTTAATCAGATTGTCCAGCTTTAACCTATTTCTGTTTTACTTCATGTCAGAGGGTGCTGGAGGGGGTCACGTGGGTCCTGGAAGAGGTCACGTGGGTGCTGGAGGAGGTCACATGTGTTGGTGTGAGTAGGGTGAGAGTGAACGTTGACACTGTGTCGTGGGGGTGATGTAGATGGGAAATATTGCGCACCAGAACAGGATTAGGAACCAACAGTTTTTTAAGTCAATTGTCTGGTTATCTACTTGAATCAGCGTCTGCTTTATAGGGATGCCATTACCTGGTTCTTTGCCCGAGTCAGTGTCTGGTCCTTTGCCTTAATTAGCGTATGATGTCATTATTATGTTTGTCATTATCTGTTTCACTGCCTGAATCAGTGTCTGGTTTATTGTGTTGTCATTATCTGCTTCGTTGCCTGAATCATATCGATTTAAGGTTTTGTCATTATCTGTTTCATTGCCTGAATCAGTGTCTGGTTTATGGCTTTGCCATTATCTGTTTCATTGCATGAATCAATGTCTGATTCATGGCTTTGTCATTATCTGTTTCATTGCCTGAATCAGTGTCTGGTTTATGGCTTTGCCATTATCTGTTTCATTGCATGAATCAATGTCTGATTCATGGCTTTGTCATTATCTGTTTCATTGCCTGAATCAGTGTCTGGTTTATGGCTTTGCCATTATCTGTTTCATTGCCCAAATCAATGTCTGATTCATGGCTTTGTCATTATCTGTTTCATTGCCTGAATCAATGTCTGATTCATGGTTTTGTCATTATCTACTTCGTTGCCTGAATCAATGTCTGATTCATGGCTTTGTCTGGTGCATTGTCTGAATCAATTTCTGATTCATGGCTTTGTCATTACTACTTCATTGCCTGAATCAATGTCTGATTCATGGATTTGTCATTATCTGTTTCATTGCCTGAATCAATATCGGATTCATGGCTTTGTCATTACCTGGTTCATTCCCTGTATCAATGTCAGATTCATGGCTTTGTCATTGCCTGGTGCATTGCCTGAATCAATGTCTGATTCATGGCTTTGTCATTATTTGCTTCATTGCCTGTATCATTGCCTGATTTATGGCTTCATCAGTATCTGCTTCATTGTCGATCTGATCCAATGCCTGAATAATTATCTGGTTCAGTATCTGATTCATATTCTGGTGCATTGTTTTTGTCATTGTCTAATTTAGGGAATCATTTTTGTATGTGTTGGTGCGCTATCAGAATCATTGTCTGATTCATCATCTGATTGATTGCTTTGGTTCATTGCCTGAGCAGTGGTCTGCTTCATTGCCTCACCCATTTGAAAGTGTATTGCCTGAATCACCAGTCTGGTTTAGTCCTTCACTTATTTTGTTTGGTTCCTTCTCAAGTCATAACTTGTGCCACTTGTGCCACTTCTTCGAAACCATTGTCTGATCCATTGTGAAGGTGTCTTTCTGGCGTAGGTGATTTTCTTACTATATCGATTAACAGAGGATCATTGTTGTTTGCTGACTGCCTCTAACCACCACAATACTCCCTCTGAAGCCCCACATCACCAGCACCCACCCTGACCACCACACCCCACCGCAACCACCACCACCAACCCCAACCACCACAACCCACCCTAACCACCACCACCCTCCCCCCAACCACCAACACCCTCCATCAACTACCACCACCCCAACCATCACACACCCCAACAACCACTACCCACCCCATCCACCAACCACCACCCCAACCACCACAACCCACCACAACCACTACAACCCAACCATCACCACCCACCCTCAGCCACCACCCACCCCAAGCACCACAACCCACCACAACCCACCACAACCCACCACAACCCACCACAACCCACCCCCAACCACCACCACCCACCTCAACCACCCCTACCCTCCATCAGCTACCACTCCCCCAACCACCACCCACCCCAACCACCACAACCAACCCCCAACCACCACCACCCACCTCAACCACCACCACCCTACATCAACCACCATCACCCTCCATCAACTACCACCACACCAACCACCACCACCCACCCCCAACTACCACCACCCACCCTCAACCACCACCCACCCTCAACCACCACCCAGCCGAACCACCACAACCTACCCCAGACACCACAACACACCCCAACCATCACCACCCACCTCAACCACCACCATCCATCCCCAACCACCACCACCCACCCCCAACCACCACCACAGACCTCAACCACCACAACCCACACCCAACCACCACCACACACCTCAACTACCACAACCCACCCCCAAGCACCACCACATACCTCAACCACCACCACCCAACCCCAACCAGCACAACCCACCTCCAACCACCATCACCGCCCTCCAATATTCCCAGTCTGGACTCAGTCATTCAGACACAAACATATTTAATCAATTAATGATTAGTAGCAAGCTATATTGGCTGTACATAGCCATATTTAATCATGATACTTGTGAATATAAAGCGGCATGAACCACTCTTAATTTCCTATTCATTGACATTATTGTGTAACACTCAAACTCCCATACCAATTAATGATCTTGCAAGTCTAAGCCAACTTGTGGTATTCTATGTGGCAGAGTGGTAGAGTGGTTAGAGTGTCTGACTTTTTTCTATGTCGGCCTCCTAATCTGAAGGTCAGTGGTTCGATACCCCATGCCCCCTCCTCACCTCTGCCAATTTGGATTTCCACCTCTGTGTATAACTTACAGCGTCATCAAAGGCCGGTTGTTCTCCTACAATGTCTACTTGGGGTGGGAGGTTAAAAATCACTTGGGTTGGTCAAAGTGTAGGCTGGGGCTTTCTATCGACAAACTATCTATCTAATGGTGAAAACAAGTCTATTCATACTTATCCATGATAGGCAGTCTAAATCTTCAAGAAAAAAAGAAAAAGAAACTAGCATCTTAGTCCTTTCTTTTAATCTCACAGTTCCTCCTCCTTTCTGGCATTCTGTATGAACTGAAATGTACTTATTTTTCCATTTTTCTTTGTCTCTTTAATTTACAGTTGCATAGTCCAATGGATTTGAGTTTCTGTCATTTTCTGAGATAAATATATTAGTTTGATCATTATAATCTACCTTACTTTAGATTGAAGTACCTTTTATTTGAAGTGGCTAGCTTTCGAGATATTTGAAGTGCAAACTTACTAAATTAATTGTGGCAAGCGCATTAACACTCTGACATCATAGACTTCTGCAATAGCAGGTTCTATTCAATTGCCTAAATATTCCCTTCTGTGTAGTGATAAACGTTTAAGAAATTCACCAGTATCTAAATTAGATACGTAGGATGAAATCTGCATAGAGGGTGCTGCGTCATATACTGTACGGTATAGGATGAGTGTATTTATTTGAATGCTTGGAATTTCCTTCGTTATATATATATATATATATATATATATGTGTGTGTTGTATAACCATGATACAAGTATAATTATCCGTAAACTGATTATCCTTTAATGGTGCCTCTGGTTGCACCTTATCTGGACACTTCACAACTATTGATACTTAACAACTCAGGCGAATGGACAGACTCTCTGCCTTGCTTGGTGCTGCCACCTGGCCTATTCAGCTGTTAGGACTCAGCCTCTTGCCTGTACCACTTGCTGAAAAATGTACATGTACATATATATATATATATATATATATATATATATATATATATATGTGAAGTATAACATATTATGTGAGTATAAAGATACGGAAGGGAATATTACTTATAATCATGATTATTGTTATACTCCGTAAGATGCAACATTGTACGTGGTGCTATCTCAGCCCACCTCTCCTCCACCTGATGTTGACCAGTGTCAGTTGCACTGGGGGATGTTTTCTTATCTATATATGTATATATATATATATATATATACACACATATATATGTATATATATACTATTCTGCATCTCACAAAGGTCACAGGGAGCTGCACCAAAATATTAGCTGTTGTAAATATACAACGTCAGTTCACCCCCAACTCACCTGATCCTCCCCCTCCCACTCCCCTCCCCCCACACCCCCACCGCCCCTACCTCCCACCACCGCAGAAATAACGATAAATGCAACAAATAGTATCTAAATTGAGCGAGTATTTTGGTCTTGAAAATTGTATGGCTTCATCTGATTATAAAGAAATCTTCATTTTTGTTATAGATTCTTTTGTCTATTTTCAACTAGATATATATGCATATGAACCCACTCTTCTCCCCTCCCCTACTCCCCTTCCCTACTCCCCTTCCCATCTCCCCTCGCCTACTCCCCTCCCCTCCCCTACTCCCCTCCCCTACTCCCCTCCCCTACTCCCCTCCCTTACTCCCCTTTTCTACTCCCCTCCCCTCCCCTCCTCCCCTCCCCTCCCCCTCCCCTACTCCCCTCCTCCCCCTCCCCTCCCCTCCCCTCCTCCCCCTCCCCTACCTCCCTCCCCCTACTCCCCTCCCCTCCCCCTCTCTCCCCCCCTCCCCCTCCCCTCCCCCCCTACTCCCCTCCCCTCCTCCCCCTCCCCTACTCCCCTCCCCTCCCCCCCCCCTCCCCCTCCCTCCCCCCCCTCTCCCCTCCCTCTCCCCTTCCCCTCCCTCCCCCTCCCTCCCCTCCCCCCCTCCCCTACTCCCCTCCCTACTCCCCTCTCCTCCTCCCTCCCCTCTCCCCCCCTCCTCCCCTCTCTCCTCCCCTCCCCTCCCTCCCCCTCCCCTCCCCTCCCCCTCCCCTTCCTCCCCCTCCCTCTCCCCTCCCCTCTCCCCTCCCCTCCTCCCCTCCCTCCTCCCCCTCCCCTCTCCCCTCCCCCCTCCCCTCCCCTACTCCCCTCCCCTCCCCCTCCCTCTCCCCCCCTCCTCCCCTCCCCTCCCCCTCCCCCCCTCCCCCTCCCTCCTCCCCCCCTCCCCCTCCCCTCCCCTACTCCCCCCCCCTCCCCCTCCTCTCCTCTCCCCTACTCCCCCTCCCTCCCCTCCCCTCCCTACCCCCTCCCCCTCCCCTCCCCCTCTACTCCCCTCCCCTCCCTCCCCCCCCTCTCCCCCTCCCACTACTCCCCTCCCCTCCCCTCCCCCTCCCCTCCCCCCTCCCTCTCCCCCCCCCTCCCCTCCCCTCCCTCTCCTCCTCTCCCCTCCACTCCTCCCCTCCCCCTCCCCCTCCCTCTCCCTCCCCTACTCCCCTCCCCTACCCCCTCCCCCTCCCCTCCCCTCTCCCCTCCCTACTCCCCTCCCCTCTCCCCTCCCCCTCCCCTCCCCTTCTCCCCTCCACTACTGCCCCTCCCCTACTCCCCTCCACTACTCCCTCCCCTCCCCTCCCCCTCCCCTCCCCTACTCCCCTCCACTACTCCCTCCCCTTCTCCCTCCACTACTCCCCTCCCCTCCCCTCCCCTCCCCTACTCCCCTCCCCTACTCCCCTCCCCTACTCCCCTCCCCTACTCCCCCTCCACTACTCCCCTCCCTACTCCGCTCCCCTACTCCCCTCCCCTACTCCCCTCCCCTACTCCCCTCCACTACTCCCCTCCCCTACTCCCCTCCCCTACTCCCCTCCCCTACTCCCCTCCCCTACTCCCCTCCCCTACTCCCCTCCCCTACTCCCCTCCCCTACTCCCCTTTTCTACTTCCCTCCCCTACTCCCCTCCCATACTCCCCTTTTCTACTCCCCTCCCCTCCCCTACTCCCCCCCCCATCTCCCCTCCACTACTCACCTCCCCATCCCCCTTCCCTTTCCCCCTCCCCCCTCCCCTCCCCTACTCCCTTCCCCTCCCCCAACCTCTCCCAGACGCACACCGCTAACACGTGTGTCGGATACTCTATATTCCACAAGATGTTAATGCCAATTCCATAGGTCATACTGTTTATAGTTGCTCGCTGGCGGGAATCAAACCCAGATCGAGGCTCATCGTAGACATCGCTTACCCTTCGGCCATGAGACCCAGCTGTACACCGTGGATCCTTTCATCTAACTCAAATATCGCTCAATTTTCCACGTCAAATTTCAATTCAGTTTTGAGGAAAGTTGCCATAAGCCGATGATTTTGAGTTTCTATTTCTTATTTTTTGTAAATCTTTTTTTAAACTAAAATATATTGTCGTGGGGGGGGTGATGAAAATGGGAAGTATTGCGCCTAGAGCGGGACTCGAACCCACATCTCTTTGCAATCTGGGCTAGTGTGCTAACCATTACACAACCTAGGGTCCCTGATTTATTTTAAATGCTGCATAGTCCGATATTTTCTAGTTTCTAAAATATTTTCTTTCGGATAAATAAATATATAAACATTATTATTATAATATAGTTTGCCTTTGCCTTACTTTTAAGAAACTTATATTTTAGAGGGTTATCTTTAGATATATTTGAATTAAAAGCATTCCAAATTAATTTGAACATGTATGTCGAAATGATGGACTTCACAGGCAGAGTCTGACGGTTTTAAGTGTCTCTCATATTTTATTTCGGATAAATATATTAATTTGATTATAATAATCTACTTTTCCTTAGTGTTAACTAACTATCTTTTAAAGGGTTATCTTTCGATATAGTTTAAGTAAACACGTGCCAAATTCACTTTTGCATGTACATCGAAATGCCGGACTCCATAGTCTTCAATAGTGACCAGATTCTATTAGATTGCTTTGGTACTAATACTAGTCCTTGCTATAACCCTATTTCAAATGACGTCAGCATAGGTATTTAGGTCAGTGCACTGGCAGCTTGGGTGCAGGACGACACATGGTCACACTGCAAACTCAATCGCTCTGAGCAATATTCCGACAGAAAAGGTGAAATATCTCTAAAACTACACCACCTAGAAACAAACCGCTTGGAACACATACAGAAAAGATATTCAGCGAAAAGAGTATATTACATGTATAAGGTTAGGGTTCTGAATTTCTATTAATTTTGAATAAAATTGATGTGTTGCACTGCATGTATCGGCAAACTCGATGCATTGTCATTGGCAATCTTCATGAGCAATCTTCATACAGAAAAAGTGAAATATTTCTAAAACTACACCACCTAGAAACAATCCACTTGGAGCACATACAGAAAACATAACAATGAAAGGATTATATTAAATTGATAAGGTTAGGGTTCTACCTTTCTATTAATTTTGAATAAATGGCAGCGTGCCTTCATTCTGCAGCAAAGGTGCGTGCGCATACACAATGTTTGTAAACATTGAAAGGGGTCTATAGGCAGCCGTGAATGTTCAATGACTGCATCAGTATCTAAGTTGAATGTGGAGGATCAAATGTAGATAAATGTCTGAAATCTTTGCTTAAAGCTAGAAAACCCTTTGCTTATTATTTTTGTTATTCATGTCTTATTGAGATAAACATATTTGATTTAGAATTTGTTTAAACAAATTCAAATTTAAGTCTGAGTCAGTTTTATGCTAATTGGTCACAATGTTAGCATTGCACTTTATTTAAATCATTAACAATGTAACACAGAAAACCAGATATGTCCTACGCAGTTTCTGATAACGGACCAGATACTATTTGTAGGATACAGTTGAATTTTCTTGGTCAACTACTGCTTTTTCTGGGATATATGCCGTATTATTACTAGTATTAGTTGGGCCGGGTGTCACAGAGTAGATGCCATGTTTTGGGGATAAAAAGGATCACAGTGAGGAGCCACTCACTATTAACTTACATATCCTCTTCTGGCTGATCTAGGCCCTATTGGACGTCTAATGCCAGCTAGTTATCGCAAAAAAATAACTATTTATTTGCACACATATGGAGGTCGATGGTGCCCTGAAGTTATATAATTGCCGGTGTCCTCTCCAAAATCTGTCCTGCCTTCTCTCAAATGCTTTTACCGTTGGTGCTTTAACCGCTTGGTCTGGGAGACGGTTCCATGCATCTGTCACTCAAAAGAAAAATGAATGTTTCCTGACCAATAGTCTGGGCCTCTCCTGACGGCCTGATTTCCTAGTCAGGCAGCACTATAAAGTCACCATGAGTGCGCACTGTCACAAGTCGGTAGCTATCCTGATATGACCTTAAAGCTGCATAATCCGATGAAATATCAAATTTTCAAAACCAAACTGATTATCTAGATTTGATTTTACATATCTAACTTAGATACTGATGCATTTATTAAGCATTTGTTTCTGCGTAGTAGGCTACTGAGTCAATTTAACAGAACCTGTTACTGCAGAAGTCTATGGTGTCAGAATTTTGGCAAGCTTGCCAAAACTAATTTTCCATGTTTGCACTCAAAAATATAAGTAACTTTGAACTAATGTAAGGTAGATACTAGTGATCGATCTGATATATTTATCTCAGAAAAAATACAGAAATTCAAAACCATCGGACTATGCAACTTTAAGTATTGCCTTGACGTAAAACACCAACAAACCACTATGTATTTGGTCCCAAACCTTGCATCTCCACGAAGCTCTCTCATCCCCAACCATTGGTACTGTTAAAGGTAAGATATGGGTGGTTGCTTACCACACGCGAAATGTCAATAGGAGAAAGCTGTATTCATGGAACCTACTGGAGATACACAGACCCGCTCTAACCCCGACACGATCCCTCCTACATCCGGTGATTGACGCGCCCTCTGGAGGCTTGGCGGTGAATAATTTAAAGCTCCAGAGATTGGCAGTTGTGAGTGTGTGGACTCTGCTTGTTTGGTATTGTTTAGTGGGTGTTTTGTTTGTTTTTGTAGCAATATACAAGAACAATACTTATTACAACTTTACCAAATGAATATTGACCAGATAGGATGGCCGAATGAGTTTAGCATCCATCACCCATTTTTGTAGATCGTGGGATTCGAAACCATGGTCGAGTCAAATCAATGACTTTAAAAAATTGATACTTGTCGCTTCCTAGCCAGGTGCTCAGCATTATTAGGATATGGCAAGGACTGGTTGGCTTAGTGTCAGGTTAATGTGACTGAGTGGGATATTGGGTCATGGTGCTTGTGGCCTGGTATCCCAGTGGGGTAGCACTATAAAGTCACCATGAGTGCACATTGCCACAGAGAGGTGTAGATTCGAATCCTTCTCTAGGCACAATATTTCCCAATCTTGTAATGAAACCGGACGCGGTAGCCGAATCGGTAGAGCACAGGCTTCCCGTGCGGGAGATCGGGAGTTTGATTCCCAGTCGAGTCAAACAAATGTCTTACAAAATCGATACTTATCGCTCCCTAGCCTGGCTCTTGGCATTAATCGATAGGGCAAGGACTGGTTAGCTCAGTGTCAGGATAATGTGACTGAGTGGGATATCGGGTCATGGTGGAGGTGGTCTGATCTCCTAATGGGGCATCACTATAAAGTCGCCATGCGCGCGTACTGTCACAAGTCGGTTCCCGTCTTGATATGACCTGAGATGCTGCCAAGACATAAAACTTCAACAACCACTCAACCAACCTGTGCGACCTGGGCAACCGCTTCACAACAATAAAGCCGGTAAATACAGTTCGCGGGCGGCGGGGGGGGGGGCGGCAAGGAGTGTGAGTAGGGGGGGGGGGGTGAAGGGGGAAGCGGGAGAGGGGAGGGAGGAGGGTTGCATATATGAGTATTCGCGCCACACTGCTATCATCTTCTTTCCGACATCTGTTTGTTTGTTTGCTTGTTGTTGTTTTACGTCCTAGCAACATCTAAGGTCATATCAAGACGGGTACCGACTTGTGACAGTGCGCACTCATGGTGACTTTATAGTGCTGTCCCACTGGGAAACCAGGCCACCGGCACCATGACCTGGTATCCCACTCAGTCACATTATCCTGACACTGAGCACACCAGTCCTTGCCCTATCCTAATAATGCCGAGCGCCTGGCTAGGAAGCAACAAGTATCAATTTTAAAGTCATTGGTTTGACTCGACCGGGACTCGAACCCACGACCCCACGATCTACCAGCACGGGAGACGGACGCTCTAACTCATTCGGCCATCCCGTCTGGTCTTCCGACATCTCATCCAGTCTGTGGCGCGGTGATCCGGAGGTGTTGGGCGGGAAGGAGTGTGGGTGGGGGGAGGAGGAGGAGACGGGGGGTTGGAGGGGGGGGGGAGGAAGGAGAGGAGCGGTTTTTTTGGTGATTTTGTTATTAAATGGTACTGTCGTTAAAAAAGAATTCTTGAAGATTTATACTGCCTATCGTGGGATAAGTCTGAATCGACTTGTTGTCACCATTAGACAGTTGGTCGATAGAAAGCCCGAACCTACATTTCTACTGACCCAATGGATTTTTAACCTCCCACACCACATAGACATGGTATGAGAACAACTGGCTTTTGATGACGCTGTGGAAATCCAAATTGGCAAAGGTGATGGCATGGGGAATAGAACCACCGACCTTCAGATTAGGAGTCTGACCTAGAAAAATGTCAGACACTCTGAACACTCCAACCACTCTGCCACAGAGAACATCACTGAGCAGATATGAGTACTGACGCCACACTGTGAGTATCCTCTTTCTGGTCTTTCTCATCCAGTCTGTGGCGCGGTGATCCAGCGGTGTGGGTCAGTGTGTGGGTGGGAAGGAGTGTGGGTGTGTGGGGGGGGGGGAGGTGGAGAGGGGAAGGGGAGGGGAGAGCTAAGAGCGGAGGGTTACATATGACTATGAGTACTCGCGCCACACTGCGAGTATCTTTTTTCTATTACTTTTAGTCAATTATTTAACTCTGAAAGTTTAAATCAACTGCATAGCATAGCAAAATCTGTCAAGGAAATTATGTGTATATTTGATGTATGATAATTTAGTCTAGCTACTAAATAAATGTGACTTTGTCTTCTTTTTTTTTCTTTTTTTTTCTTGAAGATTTATACTGCCTATCATGGATAAGTCTGAATAGACTTATTTTCACCATTAGACAGTTTGTTGATAGAAAGCCTGAGCCTACACTTTTACCGACCGAAGGGATTTTTAACCTCCCGCAACACATAGACATGGTATGAGAGCAACTGCCCGTTGATGACACTGTAAGATATACACAGCAGTGGAAATCCAAATTGGCAGAGGTGGGGCACAGAGAATCGAACCACTGACCTACAGATTAGGATTCCAACCTAGAAAAAAGTCTGACACTCTAACCACTCTGCGACGGAGAACACCATCATTTTCTCTAGCTACTAAATGTGACTTGTGATGTGGTAGTCTGTACTATATCCCCATTTTGATCATCAGATGAGTGTAAGCAGTGTTATCGCTAAAATGTATATAACTCCGATTATTTTCACTACAAGAAAATGTGTCTGGTGATTGTTAAAAACAACATGAGAAATAGAATACAAACTTTGTTTATAGCAATGTACAAAGTACTTTGTTATTAAGTAAAAATGTATACTTCATCAATTATTCAACACGTGTGTATATCCACATTAGTTCTGTCATGACTAAACTGCTCAATTGAAACTGAATTAAAGATGTACGTTTTTGTTGCTCTCATACCCCGAAAGGGCTCAATAGAGTCAAATAAATAATTGTAATTGTAATTAATTCCAACTGGTGTTTCTCATCCAGCGGTGTGGGTCAGTGTGTGGGCACGACTCAGAACCTCCTTCCCGGCTACACTGAGGGATGGCGGGGGGGGGGGGGGGGGGGGGGGGGCAGGCGGCGACGCTGAATAAATATATTAAGGCTTCCCTGTGGATGTGGATTTCTCACACCCCTGTTAGTTAAACACATTCCCTTCGGGGCCATGTTTATCAGTCAGTGTGAGTCCGCGAAAACTCCACTAAGTCGACCAATAGCCATAATAATAATAATAATAATAATAATAATGATAATAATAATGATTTTAACAGTATAGCATCGTCATATTCTATGTATTCATTGCCACACTCACTGATCAAATCTGTCCTCTCGGCGAGAAACAATCAAGTGGAGACTACTGTGTCAGCAACAACAAAAAAGAAAAGAAAAGTTAGATTTGTTTTAAAAAAATGGGTTTTTAGGCGAGTGCACCTTGTGGTGCTACTTTTCCCACGTGTTTAGTGTAAGGTTCTTTACGTTGGCCCACTGCCAGGCACTGCTTGATAAGAATGCATATACTATCGATGCCAGAGGCACCTGCTGGAGGAATTCAACTGGGTAGATAAGTAGCCCACTGACGCACTGGACTAGCATGTTCAGTAGTAGTTTCCAACGAAAGTGATGTAGTTGGATTCGTAGGCAGGTGGAGGTTTAACCGGTTGTTATACAGGATTAACGCATATAGAACTCGCATTAGCCTGACCCGGTTGTATCCCCAAATTTCGCTATCTGACCCCCGTCCTGATATGACCTTAGATGTTGTTAGGAGGTAAAACACCAAGTAATAAACAAGCAAGCGTTATCTGACTAAAACATTCCTGGAACAAATGTCCGCCTCTCAATTGAATTTTAACCCTCTAATCTCATATAATATAAATATAAATATAAATATATATATTTATATATATAATGAGTCAGTCTCACGATAATAGGCCAATTGGGGAAGGTTGTCAGCATCGAGCATTGGATGTTGGCGTCGAACGGCATAGTTATATACATTGACAGAGATGTTGGAAAGTTCTAAAATTTACCCTGAATGTAAAGGTAGAGAAAATACAACAACCCTGTTTGTTTCTAGGATAATTTAATATGAAACAAAGAAATGCACTACACTGTAACAATTGCGACACCGACTTCTGTTAAAGATGTCGGCATCGACTATTGGATGTTGGCATCGAATGGCATAATTATAGTTTCGCACTGACAGAGGTGTTGGCAAGTTCTTAAATGGATCCTGAATGTAAAGGTAGAGAAAATACAACAACCCTATTTGTTTCTAGGATAATTTAATATGGAAAACAAAAAAATGCACTACCCTTTAAAAATTGACCACCAATTGGCTCATTTTGGTGAGACGGACTAGTGGGTTCAAATGAGAGGCACAAATATATATAAATATATATATATATATATATATACACATATATATATATGAAGAAGTCAGGCGTGAATATATATATATATATATATATATATATATATATATATATGTATATATGAAGAGTTCAAGCGCAAATCCCCATAAACACCAATCCAAAAATTGACATCAACATTGGAACCAAACCCTCAAAAGGTTAATTCTTTACATTCCTATTTTTTGTTGTTCATTTATCCATAAGCATTTCTTCACAACCAATTTGGAATTAGTGAGAATTAAAATTTCCTTCAGGTACATTTACAAAAATATAAGTCAATTTTTCGATTGGCCTTGATGGGGATTTGCGCCAGAACTCTTGTTAATGTGACCTTAAGTAGTGGGAATAAAGTAGTTCAGATTAATGAAGAGTTGAATATACTTTACATTGTCTTTTAACTGGGTTATTATTACTGCGAGTCTGGTCGGTGAATTGGGAGTGAAGTGGGCCCAAGTGGTACTGTAGGTAATCGTGGTTGAGTAGCATCATCCCATGCATGGTGGCTGATCCTGTACATCCAGACATAATACCTACTTCCCACTATCAACACATGGACCTCTACATCTACATGTAATGTTCTACATCCATATATATATATCACACAGACCTGTACATGTACTGTTCTACATCCATATATATATATCACATACCTGTACATCTAATGTTCTACATCCATATATATATCACACAGACCTGTATATGTAATGTTCTACATCCATATATATATCACACAGACATGTACATGTAATATTCTACATCCATATATATATATATATGTATATATATATCACAGACCTGTATATGTAATGTTCTACTTCCATATATATATCACACAGATATGTACATGTAATGTTCTACATCCATATATATATATATATATATATATATGTGTATATATATATATATATATCACAGACCTGCATATGTAATGTTCTACATCCATATATATATCATACTGACCTGTACATGTAATGTTCTACATCCATCATCCATGTATATATCACACAGACCTGTAATGTAATGTTCTACATCCATATATATATCACACAGACCTGTAATGTAATGTTTTACATCCATATATATATATATATATGTATATATATATCACAGACCTGTATATGTAATGTTCTACTTCCATATATATATCACACAGACATGTACATGTAATGTTCTACATCCATATATATATATATATATATATATATATGTATATATATATATCACAGACCTGTATATGTAATGTTCTACATCCATATATATATCATACTGACCTGTACATGTAATGTTCTACATCCATCATCCATATATATATCACAGACCTGTACATGTAATGTTCTACATCCATATATATATCACACAGATCTGTAATGTAATGTTCTACATCCATATATATATCACAGACCTGTACATGTAATGTTCTACATCCATATATATATCACAGACCTGTACATGTAATGTTCTACATCCATATATTGATATCACACAGACCTGTACATGTAATGTTCTCCATCCATATATATATCACAGACATGTACATGTAATGTTCTACAGCCATATATATATATATATATCACAGACCTGTACATGTAATGTTCTACAGCCATATATATATCACACGGACCTGTACATGTAATGTTCTACATCCATATATATATATCACACAGACCTGTATACATAATGTTCGACATCCAGACATATCTCACATGGACCTCTCCCTCTACATCTACATGAAATGTTCTACATCGATATATATCACACATACCTGTACATATAATGGTCTACATCGATGCATATCTCACATTGATCTATCTATGCATCTACATATAATGTTTTATATCCATACATATCTCACATAGACATTTACATGTTCTAGATCCATACATATCTCACATATATGTCTAAATCTACATATACTGTTCTACATGTATGCACATCTCACATAGACCTCTACATCTACATATATTGTTCTACATTTATACATATCTCACATGGACCTTTTACATCTACATAATATTCCACAGCAATACATCTCACATATACCTCCAAATCTACATATATTGCTCTACATCCATACATATTTCAATATACCTCTACATCTACATGTAATGTTCTACATCCGTGCATATCTCACATAAAGCTCTATATTTACATATAATGTTCTACTTCCATATATATCTCACAAATGCCACTATATCAACATATATTGTTATACATCCAAATATATCTCAGATAGACCTATGCATCTACATGTAATGTTCTACATCCATACATATCTCGCACATACCTATACATATAATGTTCTACATCCAGACACATCTCACATAGAGCTCTATATATAATGTTCTACATCCATACGTACATCACACAGAAAACTATATATAATGTTCTACATCCATACATATATCACAGAAACCTATATATAATGTTCTACATCCATACATATATCACAGAAACCTATATATAATGTTCTACATCCATACGTACATCACACAGAAAACTATATATAATGTTCTACATCCATACATATATCACAGAAACCTATATATAATGTTCTACATCCATACATATCTCGCACATACCTATACATATAATGTTCTACATCCAGACACATCTCACATAGAGCTCTATATATAATGTTCTACATCCATACATATATCACACAGAAAACTATATATAATGTTCTACATCCATACATATATCACGGAAACCTATATATAATGTTCTACATCCATACATATATCACACATAAACCTATATATAATGTTCTACATCCATACATATATCACGGAAACCTATATATAATGTTCTACATCCATACATATAGCACATAAACCTATATATAATGTTCTACATCCATACGTACATCACACAGAAAACTATATATAATGTTCTACATCCATACATATATCATGGAAACCTATATATAATGTTCTACATCCATACGTACATCACACAGAAAACTATATATAATGTTCTACATCCATACATATATCACAGAAACCTATATATAATGTTCTACATCCATACATATATCACAGAAACCTATGTTCTACATCCATACATATATCACAGAAACCTATATATAATGTTCTACATCCATACGTACATCACACAGAAAACTATATATAATGTTCTACATCCATACATATATCACGGAAACCTATATATAATGTTCTACATCCATACGTACATCACACAGAAAACTATATATAATGTTCTACATCCATACATATATCACAGAAACCTATATATAATGTTCTACATCCATACATATATCACAGAAACCTATATATAATGTTCTACATCCATACATATATCACAGAAACCTATATATAATGTTCTACATCCATACGTACATCACACAGAAACCTATATATAATGTTCTACATCCATACATATATCACAGAAACCTATATATAATGTTCTACATCCATACATATATCACAGCAACCTATATATAATGTTCTACATCCATACGTACATCACACAGAAACCTATATATAATGTTCTACATCCATACGTACATCACACAGAAAACTATATATAATGTTCTACATCCATACATATATCACGGAAACCTATATATAATGTTCTACATCCATACATACATCATACAGAAGCCTATATATAATGTTCTACATCCATACATATATCACAGCAACCTATATATAATGTTCTACATCCATACGTACATCACACAGAAACCTATATATAATGTTCTACATCCATACATATATCACACAGAAACCTATATATAATGTTCTACATCCATACATACATCACAGCAACCTATATATAATGTTCTACATCCATACGTACATCACACAGAAAACTATATATAATGTTCTACATCCATACATACATCACACAGAAACCTATATATAATGTTCTACATCCATACATACATCACAGCAACCTATATATAATGTTCTACATCCATACATATATCACAGAAACCTATATATAATGTTCTACATCCATACATATATCACATAAACCTATATATAATGTTCTACATGCATACATATATCACAGCAACCTATATATATATATATATAATGTTCTACATACATACATACATCACACATACCTATATATAATGTTCTATGTCCAAACATATCTCACATTGATCTCTACATATAATGTTCTAGACTCACACATATCTCACAGAGACCTTCATCTACATATAATTGTCTACATCTATATATATCTCACATAGACATAATTGTATAATCTTCTACATCCATACATATCTCACGTAGACTTCTACATTTATATATAATCTTCTACCCGTCCTGATATGACCTTAGATGGTGCTAGGACGTAAAACAACAAACAAACAAACATTCATACATATCACACTATTTACATGAATAGTCCTCTATATCCAGACCCGCTGCTCTACATTCACGTACTTCCCACTATCATGCTGTATATGTTACATGTCCAGACCCTCTATCCAATCCGGTTTCCATGGACGCATGCTGATTTTCAGGCTTCATCGCTCAAAATTAAATTTAAATAATTCTGCGAAAATCCTTATTACCTGTCAAAATTCAAAATATCTAATTCTTATTATTTAGTTAATCCTATTGCATATGATGATTTTTTTCAATATAAAAATAGTGCAAATTAGAATTAGTAGATTTCCACATCTTAGTAATTCTTCAAATTGGTTAACCCTTTGGGATCGGGAGCGCCCGTGTGCACCTGGAAGCACCCACAAGTTCCACGCACTTACAACCTAGCTGCACCTGTAGTTGAATTGCATTTCTAGAAATGTTTTCCTGAAAATTCATAGATCATATCAGAAATACAGTGCTACCCGATTTCAGGGGCATTCATTCGATGCCGGACTGTAAGCGCGTGAAACCCATGGGCACACACAAGCACTCCCACCTCCAAAGGGTTAAGTACATTTTTCAGCAGGAAATTGTTTCCTAGTAAAGGTTATTATATGTATAATAATAAGGTGTTTTTTAATGTTTTCTGCGTATGTGTGTCACAATTCACAGTACTATGCTTGAAGAAATTGTTAATAAATCAATCAATGCTACGCAATGTTGACTACAGCTAAACCTCTCCCAATCGACCGACCTTGGGACCGATTTTAAGTGATCCATTTAGGGAGGTGGCCGGTCTAGGGAGTTAGAAAATGGTTACAATGGTGTTGTTGGGACCCAAATAAAGTGCTCGATATAGGAGAGTGGTCGATGTGTGGAGGTGGTCGGTTAGAGAGGTTTTACTTTATTATGATGTCTGTGTGATCTATTTTGCTGAAAACCAGGAGAGGTAGTGACAAGTATCATTAAATAAAATTGTTTTAAAATATAGTTTAGTATTGAATAAAGTCTTTTGTCAGCACCTTGGCACTGGTCTTCCAGCCATGTGACAATAAAGTTATTTACAATATCTGTATGATTATGTAGTCTGATATTTTCATCAGCAGCTAGCTCAAGTCAGCTGAAATAACAATATTAATCATGTCAAGACCTACATATGGTATAGTTTGACTATTCAGATATGAGATAGTAATTATATCTTTATACATACATACATGTGCATTGATTAGATCATTACATTCAGGAGTGGGAGAGGGAGCGGGAGGTAGCTGAGGCAGTAGAGTGTCAGTCATCTTATCGATCCTGCTCAGTGGACCCATTTGCAGTTTGGGCTATTTTCCGTTCAAACGCATGATCCACTACTGGTTCATCAAAGGCTGTTGTATGTCCTGTCCTGTCTGTGGGAAAGTCCATATTATAAAAGACCCCTTGCTGCTTATCGGAAAGAGTAGCCTATGTGGTGGCAGCGGGTTTCCTCTAAAGAAATATGTCAGAATGACCATACATTTGACATGCAATAGCCGATGATAAAAATCAATGTTCTCTGGAGGTGTCTTTAAATAAACCATACTTTCATTTGTGTACAGTAAGGAGTGGTTAGGTACATGGGTTGCCATTGTAGGGTTTATTCCTCTGAATAACGTGTTGTCAGTACTTATGCACTAGCCTTCTAGCCCTAACAACAAATACCATTACACACTAATTGTACACCTGGTGTATGACTTGCCTAATTACCTTGGTAGTCATTCGCTATAAGTCAATGTAAGTCATTGGTTTAACTCGGCCGGTGCTCAAACCCACGACCTCCCACGCTGGAAGTCAGCCGGCGCTCTTACCAATTCAGCAAACCCCGCCTGCTATGTTTGATTATGGAGATTGAATGTTGTTGGCGCTGATTGTGTGAACTGATTACTCAGGGTTGATTGTTCGTTGGAGCTTAACATCCTGGCAACAACTAAGGTCATATTAGGACGGGTAGCAACTTGTGACAGTGCGCACTCATGGCGACTTTATAGTGCTGCCCCACTGGGAAATCAGGCTGCCAGCATCATGACCTGATATTCCACTCATTCACATTGTCCTGACACTGAACAAACCAGTCCTTGCCCCATCCTAATAATGCCGACTGCCTGGCTAGGAAGCAACAAGTATTATTTTTTACGTTATTGGTTTGACTCCACCAGGGTTCGAACCCGTGTTCTACCAAAACGGCTATTCAGGGAAGTTCAGTGCTTGCTTTTATACACAGTTTATACACAGTATTAGTTTGGCGAAATCTTGATGGCCCAGATCTGGGTGTTGCAATAGCACCTCACACACACATACACCCACACACCCACACACACCCAAACACACACACACCTAACCACCCTCACCACCCAGCAAACACTTACTGTACCACCCGTCCCCCTGCCACCACCCCCACCCCCGCCCCTTCCCGGCGCCCCATCCCCACGTCCCGAGGCGAATACAGCTCGATAGCGGCCCGGCGCCCCACCCACACCTGCAGTCGTTCACCGCGTCCCCGCCAGGTGGCTCCGCCGGCGCAGCGGGCGGTCGCGGAACGTGGCGCCCAGCCCGCCGGGACGAGAGCCCGGCGGGAGGTGGCTGGGAGGGGGCGCTGGTGGTTGCCACTCCCCAATGCCAGTTTCGATGGTACTTATCAATGGTATTTATCAATGCACTCCCCCAATGCCACTTCTAAATGCCACTATTCAATGCCACTTAGCAATGCCACTTATCAATGTCACTTATCAATGCCACTTCACAGTGTCACCTTTCAATATTACTTCATAATGCCACTTTCTTATGTCACTTATCAATGCCAGTTTTAAATGCCACTGTCCAATGCCACTGTACAATGTTACCTCTCAATGTTACCTCTCAATGTCACTTCCAAATCCCATGTATCAATGCCACTTACTAATGTCACTTCCTAAAGCCACTAACTAATGCTACTTTAGAATGCCACGTTTTAATGTCACTTATTAATCCCAATTTTCAATCCCAATTCCCAATGCCACTTCCCAATGCCACTACCCAATCGTACTTCTCAATGTCACTTCCAAATGTCACTCTTCAATCAAATTAACACTTACCAATGTCACTTCCTAATGGCACTTTAGAATACCACAAATGTTTCTTCTAAATGCCAATTTCAATGCCACTTCTCAATGTCACTTCCCAAGGTTACTTCCCAATGTCACTTTAGAATGTCACTTTCTGCTGTCACTTCTCCATGGATCTTTCCAATGCCAGTTCTTGATGCCATTTCTCAATGTTGCTTCCCAATGCCACTTCCCAATGTCACTTCACAATGCCACTTCCTGCTATCATTTATCAATGCCACTTCTCAATGTTACTTCCCAATGCCACTTCCTAATGCTACTTCCCGATGTAACTTCACAATGCCACTTTCCGCTGTCAATTCTCAATGCCACTTTTCAATGTCACTTCTCAATGGCACTTCTCAATGTTACTTCTCGATGCCACTTCCCAATGCTACTTCTCAATGTCAGTTCCCAGTGCCACTTCGTTATGCTAGTTCTCAATGGCACATCCTAATGCCACTGCCGAATGCCACTTCATAACTCCCCATCCTAATGCCACTTTACAATGCAACTTCTTAATTCCACTTACCAATGCCATTAATATTCAGTAGAAATCGCCAATCCTCACCAGACGGGATGGCCGAATGAGTTGAGCGTCCGTCTCCTGTATTGGAAGATCGGGGGATCCGAACCCATGGATTCGTGGGTTCCAACCCTGGTCGAGTGAAACCAATGACTTAAAAATTGATACTTGGCGCTTCCTAGCCAGGCGCTCAGCATTATTAGAATATGACAAGGACTGGTTGGCTCAGTGTAAGGATAATGTGACTGAGTGGGATATCAAATCATGGTGCTGTTGGCCTGTTCTTCCAGTGTGGCAGCACTATAAAGTCGCCATTAGTGCGCACTCTGACACAAGTCGGTACCGATCCTGATATGACCGTAGATGTTGCTGGGATGTAAAACAATGACAAGCAAGCAAACATCAAATCCTCTGACCCGAATATGACTAAGATAAAGTCCCCATCTATTTAATCCAGCATCACCCCCTCCTACCACCTCGTAAATCAACCAGACGGGATGGCCGAATGAGTTAGAGCGTCCGTCTCCCATACTGGTAGATCGTGGGGTCGTGGGTTCGAGTCCCGGTCGAGTCAAACCAATGACTTTAAAATTGATACTTGTCGCTTCCTAGCCAGGCGCTCGGCATTATTAGGATAGGGCAAGGACTGGTGTGCTCAGTGTCAGGATAATGTGACTGAGTGGGATACCAGGTCATGGTGCCGGCGGCCTGGTTTCCCAGTGGGACAGCACTATAAAGTCGCCATGAGTGCGCACTGTCACAAGTCGGTACCCGTCCTGATATGACCTTAGATGTTGCTAGGACGTAAAACAACAACAACAAAAAAAACAACCAAAAAAAAACACCTCGTAAATCAGGTTCGCCAAACTGACACAACATCTGGATGACCGGTGACAGGGCATTACGACTGGAATTGAAGCTGCATAGTTCGATGAAGTGTCAAATTTTCAAAACCAAGACAATTATCTAGATTTGATTCTACATATCTAACTTTGATACTGATGCACTTATTAAACATTTGTTATCACGTAGACAGGAATACTGAGCCAATTTAATAGAACCTATGGCATCAGAGTTTTTGCATGTTTGCCGAAACTAATTTTATATGTTTGAACTTCAAATATTTCAAATGTAGCCATTTAGAATAAAAGTCACTTCAAGCTAAAGTAAGGTAGATTATAGCAATCAATTCATTATATTTATTTAAGAAAAATGACGGTAATCAAAACCATTGGAATATGCAACTTTAACATATTTGCAAATAGATGACTAAATCTTCAATGATCACAAACCTCTATTTACCCGCTTCATGCTCAGTCACAAAGTAGTGTTTTTTTGGGGTTTTTTAAGAGAAAACTAAGATAACGGATGGGCATTTATGGTGGAAATTAAGTGGAGGTATCGGGGTGTGAGTAAGTGGCGTAAAGTGGTGGATGTGAGTGTTATGAGGTGGTGGATGTGAGTGCCATGAGTGTTGTCATGGTTACGGTTTCTGCGGGACACAAAAGACCCACCGGACATAGTGGTTGTCATGGTCAATGTTCATTTTGATGTCGACGCATTGAAAACAACGTAAAGCACAAACAGATTTTTAACCTGTAATGAACTACTAGTTAGGGGAAAGGAGGGGCAGAAAAGGAGGGAAAGGAAGGGGGGGGGAAGAGAGGGGAAGGGGGGAGGTGAAAGGAGGGGGAGGGAAAGGAAGGGAAAGGAAGGGAAAGGAAGGGAAAGGAAGGGAAAGGAAGGAGAAGGAGGGGAACGGAGGGGAGGGGAGGGAAAGGAAGGGAGGGGAGGGGAGGGAAAGGAAGGGAGGGGAGGGGAAAAGAGGGGGAGAGGGAAAGGAAGGGAAAGGAAGGGAAAGGAAAGGAAAGGAGGGGAACGGAGGGGAGGTGAGTGAAAGGAAGGGAGGGGACGGGAGAGGAAGGAAGGGCGGGGAGGGGAAAGAGGGGGAGAAGGAAAGGTAGGGAAAGGAAGGGGAGGGAGGGGAAGGGAGTTGAGGTGAGGGGAAGGAAGGGAGGGGGGAAAGGAAGGGAGGGGAGGCGGAAAGAGGGGGAGAGGGAAAGGAAGGGAAAGGAAGGGGAGGGAGGGGAAGGGAATGGAGGTGAGGGGAAGGAAGGGAGGGGAGGGAAAGGAAGGGAGGGAGGGGGAAAGAGGGGGAAAGGGAAAGGAAGGGAAGAGGAAGGAGGGGAAGGAAGGGGAGGTGAGGGAAATGAGGGGAGGAGAGGGAAAGGAAGGGAGTGGAGGGGAGTGGAGTGGACAGGAGGATAGGGAGAGGGGGACTGGAGGGGGTGAGGGTTCCCGTGGCTTGTGACACAACCATACACAACGATACACAGTCATGCGCATGCCCCCACCGGTTTTCCTCTCTAACTCTGGCCCGCCCTTACCCACACAATGCGCATGCGCATTGCAATTCCCGCCATTCCGACTGACCCGCCCACTTGTCATACATACATAGTCCGCGCCGCGCCGCGCAAATTGGCGAAAGTCTTTGGAAGCGGTGTGACAGTGCGCATGCGTTGCGCGCCAACCTGACCTCTGACTTCTGACCCTGCGCACTGTGTAAGGGTGTTAGCGGTGTTTGTGAGCGTCTCGAGGTGCGCCGGCCGGCTGCGCACCGTACACACTCCGTGCTTTATGATCCAATATAGCACAGTCCCTCTTAACCCGGCATTTCTGCAAAGCAGTTGGCTCCCCCTCCCCCCCCCCACCCGCTCCCCACTCCACCACCACCACCACCACCACACATCACCACCCCTCCCACACTCACAGCCCTACTTACTGACTGTAGCCGCCCCGTGAGGCCGCGGAGTGTTATAACTTATGCGCGCGTTGGCTGGGGATGGCAGTCGGGTAGGTGGGTGGGGGGGGGGGGGGGGGGAAGCAGAGGGGGGGGGGAGCTTGTGTTTGAGGGTTGGACTGGGAGACGATAATAAATTACTAAATATTAAGCAGACAAAATGTGACAAATGATGACTAGTGGCAACCATAAATCCCTATGTATATTATCGATAATATATTGAAAGGCATTCATATCACATGTATCTATATATATTATACATAGCATATATATATATATAGTATGTATATTATTTTCTCAATAAAATACCAAAAGGCATTTATATCAGATCTCTCAAAAGAAATTATGTATTGTATAACTTGTTATGCTCATATTATTTGGGCTGTAGGGCCTTGCCTCCCCACCTGCCGCATGGCGGGTGGGCGCTGTACCGCCACCGCTCCCCCGGCTAGGCTGGCCAAGCCGCAGGCGATCAGCCAATCAGAGGGATTTGTGCCCGGGGGAGGCGACTTCGGGCGGTTCAGCCGATATGCGGCCTCCAGTCGTTCGGAAATTTGACTTGTTGCAGACGTGCTCCAGTTGCGCTCCACCTTCCGCACGTGGGACGCAATTTGCTTCCACACGTGGGACCGCAATTTGCGGCGCAAACTAGAGATGGTACTTGATATATGCCAGGCGTGTGGGGAGGAGCATGAGGCCCCGAGAGGTAGTAAATGTAAATTGACCAAGGCTAAGGCTAATCGACGAGCTGTGAAGTTGGAAGCTGTGGAGGAGGATCAACGGGTGTCGGGAAGTGGCGAGGAGATGGCGATGGACGGCATGCTAAGAATGGCGCTGTGTGAAAGTGGTGAGGCAAAATCAAAAGCCACGGACCGACTACCAGTAACTGTTGAAGCGGATGCCGAGGAGTTGGAATTGCGTAAGATGTTGGAGACCAAAGTGCTGGCGCGCCGGAAATCGGAACTCAAGGCGGCGCTGGAAAAGGAAATCGCCGCGGAGGAACGCGTTTCGCGGGCTGCAAAACAGACGCGCAGGAGAAAAAAGCCGAATGCGCGGAAGCAAAAGAAGCAGGCTAGCAAGAAAAAGGGATCCCCATCCGGCGATTCGAGCGACAGCTCGGACGACTCGTCACCGTCATCATCATCGGACTCAGATGAGTCGGACTACAGTGAAGACAGCAGCCGTGAGAGGAGGAGGCGCAGAAGAAAGAAGAAAAGTAAGTTCTCTCTTAATGGCTATACCAAGGGGAACAAAAGTGTTAGTAGGTTGAACTTCAATGAGTTGTTGTATGCTGGACTTGTGTGGGGAATTAAGAAGGCTAATAAGCTAGACATGGAAGTCGAGGAGCTAACGGGATACATGGGACATCTCGCATATATGACCATGCATGCTACAACGAATAATTATAATGACGAGGCGTACCGGGGATACGATCAGGCTGTCCGTGAGAAGGCACGGGAAAAGGGTCTGCGCGCATTCAAAATGGGGGACAATGGACTATCATTGTTACATTTCAACATGGACAATTCCCGCTCATACAAAACAGGGGGAAAAGCTAGGAATAGCACTGCGAAGACAAGCGAGGAACACGCAAAAAGCGGTGGCACCAAGATGAAGGGAGTATGCTTCGGGCATAATTATAACAAAGACGGGTGTACGCGTGAAAAGTGTGATTGGGACCACCATTGCCTTTCATGCAAAAGTAAGAATCACGTAGTCGATGCCTGTCCAAACAAAAAATACTGACTGGAGGCGGCGGTTGGTGGCGGCCACGGTGCGGGCTGTGGTGTCGGCGCTCCGGCGGTTGGGAGAGGGTCGCGTCAAGGTGCTGAAATCACACGCGATGCCAGAACAACAAGCAAATTGCGTGATGACAGCGGTTACGGCGGCTTTTGCGGCGCCGAGGCGGCGACGACTTCTGAGGAAGGGATTAGCGTGGTGGGGGATGCCGGTCCCCACGCAAAACTGACACCACCACAGGGTGGCGGGGGGGAACAGCCCCCTAACCCCAGCGCGGGGGGGGCCAATGTCAACTACTACGATATCGCGGATGTGCAGCGTAGCAGGGATCTCGTGTCTGAGACTGCTCATCAAGGGACGTACAATGACATCGGTGCGGCCGCAATTGGCGGGCGCACATCGGGAGGCTTCGGGGTATCGCACCCTGACCTTACTGAACGCAACTGTGACTGGCTTCGTGTGATCGGTCGCGATCAAACGAACAAGGAGGATGGGCCGATCTGCACACTAGTGGTGATTGACCGAGATGGTACGCACACACGGTGCGAACGGTTTATAGACATTTTCGATGATTGTGTAGCAGGTTGCTGTAATTGTGTTTATCTGATTGACGGTGTCCGTGCCCAAATAAAACCATGTCGTGTTTACATTGAATGTTTTGTCAGGGGTGATATAGACCCTGACTGGGACTATATACTACGCGGGGCATGTTTTGGCTACATAGTCATTGATACAGATTGTGATAGCACTTACTACAAAAATAACTATGGTTCTATTACTAATGGTGATATCGGTGTGGCCATGTCTGGCCGTCTCCAGGTGGAGATTGACGCGGAATTTCTGACTGTTGTTGATGAACCATGTGCCTGTATACATGCCCTGGGTGGGGTTCCCAAAGGTCATGACGATTTCCGGGCGATAGTAGATTGCTCGAGCCCGTCGGGTGACTGTGTCAACGACCACACCCAGGGCTGCCGCCAACATTTCAGTTATAATTCTGTCGAGTCGGTGACGGATATTCTGCAGGAGGGGGACCTTTGCGCCACAGTTGACATCAGTAATGCGTACCGTGCTATCAACATCCATCCCAATTGCAGAGAGCGCCAAGGTTTAGCCTGGGATTTTGGGGAAGGGATGGTTTTTCTAAGGGATAATCGCCTGTGCATGGGTCTAAGTAGTAGCCCCTATGTGTTCTCCAAAATTAGCGACTTTGTTGTCAGATGCATGGTGCGGGAGGGGCATCCAGAATGTATCAACTACCTCGACGACTTTTGCGTAGTGGGACGCACAGAGGAAGCGTGCAGGCAGGGACAGCTGACGCTGGTGGCGATTTTGCGCCGGCTAGGGTTTTACGTAAGCTTCAAAAAGCTGACTTTCCCCCAACAAGTGACACGGTTTCTCGGGATCGATGTAGATTCGGTAAACATGGAGCTAAGACTCCCCCTAGACAAACTAAGTAAATTGCAAGACCAGCTTAACCTATTTCTGCGCCGTAGAAAAGCCTCTAAACGAGAGCTAGAGAGCCTCGCCGGGGTACTAGCCCACTGTTGCAAGGTCGTACATGGGGGGCGCACTTTCTCGCGCAGAGTCTACGACCTAGTTGCGTCGGTTAAAAGCAGGGATCATAAAGTAAGACTAAATGAAGAATTCCGCATGGATCTGAAATGGTGGCTGGAATTTGCGGCAACTTTCAACGGGAAGGCAAAAATCATCCATTCTAGCCAACCATGCATTTCGGTCTATAGTGACGCCTCCTTGTTCGGTTTTGGGGCTACCCATGATTCGGACTGGCTCGCAGGAGCTTTCAAACTCAGTAACGCAAAACCCTTGGAGACCTGGTTGGGCCATCACTTTGAGGGGGCGCAAAACGCGGGTTGCAAAACGGACAACATCAATGTTCTGGAGCTCTGGCCCATACTAACTGGGGTCCGGCGCTGGGGGCACCTATGGGAGAATAGGACAGTGGTATTCGTCACGGACAACACTCAGGTTAGAGCGGCACTAAATTCGGGTAGAAGCAAAAACAAAACAACAATGGCCTGGTTACGCTTGATTTTCTGGAAATCGATCAAAAGTAACTTTGATATCCAAGCGGTTTACATCAACACTAAGGTTAATGTGGTTTGCGATAGCCTAAGTCGGCTAGACAAATTCAAAAGTATTGCACGAGTAAGAGACGCGGATGTGTCAATGGCCATGTGCTGTCATGATCTATTCCATTGCTAATTCAGACTGGTCGAGGCTGCGGGAGGAGTGTGGCGCGTTCGAGGATGCGCATTACGCGGACGCCACTAAGCAAACCCGCTCGGTCCAGATAAAAGCGTACTTGGAGTTTTGCAATGTGTTCGCAGATACGGTGTCACCTTATCCTTGCAAACCAGACCAGGTGTGTATGTACATGTCATACTTAGCAAGACGTATGTGCTATAGCTCAATAAGGCAGTACCTGAGTGCTTTGAACAACCACCTAAAAGATCTCGGTTGTCCCCCGTTAGACTACAAAAATCACCGGGTGCGGAAATGCATGTCGGGTATCAGAAGATCCCTGGGGGATGCGCCGAAGCAGGCGCCCCCTTTACTGCCACACCAATTGCTACAACTGTTCAACATGATGCAGCTGACAACGGGTCACGTCACTTTGCGTGCGGCCATCCTGCTGTCATTTAGGGCGCTCCTAAGGAAGTGCCATGTAACGGACTCGGACTCCTCCTTACTCAGGTCGGACTTCACTTTCCATAAGTGGGGGATGATGGTCCGGGTAAGGAAATCTAAGACAATACAATTTCGCGAAAGAACGCATATGATCCCGGTTTCTTGTGTGTTGAACCCTGCCTTGTGTGCCGTATATTGGGTGCGTAGACACTTTGACGACATGCCGGCGCCACCAGAGAGTAAGGCGTTCATAGTCCCATGTGCCACCGGCTCGGTTGCCCTCCCCTACGGTTTCTACTTGGCATCGCTAAAACTGCTTTGCGGCCGGGCGGGTCTCCAGCCCGGGAATTTCACAACGCACAGCCTGCGCAGAGGTGGGGCCACCTTTCTTAGACAAACTGGGGCGTCAATTCTAGAGATAAAGGAGAGGGGTGATTGGAAATCAGACGCTGTCTTCGACTACTTGCGCGCCCCCATCGAGCAGAGGCTCGCGTCTGACATGAGGGTAGCAGCCATGCTGTCGATCGGGTGAGGAAATCCTTTTGGGTGTGTTTGGGCCTTTCGGGGTTACCAGCCAGAGAAGTTTCTCATCCAACTATATTCACTGCTCGTTGTTTTTGTCCGGAAGATAAATAATGTATTGTATAACTTGTTATGCTCATATTATTTGGGCTGTAGGGCCTTGCCTCCCCACCTGCCGCATGGCGGGTGGGCGCTGTACCGCCTCCGCTCCCCCGGCTAGGCTGGCCAAGCCGCAGGCGATCAGCCAATCAGAGGGATTTGTGCCCGGGGGAGGCGACTTCGGGCGGTTCAGCCGATATGCGGCCTCCAGTCGTTCGGAAATTTGACTTTACTGTACTTGACTATTCTAACTATTATTACCCTATTGCTAATAAACGGAGGGGCCTTTCGGGGTTACCAGCCAGAGAAGTTTCTCATCCAACTATATTCACTGCTCGTTGTTTTTGTCCGGAAGATAAATAATACTTAGCATATATATAGTTCATATACATTATATTTTGAATAAAATGTCGAAAGGCATTTATATCAGATATATATATATGAATAAACATAACATATTTATAGTACATATATTATATTCTTGATAACATATCAAAAGACATTCATATCAGATATCTCTACATATATATCTTAATATAGTAGACCTATTTATATATATATTTATTTATATTTGGTGATGGTGAATTTATGCTGCCTATAATAACGGCTGAGGCTAATGACTCGTTTTCGCCGCTAGACATAATATAGAAAGTCATTCTTATCAGATCTAGATGTGATATATAATTAATTATACAGATATAAATATATATACAGTAAAACCTCTCTAACCGACTACCTTCACAGATTGACCACTCCCCTATATCGATCGCTTTATCTGGGTCCCAACAATACCATTGTAACGATACTCTAACTCCCTAAACCGACCCCCCTCCCAAAATGGACCACTTAAAGTCGGTTCCAAGGTCGGTCGATTTAAAGAAGTTTACTGTATATTATATATATATATGCATATGCACATGCGCTGTGGCGGAGCGGACGTAACTCAGTCGGTAGAGTGTCCAGCTGTGAAGGTGTGGGTCATCCGATCGACCCTGCTCAGTGGACACATTTGCAGTTTGGGCTATTTTCCGTTGCAACCAGTGGTCCACAACTGGTTCATCAAAGGCTGAGGTATGGTCTGTCCTGTCTGTGGGAAAGTGCATATAACATATCTCTTGCTGCTTATCGGAAAGAGTAGCCTATGTGGCGGCAGCAGGTTTCCTCCAAAGAAATCTGTCAGAATGACCAAATGTTTGACATCCAATAGCCGATGCCAAAAATCAATGTGCTCTAGAAGCGTCGTTAAATAAAACATACTTTCCTTCTTTTGTACATTAAGGAGTAGTTAGGTGTAAGGTTTCCAAATGCGGGGTTTATTTCTCTCAATAATGTGCTGTCAGCACTGGTCTTTCATGCGATGTGGTTAGTGAGGTGTTCTCACAGTCGGTGGTCGCGTGCAGTGAGAAGCTGTGAGTAAGGAAAACACCGTAAAACACAGTAAAACACCGCCCAGTGGATGACCCTCTGGTGACACGTTGCATAATGCATTTCTCTCCTCTCACTTCGAAGACGCTCCCTCGTCTCCCTCTTGAACTATTAGGAAGGCACGCTTGCCCTCAACTGTTTCTCCTTTGGTGCTTTAGGAACTTTGAATCACATTCAAGCTGTATGACTATTTCTATCTGCGATATTGTCCTTTTCGATCCATCTCCTTCATTTTAGGAAGTAACACTCTTTTTTTTTAAATCACTATTTATATCTCCTCATGTTGTCCTTGTCGATGCATATCCTTCATTTTAGAAAGTAACACTATTTTTATTAAATCACTATTAATATCTGCTCATGTTGTCCTTGTCAATGCATCTTTCATTTTGGGAAGTAACAAAATTGATAAAAAAAAATCACTAATCCAATGGTTTTGAATGTCTACCATTTTTGTGTGTAAATAAATCAAGAAGGTTGATTTGATCATTATAATCTACAGTAAAATCTCTCTAAATCGACCGACCCTGGAACCGACTATAAGTGATCCATTTAGGGAGGTGGTCGGTTTAGGGAGTTAGAATATAGTTACAATATTGTTGGAACCCAAATAAAGCGATCAATATAGGGGGGGGGGTCGATCTGTGGAGGTGGTCGGTTAGAGAGGTTTTACTGTACTTTTCTTTAGTTTGGGGTAACTTTTATTGTTTTAAATAGCTAACTTTCATTCAGCTATCCCGACTAGTTTGGCAGGGGGTTAGGTTTAATCAAGGCATTATATCCTTGACGATTATTGGGATGACAGTGATTGTGTCAGATGGCTGATGTTTGTCAAATAACATTATTTGTTTGTTGAATAAGTGCCATAATATCATAATTCATTAGGAATTGACACATTTTTAGAAGATCACTATTTCTATCTGCGATGTTGTCCTTGTTGGTGCATCTCCTTCATTGTAGGCAGTGACACCTTTTTATAAAATCACTATTTCTACCCGCGATGTTGTCCTTCTCGATGCATCTCCTTCATTTTAGGAAGTGACACATTTTTATGAAATCACTATTTCTATCTGCGATGTTGTCCTTGTTGATGCATCTCCTTCATTGTAAGAAGTGACACATTTTTATAAAATCACTATTTCTACCTGCGATATTGTCCTTGTCGATGCATCTCCTTCATTTTAGGAAGTATTACATTTTTCTAAAATGACTATTTCTATCTGCGATGTTGTCCTTGTCGATGTATCTCCTCACTGTGATCTCCTTCATTTTAGGAAGTGACACAATTTTTATAAAATCACTATTTCTATCTGCGATGTTGTCCTTATTGATGCATCTCCTTCATTTTAGGAAGTATTACATTTTTATAAAATGACTATTTCTATCTGCGATGTTGTCCTTGTCGATGTATCTCCTCACTGTGATCTCCTTCATTTTAGGAAGTGACACATTTTTATAAAATCACTATTTCTATCTGCGATGTTGTCCTTGTTGATGTATCTCCTTCATTTTAGGAAGTGACACATTTTATCAGATCACTATTTCTGTCTGTGATGTTTATCCTTGTCTATGTCCTTCATTTAAGGAAGTAACACATTTTCTTTTAAATCACTATTTCTACCCACGATGTTGGCCTTGTCGATGTATCGTGTTCATTTTAAGGAGTAAAACATTCTTTTTAAATTACTCAATTTCTTTCATATGGGACAACACTTGGCATTAATAGGATGGGGCAAGGACTGTTTAGCTCAGTGTCAGGATAATGTGACTGAGTGGGACATCAGGTCACAGTGGTGGTGGCCTGGTCTCCCAGTGGGGCAGTACTATAAAGTCACCATGATTGTGCAGTGTCACAAATCGGTACCCATCATGATATGACCTTAAATGTTGCCAGGATTTAAAACTCTAACAAACGACCAACCAGCTGGCAGAACCGATGAATCGAGCAAAGTCGAGTGTAATCTGTTCGGTTGACACTCTGCATTACATTGCTTTTAAATGGTAAACAGCCTACAACCCAATTACCTAAGTGAAACTCCGTTAGTGCCGACATTGACACTGCACGGCTCTCCCCTAACCGCTGTCAGTGACAACAGCATGACACTACACACACACCACTTACAACACTAATACATTGCCACTGTCAACATGTATGTCTGCACTTGACACGGAGGGTGCGTGACAGTCACATCATAGACGGTGTCAACAACGGCTCGCGTTGCTAATAATTCATCGAGCATGGTAGGATTCATTGATTGAATGGTGACAGCGTGATATATGAAGCGGTTATTGCATGATATGGCGATACATAAATATAGGATCACATTTCTTACTCTACAGTCCAGTCTTATTATTATCAGGGGGGGGGGCGGGACATCTTACTTCGCCTCTTTGATATATCTGGGCCATGCTCACCATGAGCCTATATGTGGTTGTTTGACACATGCTGTTCCTCCGTGCATTCACTTTGTGTTAGGCTAATTAGGATCATGATTACATATAAATATCGATTCATGTATATATATGGATAGTGATAAACCCTTTATCGCATGTACACCAGGCGCGGATGCCTAATTGGTAGCATGCGGGCCTCGTGTGCGGAAGGTTGGGAGTTTGGTTTCCGGTTTAATCAAACCAATGACTTTAAAATTGATACGTGTCACTTCCTAGCCTGGCGCTCTGCATTAATAGGATAGGGCAAGGACTGGTTAGGTCAGTGTCAGGATAATGTGACTGAGTGGGATATTGGGTCATGGTGCTGGCAGCCTGATTTCTCAGTGGGGCAGCACTATAAAGTCACCATGAGTGTGCACTGTCACAGGTTGGTACATGTTCTGATATGAGCTTAGATGTTGCCAAGATGTAAAACTCCAACAACCAACCTGTAGTAAGCTCTGTGGCCTCTGTACCGTCATACTGTGGTGGATTCAAGGCTGTACTGTCACAATGTAGTGGCGCCACCTGGATACTGTCATGTTTGAGTGGATTCAATTCTGTACTGTCACAATGTAGTGGCGCCACCTGGATACTGTCATGCTGTAGTGGGTTCAATTCTGTACTGTCACAATGTAGTGGCGCCACCTGGATACTGTCATCTTTTAGTGGATTCAATTATGTACTGTCACAATTCAGTGGTGTCACCTGGATACTGTCATGATTTAGTCAATTCAATTCTATGCTGTCAAAATTCAGTGGTGTCACATGGATACTGTCATGTTTTAGTGGTTTCAATTCTGTACTGTCACAATATAGTACCGCCACCTGCATACCGTCAAGCTGTAGTGGATTCAATTCTGTACTGTCACAATTCAGTGGCACAGCCTGTGTTCAATACTGCTGCAGTGGTGCCACCTGTGTTCATTCACACTTCAGTGGTGCCACCTGTGTTGTCATGCTGCAGTGGTGCCACCTATGTTCAGTCACACTACAGTGGTGCCACCTCTGCCTAGGTCACACTAAAGTGGCGCCACCTGTATTGTCAGGCTGCAGTGGCACAACCTGTGTTCAGTCACGCTGCAGTGGCACCACATGTGTTCAGTCACACTACAGTGGTGCCACCTCTGTGCAGTCACACTAAAGTGGTGCCACCTGTATTGTCAGGCTGCAGTGGTACAACTTGTGTTCAGTCATGCTGCAGTGGTGCCACCTGTGTTCAGTCACACAACAGTGGCGCCACCTGCGTTTTCACACTACAGTGGCGCCACCTGTGTGTGAGTGCAAAGGCGAGCTGTTGCTTTACACTACGAGTCTGGGAACAGATTTCCTGGGTGTGTTGTCGTTGGGTTGTGCTGTTGTTGATAGTTTTTTGTTTTTTTATCGGTTTTTGTGTGAGGTTTATTTTGGGTGCAGTGAAATTTAGTTTTTTTGTATGCTAATGTCTTAGTGCAGCATGGTCTGGACCTGAATGGTGGGCTGTAGCGATGTCGCTAGTGGTGGGGAGGTCGTCTATCTAAATATTGGCGTTGTGGATAGAATGATGGCAGATTAATAAACCTATATCATTGACACTTCTGTTCCCCACCCCTCCTGTCTCCCAGTCTGTGTCTGTGAATATATATATATATATATATATATACATATATATATATGGCGCTGGTACGCATAATTCTTGCATACACCAGACAGGATTTGAAGTGTCAAATTAAAGTTGCATCCATAGTCCAATGGTGTTGAGTTGCTATCTTCTTCTATTTTTTTTAGATAAATGCACTAGGTTGATCATTATAATTTACCTTAGTTTAGTTTGAAGTAACATTTATTTTAATTCGCTAACTTTAGCTTGAAGTAATGTTTGTTTTAAATGGCGAACTTTTGTGATATTTGAAGTGCAACCATGCAAAATTAATTTTGGCAACCATACCAACCTTCTGACACTGTAGGGTTTTGCAGTGTCATGATCATCATGCTGTCGGTCATGATGCGACAAAGACTGCTTTCATTACTTGACTGCCGCTCTCCATTTAGCTCTCTGCTGTGAGAGTGATGTCTATGAGTTGGTCTTAATGTCTCTCAGCTTCAGGTTTCTCTGATGGTATGCTTGAACCGGAGACGAGGGCGCCCTCTCTTTCTGTACCAGAAGACAGTTGAAAGTAGAGGATCTGCTTTGGTAGCCTGTCTGATGACATCCTCATGAGGTGTCCAGTCCACCGGAGATTCTTTTTGATCAGAAGATCTTCCATAGAGGACAGCCCTCTCCGTTTGAGTATTTCGTTGTTTGTCACTTTGTCCTTCCATGTTAGCCTCATGATTGAACGCAGATGTCGCATCATGAAGGCATGCAGCTTTTATCACCTGTTGTCTGTACACTGTCCAGGCCTCGGTTCCATATAGTAGGGTGGATAGCACGATTGCGCGGTATATCTTGCCTTTGACCCAAATGGACACATGGTGGTTGTTCCAGAGTCTCTGGCGTAGTCGGCCGAAACATGCGCTAGCCTTGGCCATCCTCCTCTGTATTTCAGCATCAATACGTCCATCACTTGATATAGTGCTTCCGAGGTAGGTGAATTCCGAAACAGAGTTCAGCTTGTTTCCGTCAACCCTGATATCCTCCTCTCGGGTTCTTGTAGAGTTGGGTTGGTACAGCACCTCCGTCTTCTTGATGTTAATCTTCACGCCAAACTTCTTTGATGCTTTGGAGAAAGGGTCCACTATTTTCTGGATCTCTTCAGCAGAGTGAGCAACCACTCTCATCTGCGAATAGCAGCTCTCTCACCAGTATCCGAGTAGTCTTGGTCTTCGCTCTGAAGTGTGCGACATTGAATAGGTCAGCGCTCTGTCTGGACTGTATATAGATGCCATCCCCCATGCCTCTGAAAGCCTTGTCGAGCATTGCTGATAGGAAGATGGAGAAGGGTTTTGCAGTAACAGCTTCTATTAAAGTTGCATAGTCCGATGGTTTTGAATTTCTGTATTTTTTTATGAGATAAATATATTAGATCGATCACTAGTCTCTACTTTACATTAGTTCAAAGTTACTTTTATTATAAATGGTAAACTTTTGAGCTATTTTGAGTGCAAACATGGAAAATTAGTTTTGGCAAGCTTGCAAATACTCTAACACCATAGACTTCTGCAGTAACAGGTTCTGTTAAATTGACTCAGTATTGCCTTCTACGCAGAAACAAATGCTTAATAAGTGCATCAGCATCTAAGTTAGATATGTAAAATCAAATCTAGATAATTGGTTTGGTTTTGAAAATTTGATATTTCATCGAACTATGCAGCTTTAAATTGCTGCAGTATTCCCTTATATGGGGCAATAAATGTTTAATGAGTGCACCAGTATCTAAGTTAAAGATGTAGATTCAAATCTAGATAATTTTTTATGTTTTGAAAATTTGGTGTTTTCATCAGACTATGGAGCTTTCACCACCAAAGAGTGTCTGATTTGACTTCTCTATATACGCGTTCTCTGATCAGAATAAGTCACAGTGTCATGATGTGGGTTTTATTTAATGCATAAAACCATTTTATGGGTATTATTATTTATCTAATAATCCTTCCTCATTATAGCTGGTCATTATTCCACCTGTTTCTCTGATATTATTTGCATATCACAATAAAGATGTGCTTTTTAATGTATAAAACCATTATACTGTATATGTCCCAATAGGCGTGCACTGCCCGAGTGTACACATATGGATGCGCATCTATTCAAAGTTAAAGAATTTCATGGATCTGCTTTTATTATGCCTCTGAAATAAAGTGGGATTGTCTTATTTTATGGGCATTCAGTCTGAATATGATCGTAAATTTTGATTTGTTTTTGTTGTGCCTCTGAAATAAAGTGGGTTTATCTTATTTTGTGTGCATTCAGTCTGAATATGATCATAAATTTGTGCGTGCTTTCAATCTTGAAATTGGGGGTGTGCTTCTATTGCGTAGCATGCTTCTATTGGGACATATTCTGTATGCGTATAATTATTGATGTAATTATCCTTCCTTACTTACTGTTTATTATTCTACTTGTTTCTCTGTTATTGTCCATCCCTTCTAGTTGGTTGTATTCCTCTGTTCCTATTATAATATATTTTTCTTTTTTTACGTTTACCTCCTAGCAACATCTATAAAGTCATGTACCAGATGAGATGGCTGAATGAGTTCAGCATCCGTCTACCGTTTTGGTAGACCCTGGAATACGAACCTATGGGTTCAAACCCTGGTCGAGTCAAACAAATTACTTAAAAATTTATACCTGTTGCCTCCAAAACCAGGCGCTCGGCATTAATAGGATAGGGCAAGTACTGGTTAGCTCAATGTCAGTATAATGTGACTGAGTGGGATATTAGATCATGGTGCCAGCAGCCTGATTTCCCAGTGGGGCAACACTATAAAGTCACCATAAGTGTGCACTGTCACAAGTCGGTACCCGTCCTAATATGACAGTATATGTTGCCAGGATGTGAAACTGTAACAATCAACCAATCGCCTGAGGTAATGTCAGGATGGGCCTGAAGGTGGGTGAGCTGCCTGGGATGCGGGTAGGTCTGTAGATAAGCAGGGGTTCTACTAGATAAAAGATTCACTCAGTACTTGTAGTACATGGGTGAAGACCAGCCTGACATAAATACGGGCGAAAATAGCATTAGTATGGAACAAGAAGTAGAATGCCTGGCACCAGTGTCAAATGGTTACTTATATCAGAACAGAGTTGGTGAAATGGGAGAGAATGCAAAAAGACAAGATGGCGGCCAGAGAACACCGTCGATTTCACTATTAAATTGCATTTAAGTATATGTTTTATTATATTTTCCAACTCAAAAGTAGCGGGTAAACATGAAGACATATACAAAGAATAAATGTTGCTTCTTAGATTGTGAAATTAGGCTCTCATAAAGACTCAGTTCATTAGCCCGATTTTTCGACCGTTTTGATATAAGGCTGGTTTTCACCCCTGTACTGGAAGTACGGGGTGAATCTTTTATCTCGGTTTCTACCTACCTACAGAGAATGGACAGGTCTGGAGTAGGGCAAGTCCCAGCGGGTAGTCGAGAACAGGGAACACTGTCTAAAACTACACAGCACTGCACGCTGATCCCCTTCCCGCCCCTACCCCACCCCTACTGCACCTTCTTTCAAAACCTATTACCTAACATTTTCTTTTAAATTGACATAAAACCTGTCTGATGTAAGTCCCCACTGCAATCTCAGACTTCCAATCCCATCATTAGGCGACACAATACGGAACACTTGTGATGGGATTAAAAAATGGGCAGGTTTCTCGTCATTTGGTATTGGTGATTGGATCCACTGATTTGCATATTTACAATATAATATATAAATGTGAATTGGAGATATGTTATATCTCTTTGAAAAAAGAAGAGAGAAAGCAAAGGAAGAAAGAAGTGTTTAAAGACAATTCTAGAATCATGCAATACCATGTGATGCATAATACATATGTTGAACTGGAATTGTATACAGTTACTATTACAACTAATAGTCAATTTATATTATGCTTCTATTATCGATGAGGATTTTCATGTGGTTATTATTGCAATGGATATTGTCATGTATGTACCAACAAATTGTACGGAACGGCCGGAAGACCAGTACTCTGGCACTGACAAAAGACATTATTCACTGAATAAAATACATTTAGTAAAAAAAAATGTTGTTTAATCTATGGTGCCCCAATGACCCTTGCAGTCAAGGGATTGATGATGATGATGATGATGGCTTCCCTCCACTCGTCCCATTTCCACAGCTGATTTTGCTTTAATAATCAGTAGCCATAGGGTCTTGAGCTGTCAGCCAGAGTGTAATATTGGTTGCAATCCTGTGTGTGGCATTGGTTGGTTGTTGGAATGTTACATCCTGGCAACATCTAAGGTCATATCAGGACGGGGAGCGACTTCTGACCATGCACACTCATGATGACTTTATAGTGCTGCCCCACTGGGAGACTAGGCAACCAGCACCATGACCTGATATCAACTGAGTCATATTATCCTAACACTGAGCCAACCAGTCCTTGCCCTATTCTAATAATGCAGATCAAGCGCTTGGCTAGGAAGCAACACAAATTGTATCAATTGTATATATAGGGTATGCACTGACGTCACGCTAAACGGAAGTGCGGCCATTGTGGCGATAGTAACCACAATAATAACACACTGTCACAGTGCAAACTCAATGGCTATGAGCAATCTTCATACAGAAAAAGTGAAATATCTCTAAAACCACACCACCTAGAAACAAATCGCTTGGTACACATATAGAAAACATGTTTACCAAAAAGATTATATTAAATTGATAAGGTTAGGGTTCTGGATTTCTATTAATTTTGAATAAAACTCATGTTTTGCACTGCGCATACCGGCAAACTCAAGTCATTGTCAATGGTCGTGAGCAATCTTCATATAGAAAACGTGAAATATCTCTAAAACCACACCACCTAGAAACAAATCCCTTGGTACGCATATAGAAAACATGTTTACCAAAAAGATTAGATTAAATTGATATCGTTAGGTTCTTGGATTTCTATTAATTTTGAATAAAACTAATGTTTTGCACTGCGCGTACCGGGCAAACTCAATGCCATTGTCAATGGTCGTGAGCAATCTTCATACAGAAAAAGTTAAATATCTCTTAAAACCACTACCACCTAGAAACACAAATCGCTGGTACACATATAGAAAAACATGTTTTAGCCAAAAAGATTATATTAAATTTGATAAGGTTAGGGTTCTGATTTTCTATTAATCTTGAATGAAATAGACATTTTGCACCCGCGCGTATGGCAAACTATATGGGTTGTTTACCTAGTTGAATATCGCCACACAATGGCCCACGCATCCAGTTGATGACATCAGGTGAATACCCTATATACATATATATATATATATATATATATAATAATATACATATATATATATATACATGTATTATATATATGTATTATATATATTTATATATATTAAGTCAGAGTAGAAAAGCTTCAATGTATAATTAGCAGCCTTGATCGGGCACTAATTCAGGGCGTTAGGTCAGATGTGAATGGGTATATTAATATGTGGCCACTCGCTATATTTAGTGCATAATTGCCTACAGCTGTGTGCTGTAGGATAGTTGTCTATTTTAATGAAGCGCCCGGAGCACGCCACACCCCCGACCCCCCCACCCCCCACTCACACCTCCATTCCCCGCCGCTGCCCCCCCCCCCGCCCTCTCCCCTCACACACTCCGCCTCATGCGGCGTTGTCTGTGCTAAGTGTAGTACGTGCATTCCCCGCTGGAGGGCGCGCGTGTGGATTACGTAGCCACTTCTCAGAGTAAGCTGTCAACAGCTCTTCTGGCACTTCCCACCCCCTCCCCACCCCCCCCCCCCACCCCACCCCCCCCCCCCCCCCCCCATCGCCCTCCCCCCCCCCCCTCCCCCCCCCCCCCCTCCCCCACCCCCCCTCCCCCCCCCTCCCCCCCACCCCCCCCCCCCCCACCCCACTCACCCCCCCCCTCCCCCCCACCCCCCTCCCCCCCCCCCCCCCCCACCCCCCCCCCCCACTCCCCCCCCACCCCCCCCCCCCCCCCCCCCCCCCCCCCCACCCCCCCCCCCACCCCCACCCCCCCCCCCCCCCCACCCCCCACCCCCCCCCCACCCCCCCCCCCCTCCCCCCCCCCCCCCCTCCCCCCCACCCTACCCCCCCCCCCCCCCCCCCCCCCCACCCCCCCCCCCCCCCCCCCCCCCTCCCCCCCCCCCCCCCCCCCCCACCCCCCCCCCCCCCCCACCCCCCCCCCTCCCCCCCGCCCTCCCCCACAACCACCATTCCGTCCCACCACCACCCAGGCCCCACACTCTCTCCCGCCCCCATTCGCCCGGTCCCCGCCTGTCCTCGCTCCACCTTCCGCCCCGACTCCAACATACACGACCCTCACCTTCCACCTCCCACCACCCACGCCTCACACACCTCCTACCCCCCCCCCCCCCCAGCCACCCAATGGGCAGCCTCTCCCCAGTGCTCCCCCTTCACCATCGCTCTTTCCGCCCCTGTCCTCCCCTCACAGACCCTCGGGCCCGTCTCCCTCCTTCCCGTCCCCCAACCCTCGGGCCAACCCGCATCCGGCCCGCCCCCCCCGCGCCGCGCCGCGCCCCGCCCCGCCCCGCCCCGCCCGCCCCGCCCCGCCCGCCCCGCCCCGCCCCGCCCCGCCCCGCCCGCCCCGCCCGCCCCGCCCCGCCCCGCCCCGCCCCGCCCCGCCCCGCCCCGCCCCCCCTGCCCCGTCATCCCGTACCCCCCACTGCCCTTCCTCCCCGCCCCGTCCCGCCCCGTCCTCACCCAGTCAGCTCCCTGCTTCAACTCTACAGTGCCCGGTCCCACAGTCACCAACCCACAAGCACTCACCACGCGGAGAGAAGACGCAAACTGACGACTAAAACAAAAACAACAAAACAAACAACAAAGCCACACCCAAACAAACACACAACAAAACCACACACAAACAAACACACAACAAAACCACACACAACAAAACCACACACAAACACACAACAAAACCACAAACAAACACACAACAAAACCACACACAAACAAACACACAACAAAACCACACACAACAAAACCACACACAAATAAACACACAACAAAACCACAAACAAACACACAACAAAACCACAAACAAACACACAACAAAACCACACACAACAAAACCACACACAAACAAACACACAACAAAATCACAAACAAACACACAACAAAACCACACACAAACAAACAAACAACAACACCACACACAACCAAACACACAACAAAATCACACACAACAAAACCACACACAAACAAACAAACAACAAAACCACACACAAACAAACACACAACAAAACCGCACACAACAAAACCACACACAAACAAACACACAACAAAAGAACACACAAACAAACACACAACAAAACCACACACAACCAAATCACACACACAAACACACAAACAAAACCACACACAAACAAACACACCAAAAGCACACACAAACAAACACTCAACAAAAGAACACACAAACAAAGACAGGCGCGTGCTAAAATAGTCGGTAATACCCGGAATTGCGACAGCATACCGGGGCGATGAGTGTGACCAAGTGGCTCGGTGTGGCGGAATGCACTCTGGCAGATAAATAAGTTTAACAATGTAAACTATATGGGAAAATAGAAACTGTGTCAGTCGCTGACGGGCGTACAATCGGTTACAGATACTTTTGTGTCTGCGTGTGAATAGACGAGGGAGGGCTCCGGCTCGTGCGGCTACACTCAGCGCAGACTGAGGCTGAGTTGTGGCTGCTCAAGCCCCAGTCACACATAGCCGGACGAGCGCCGGACGGATCAGGGGGTGTCGGCACGGACGAGCCACGGACGAGCCACGGATCACCCCGGATCGCACCAGACCACCCCGGATGGCGGTCCGGGGCTCGTCCGGCCCCTGATCCGGGTATGTGTGACTGGGGCTTAAGCTGAAGCATTGGACGTATATCACTGTCTATGGCGAAGTAAGCTTGGACAGACTAGAAATGGGTTATATTATATTATGATGTGTGTGTGTGTGGCGGAGGTATGTTGTGTTGGTTGGTTGTTGGAGTTTACGGTCCTGGCAACATCTAAGGTCATATCAGGACGGGCACCGACTTGGGATAGTGCACACTCATTGTGCCTTTATAGTGCTGCCCCACTGGGAGACCAGGCCACCCACCTTGACCTGATATTCCACTCAGTCACATTATCCTGACACTGAGCCAACCAGCCGTTGCCCTATCGTAATAATGCTGAGCGCCTGGCTAGGAAGCGACAGGTATACATTTTAAAGTCATCGATTTGATTCGAACAGGGTTCGAACCAGTGAACCCGTGGGTTCGAATCCCACGATCTACCAAAACGGGAGACGGACGCTCAACTCGGTCGGCCATCCCGTCTGGTCCACACACGTATGTACATATACATACATATACATGCCCGTATGGGTGCATATGTATGTGTAAATATGTATTTGTGTATGTATGTGGCTATGTATGGATATGTGTAGATGTGTATGTGAATATGTGTATATGTTTATATGTGTATATGTGTATATGTGTATATGTGTATATGTGTATATGTGTATATGTGTAGATGTGTATATGTGTATATGTGTATATGTGTAGATGTGTATATGTGTATATGTGTATATGTGTATACTATATGTGTAAATGTGTATGTGTATATGTGTATATCATCTATGTGTAGATATGTATATATGTGTATATGTGTATATGTGTATATGTGTAGATGTGTATATGTGTATATGTGTATACTATATGTGTATATGTGTATGTGTATATGTGTATATGTTTATATGTGTAAATGTGCATGTGTATATGTGTATATGTGTATATGTGTATGTGTACCTGTGTATATGTGGATGTGTATATTTTATATATGAAGGGTTCAAGTGCAAAACCCAGTAAACACCAATCCAAAAATGCAATTCAAACAAATGATTTTGACCTGAAAATAATTTTAATTCTGGCTAATTCCACTTTTGTTGTGATGCCATGATTATGGAGCAATGACCATACATGTAGGAATAAAAATAAATTGTTGTAGGTTTGATTCCAATTTTTATCGCAATTTTAGGATGGGCTTTTATGGGATTTTGAGGCTGAACTCTTCATATGTACATGTGTAAATGTGCACATGTGCACATGTGCACATGTGCACATGTGCAGATTTCTGCATATATAAATGTAAGGCTGCACAGGACAAGGCAAGGAAAGACTGGACAATATAGTTTATTGACAATCGACATATGTCAATCAACATCAATATGAATAATCAAATAATCAATCAGACAATCAATCAAACAATAAAATGGGCTGGACAACACGGCAAACGAGCAGAGCGAAACCAGCCAACCAACTAAGACAAATCTGAAAGGGTGGTAGCTACCTTCATATCGAATAGGATACGTTCAGAGATAGGTTTAGATATATATTTGTACACAGTATCTGATGTCCAATCCCCCCTGGTCTTATTTTCGTCGATGGTACCTCCCTGGAGAGCGAAATAGGTGCAGCCATCTCTGCACAAGAAGTGGCAGGAGAATTTGGAGGGTCTAAACGCGCCTGACCGACAAAATGTTTTATCGTGAACTGCAGGGTCGAATAATCAAGAGGTGAGAATCTACCTCCAGGTGCAGGGAGCTGGAATGCAGCGTCCTCTGCACCCACATGTGCCTCGAGAAAGTGCTTTCTCACCCAATATACTGCACACAAATCAGTATTCGGGACAATCGTGATGGGAATTAACAACTCCCGTTCTGAGTACTGTATCATTTTGGACTTGCGGACATGAATCAGGAGCTCCATGAGTAAAATGAAAAATCACACCTACACAAGACTGAGTCTGATGCTGTAATCTGGCATTTTCTAAAGAGTCCTCAGAAGCTGGTTAATATAGCGGCACGGACACAAGTATGTCCTACATTACTGGACATAAGGAAAACATAGCCAACAGCTCCTTGGGAAGCAGCGGCATATCACACTTCACAGCACAACCCAGGACTCTTTTCGCCCCTCCTAGGACTGTTTTAATTATGTGCTCATTGTAATCTATGCCTGGGGTGCCTTCTAACTTTAAGAACAAATTTGAAGTGCTCACATAATTTGTTATGGACGAGTAAGTGATATATAAGGCAACCTGGGAAGAGGGACATGGAGTAGGGGCTAACAAGCCACCAAACTCGTCAATGAAGGAGAAATAACGCTTAATTTGCATAGAAACCGTATCGGTGCGCACGCCCAGGAGTTTGGCCAACCCATTAAAGCAGTCAACAGAGTTCAACCACCACTTAATTTCACTCAGAAAGGCAGCATTAATGCGAAAACGGTGATACAGCTTCCTTAGTGTACAGATTGCATCGAAGACCAGAGTCGAAAAAGAGCGTCCACCCGGAACGGCTGTGGCGCAGTGCGAAAGGCGACCTCCAAGCCTCTCCAGTTGCTTCCTTGTCGCCTTACACATTACCAAAAAGCTTTCCAGATGTTTTTTAAGTTTGAGAATTTTGTCTGAGGGTAACCTCAGCAGCAGATTGGCAGTATCAATGATAATACCCAAGTAACGGCTTGTTTGTGATGGTGAGGTTAATCTACCAAATTAATATTGAAGCCCATGCATCTCAGGAAGCCAATAGCAATATTTTGGCTCCTACAACAGTCTTCCAATGAGTGCTGACAATAGCAAAATCGTCAATAATTTGTGACGTATGATGTCCCCTGATGGACAGCACCACGGGCAACAAAGTCCGAAACAAGATTGAAAATATAAGGTGAGGAGGACAGTCCCATGCAAAGCATGTTATCCTCAAAATATTCAAAACCACCACCAAAATGCCACATGAGGCCTTGTCTGGTACAGTCATCTGGGTGTATATTAATAGCTCTGTAAGCCTCACTTATGTCCACTGTGGCAATATAATCGTATTGAACAATCTTATCCACTAATGTAGTAATTGTATTGTAAGAAAAAGTTGTTGCCACCTCATCGACATAATTATTCACAGAAGCCTCATATGGCTTACTGCAATCTGTAATTATGCATAGCCCGACTCTGTCTGACTTCGGTACAGCAAAATTATTATGGACATGGCATCGGGCAATTCTTTAAGCAATTTGCCCTCAATACAATTATGGTGATCGGAGTTACAAATATCCATTGTACGTCCACCATATAATGCGTCACAGGACTTATTAATTGATCTGAAAGCGAAAATAATGGCGTGTAATATAAATTCCCAGTTTGCATCTGTAGCTCCCCTATAAAAGCATTTGCAAAAAACTCTGCAAGGCTTCAATTGAGCCATTCAACCCCCAACTGCATGTCCACATGTGCAAGTACCATTAGAACAAGCCGTAGAAACAACAAAATTACAAACAGTGTGATCAGCTGATGAGGTGTCAGTCACAGAAACAGCCAAGTAATTACCATCATTACACACTGACAACCAGTCACCTACCAGGGGCACCCATTTTGGAAAATCTGCAAGGGGAGTTACATCACCAGGATAATTACAAGGCACAGGACAATAGACATGTTCAATAGCAAAATTATCAACAGCTGAACTGACCATCGGCTGCAGTTGGCAATCAAAGTCAGAGTCAGAGTCAATTTCTGCATGGCCAGCAATACTGCCGTATTCAATTAAAGGGGCAGTAACCTGCACCGGCACAATCCTGGCGCCCTCTGTAGGAAAGTCCTTCACACAGTCAGGCACATGTAACAACTTGCGGACCCCCATTCTCACCACTGTTAATGGTCGTAATTGTAGCATTCAGCTTGGCCAGAGTAGGTGCATTTGTAGACCCAGTCTGGGGCACGCCACACCTCAACGCACTTCAGTCTGGGTGACAGGTCACCTTCTTGTGCACCCTACTCACACAGTGGGAAGACCAATGGCCAAATTGGCAGTCCTTACTGTCAGCACCACATCCGCTCTCTTTGTTGTAATTGTAACTAGAAAAGCGATGTTTTAGGTTTGTATGTACATGCATTTGTTTTCATATATGCAAGCACATTGTGTACATGCGTGCATGGTGTGCATTTGTGCATGTATGTATACATGTGTACATGTGTGCATGTGTACATGTGTACATGTGTATGTGTATATGTGTGTATGTCAATATGAGTACATGTGTGCAACCATGCCTTGAAGGTTAAAAGAAAAGTGTAATGAAAAACATTTCACGTGATTTATTGTGATGGACAAATTAAAGAAATCTCAGTACTGATCAAATATATAAATGTATAAATGTATAAATGAATATAAGTGTAGCTATATCGATGTACAGCTTCATGCTTTTATAGCTGACTAGACTAGAACGTGGCATCGGGTATGAACTTCCTGTGTACTTTTAATTAAAGCTGCACAATCCGATGAAAGGATACACTTTTCAAAACCAAAGCACTAGTCGAGATTTGATTCTATATAGCTAACTTAGATACTGGTGTACTTATTAAGCATTTGTTGCCACATAGAAGGGAATATTGAGTCACGTTAATAGAACATGTTACTGCAGAAGCCTATCATGTCTGAGTTTTAGTATGCTTGCTAACATTAATTTAGCATGTTTGTTCTTCAAATATCTATAAAATAAATTGTATATATTACAAAATTAGCCAATTTTAATAAACTTACTTGAAAAACTAAAAGTAAGATAGATTATGATGATCAACCTGATATATCTATCGTAAATATGGAGAAAAAAATCTAAAACATCTGACAAGCTTTTCTTTTGTGTGTGTGTTTTGTTAAAGTTGCATAGTCCGATGGTTTTGAGTTTCTTTCATTTTCCGAGATAAACATATTAGGTTGTTTATTATAATCTACCTTATTTTAGTTTGAAGTAACTTTTATTTTAAATCGCAAACTTTTGAGATATTTCAAATGAAAACATGCTAAATTAATTTTGGCAAGCTTGCCAAAGCTCTATCACCATAGGCTTCTGCAGTAACAGGTTCTATTAATTGACTCAGTAGTCCCTTCTATGTGCCGGTAAATGTTTAATAAGTACATCAGTATCTAATGGCCCTGTCACACTACGACATGACTATGTCAGCGTAGGCAGAACGTGAAAATAATTATATTACGTCGAAGTTATGGGCGTAATATGCAAATTGTGGACGTGAATGCCGCGTAGTTGACGTGAGCGTAACGTGAAAGTAACATCGGCGTAACGACGGCGGGCTAGCGTAACTGAAACGTTGGTCAAACGTCGGTGTAGCGTCGTGACGTTAGCTGTAACGTCACAATGTTAGGGGTGGGGGAATTGGCGACGCGTACGTAACGCGCGCGACGTGGATGTAATGTGACCGTAACATGACCGTAACGTGAGCGCGAGAGCGCAAAACACCCGTGGCAGGGTAGATGTCTGGGTATATCACATCACGTTACTCACGTTACCAACACGCTACGGGATCGTCAATGATGTGAACTACGTGACGACACGTTCGTAACACGTTATAACGACGTTATCGACCCATCAGCGTGTCGCTTGGGCAACGCTCCGTTACGTCCGACCCCCATTAACTTAACGCTGCCCACACATTCCTCCCAGCCGGGCCGTCGGTCTGATGTGACATAACGTGACTCTAACGTCATTTACGCTGCTATAACGATCGCGGAACGTCTACTTAACGTCATTGTCACGTCATCCCGATGTAACGGATTCACGTCAAGATACGTAGAAAGTTTTGAACATGTTCAAAACCTTGACGTGCCCAGACGTAACACGATGTAACATGACGTAGCTCGACGTCACTCTAACGTCATTATGACGTCATCATAACGTAACCCAACGTACGTCAACGTAATGACGAAAAATGACCACGTTAGGCTCACGTTGGCTCGTTACATCGTAGTGTGACAGGGGTATAAGGTAGATATGTAGAATCAAATCTAGATATTTGTTTTGGTTTTGAAAATTTGATATTTTCATCGGACTATGCAGCTTTAACCTTCAGGTCACTCAATCTGTCCTGTTCACACTCGGTATTACATATAGAGAATGTTATATAATAACATTGTATACTAACAACTACCCCCCCCCCCACACACACACATACACACACTCACAGTCACACACTGTCCAGGTGCAGCCCCATCATTGTCTATTATCGCCCACCGACTACGCGGACTCAACCCTCCCCATTAACTGCACTGACATCGGAATTCACCGTCTCGCATAAGAAAGCCGGGCGCGGTGGCGGTTCGGGGGGGGGGGGGGGATGTTGGTGTGTGGGGGTTGTAAGTGTGTTAGTGTATGTGGAGGGAATGTAGGAGTGTGCGTGTGTGTGGCAGCTGTGTAGGTGTGTCCGTGTGTGTGGTGGGGATGTAAGTGTGTGTAGCCGGGGTAAAGGTGTGTGAGGATGTATGTGTCTCAGTGTGTGTGGATGGGTAGATAAAACCACTCTACTTCCAGTACAGGGGTGAATGACAACGTAGTCTAAATACGGGCGAAAATAGCTTTAGTATGGAACATGAAGTAGAAATTGTGGTTCCATGATCAAATAGCTACATATATTGACACAGATTTGGTGAAATGGGCGAGAATGCAAAAATCCAAGATGGTGGCTATAGAACGCCATCGATTTCAATTTTAAATTGTATTAAACTAGCTATTTTATTATATTTTTCAACTCAAAAGTAGCGGGTAAATATGAAGACATATACAAAGAATAAATGTTGCTTCTTACATTGTGAAATTAGGCTCTCATAAATACTCAGTTCATTAAGCCTGATTTTTCTACCGTTTGTATATAAGGCTGGTCTTCACCCATGTACTACAAGTACCGGGTGAATCTTGTATCTAGGTGGGGGCATGTTGGTGTGTGGGGGCTGTAAGTGTGTTAGTGTGTGTGGAGGGAATGTAGGTGTGTGAGTGTGTGTGGCAGCTGTGTAGGTGTGTGCGTGTGTGTGGTGGGGATGTAAGTGTGTGTAGCTGGGGTAAAGGTGTGTGAGGATGTATGTGTCTCAGTGTGTGTGTGTGGATGGGTGAAATTTGTGTGTTTGTGTGAGGTGGATGTACGGGTGTATGTGGAGGGGATGTAGGTCTGTGTTCATGTGTGTGTGTGTGTGTGGAGGGGATGTAATTGTGTGTAGTGTGGGTGAAAGTGTGTGTGTGGAGGGAATGTAGGTGGGTGTGTGTGTTGTGAGGATGTAGGTGTGTCAGTGTGTGTGTGGATGGGGGTGAAATGTGTGCGCGTGTGTGGCGGGGATGTAGGCGTGTATGTGTGTATGTAGAGTGGGTGTGGGTTGGTGTTCGTGTGTGTAGGGGATGTAAGTATGTAGGTGTGTGGGAGGGGACTTGAAAGAGGGGAAAACAAAATGATATTGTAGTGGTAAATCTATTTAGCCCCATTCCCAGCATGCAATGTGATCTCGGGCACAGTATCTTCCCGTCACAGCCACCAGGTGAGGCCGGATTATCAGTGATACAGACCAAATGCTTTATCGTACGCAGAGAGAGCTGCAATAGTTCCAGGAAATCCTGCTCCAGCCCCCCCCCCCCCCCCCCACCAAACCCTCGCCACACTCTCACTCATAACGTTTGTACTTCACAAATAGAAACTATAAATTGTTGGTCATGTGATGTATTCATGGTAGCAGACGCGCCGGCCGAATCGGTAGGATGCAGGCTTCCCGTGTGGAAGGTCGGGAGTTCGAATCCCAGCCGAGTCAATTCAATTCAATTCAATTCTTTATTTCAGACTCAGGATTATGGTAGTTACATAATTTGGTCCATAGTAGGTAGATATAAAAATTAATGTGAATAGGATATAAGGAATAGTATGAATACTACCATACTAACCAATATCAAAATGTTGGTCTACATACACTACTTTGTACCAATGCCTCCATATTGCAGACGTAAATCTGAGATCACTCTCTTCTATTTTTACAAGTCCCTGTATTATAATATTTTCTGACTTGTCAAGTCTAGTAATAAATTTGAATGTTAGATTCCTACAGCCTGGAAGGCTGGCACATCAATATTAGCAAACAGCTGACTAGCACTGTGATACCTAGGTAGCCGGAGTAATAACCTCATAATGTCATTATATGCTACATTCAGTTTTTTAATGCTAGTCATTCTATAGTTCCACCAAATCTGGGCAGTATACAAGGGAGTACAGAAAGTTCTAAATAAATTTACCTTCACATCAGCTGTACACATATGAAATTTCCTGATGAGCATATTTCCCTGAGCATATAACTTGCGACACTGTCTATTAATATCCCTGTCATCTCTAAAGTCATCGGTCATAAAGTGTCCTAAGTACTTGACTTCAGTAGAGATTGACAGGGGAGCACCAGTTAACATAAAATCAGGAAACACAGTATCCTTGTCATATTTTGATCGAATGATCATAACCATACTTTTAATAGGATTGTATTTTATATCAGCTTCTATGCCATATTCAGAGCATATATTAAGTAGCATTTGCAGTCCACTACTATATGGTGAGAATATTACCAAATCATCGGCATACATGAGATGATTTAGAAGTAATAATCCATTAATACATCCAGTTTGACACTGATTTAACCTTTTCGACAGGTCATCCATATAAATATTAAATAAATAGGGGGACAATATCCCTCCCTGACATACACCATTACTGACTTGGAAGGATTCTGACATGGCATCACCCCACCTGACTACCTTTGATTGGTGCGAATACCAAAATATTAATATCCTGATGAGATAGCCTGGAGTACCATGCTGCACTAGTTTTTCAAACAGTTTTGCATGATTCACTCTATCAAATGCCTTAGAGGCATCAAGAAAACACAAAAATATAGTAGAATTTAAACTATGATACTTCTGTATAATCTCCTGAAGAGCATAAATGCACATATCTGTCCCATCCTTCTGCTTGAAGCCATATTGATTATCATTTGGTTTTAAATACAACTCCAGTCTATCTAGCAGTACATTTTCAAATAGTTTTGACAAAATACTAGCAAGTGCTATAGGTCTATAGTTATCCTTACTGTTAATCCTTCCCATTTTGTTCTTAATTACTGGTACAAGAATAACAGAGATCATAGTATCAGGCAGAGTTCCATGTATGAGAAAGCCTGTGAGGCACATAGCTAACATGGAAAACACTCTTGAGCTGGCATATTTGAGATGCTCTGCATAAATACTGTCAGCACCACAAGTCTTGTTACTATCAAGTTTTAATATGGCATCCCTGATTTCCTTAGCACCAACATTTATATCACTACAAATTTTGACATTAAACGTAACACAATCAATATTACTGCATACACAGTTAAATAACTCTTTATAATTATTTTTCCAGAGCTCGGCTATCTTCTCACACCCTACCATACCCTCAATATTTGTGGGAAGTGGTGTTTTACTATTGTCTATCAATTTGACCTCTTTCCAGAATTCTTCTACATTGTTATTCTGCAGCTTAGTGGCGAAGGCATCTCTCCTCATAGCATCCTCATTGTATTTAATGTCTAGATATTATATATTATATATATGTATGATCTGTAATATGTATATATGTATCTATGTATATAATAATGTATATATGCATAATTCCTGACACTCAGACAAAGGACAACAGACAACATTATGATCATCATTTATTGATTATGACATCAAGTAAACATACTGGACAATCCGAAACGCCTTGTAGGCAAGCAGGAGTCTAGCTCCGATAACTGTCACATGGTGACGTACAGCAGGTAGTGTAACCTGACGAACTGGAAGAACAGGCTTCCGATGCAGTTCAGTAACAGAATAGAACATAATTAGAGGCAGAAATGACATAACACGAAAACAATCAAATCAGAAAATCAAATCATCACAACAATCAATACGCACCCTCAGCACTTAACCCCCACGAGAAAAGGGTTGGGTGGGTGGGGAAATCAATGCTACCCGACCAACGGCTGGGTGAAAAGTGACCGCCGGGCAGGCCTCACGTCACGTGACCAGTTTCCTCGTATCTATACCTTCGTGCGCTTTGTCCGAGTGTCAAGAATTACATATGTTGCCACACCAACATATCCAATTCCCAACACTCAGACAAAGGACAACAGACAACATTATGATCATCATTTATTGATTATGACATCAAGTAAACATACTGGACAATCCGAAACGCCTCGTAGGCAAGCAGGAGTCTAGCTCCGATAACTGTCACATGGTGACGTACAGCAGGTAGTGTAACCTGACGAACTGGAAGAACAGGCTTCCGATGCAGTTCAGTAACAGTATAGAACATAATTAGAGGCAGAAATGACATAACACGAAAACAATCAAATCAGAAAATTAAATCATCACAACAATCAATACGCACCCTCAGCACTTAACCCAACAAACTAGCAAGTGCTGAGGGTGCCTTCACGATAGGACCTTCCCGCAAATACAGGTTAACCGCATCACTGGACCAGGAGCCCGCCTGCTTAATCCACTCAAGTGGAAGGCTCGCCGAGAAACAGGCCTGGGCCGCCCCCCGTCTCAAGCCGTGGAGAGAGTACTTCCGACGAGCGGAAAGTGACGCCGACGCTGCTATATTCAGCACCCGAGACAGTGTCCTCGAGGTCAAGAAGAGACCAGACGGCAAGATGAACGCTGGAGCATGTCTAGGAGGGTCAAGCGCAGTGGCGTACTCCCTCCAGGCCCGAACGGGGCAGCACGGTGAACCTGGAATGGCAGGAAGGCTAAAAACTAAGGGAGAGACATCCCGGGAGCGGGTCTTAGTTGAGCGAAAGGCCACTAATAAAGAGGTCGGACATTGTACTACATCCAAAAACATCAGCGTATGGGGCCCAACTTCCGACACAGACTTCGAGGTAAGGTTACTCTGTCTAACTAAAGTCAAGAACCCGATAACTAGAGTAGCTCTGAATACTGCCGTGTCAGAAGACATGGAAGACAGAAACGCAACTACCCTTACAAGATCATCCGGCGAAACGGGAACAGCCCTACTTACTATGTGACAACTAGACCTTCGGGTTGCTCTCTTCATTACTGACAGCTGATAGGAACCAAAGATATGCGACATATCGGCATGGGCTGATAGACATGTCTTTACCGAGCTAAAGTAATTCTCGACTGACCCCGGGGATTGCAGCTTCTTAGATAAGTGCAACCTAAACGCTAACAAGTCATACAACGACGGCTTCACCGGTTCGACCGCATGACTCAGGCAGAACTTGACATATGCAATGACGTGGAGACGCTTGTTCCTGCGTGTACCCTGCGCGAGCGCGTTACTGTATGTCGCTATGAGCTGGCGGTGTTCAGTCAAGTCGTAGCCTGATTGTAAAAAAGGCAAAAAATAAAAGAACCGTTAGTCATGAAGATGTGTACTCAGATTTCAAAGTTAATGATCGACAGACTAGGAACTACAGACACCTGCCTCAACTTCCGGGATTCAATCTCAGCAATGACTTCAACATACAGTTTCTTATCACACGGAGCCCTGCTCAGCGCATCTGCAAACGGTATCTTACACCCTGGTTTAAACCTAATAGACAGCTCACAGTTATTCCTAGCCGCGATCAGCCACAACTGCCTAGCACATGCGCACAAGAACGGATCGCGGCCTGATCCTGATGACAACACCTGCTGGGATGTCTGATTATCGGTCGTTATCTCTACTAAGTACTCATGTGGATTCTTTGGAAGCAGCACTGTCAAGGCCAGAACTGCTGCAGCTTCCCCGCCAAACTCTGTAGCTGTTTCTTAGAAGCAGAAGTCTTCTCCTTCCATGCCGTGCACTCCTCTAGCACCTCATCTAACTTTGCTTGAGGGAGAGTCACGGTCATAGTAATGGTATCGATGCGGAAGCCAAGCCACACTAAGATCTGCGTTGGAGGAAAGCATTTCTTTTCCGCCAACGCCAACCCAAGGGTTCCTGCCAGCTCCCTAAACAACGCAAACGCTTCGTTCGCCCGTTCCAAGGACTGCTCCACTCCCACAAAATCATCAATGTAGCAAAGTGTGAAAAAACCCTTCTTTCTTAGCATCCACACGACCGCTCTAGTCATTCTGGCACACGCCAGCGCAGACATCCGACAGCCAAACGGGGGAGCCAAATCAAAGAAAAACTTCCCACCAATCTTCATCCCTAATAGCGGAACCGAGAGCGGACACACCCTGAGCTGCCTATACGCCCTCGAAAGATCGGCTGACCATAACCAGGCCCCGGCACCCAATTTTATCATCCTATCCGTTAACGTCGACACCGAAGGAAGTGCAAACGAGAACGGCTGGCCCTGATAAAATCCCTTCTGAATCCCCGCATTCACACTCTTCCCCAGGGGAAAGCTCAAGTCCAAGATGACCCTTCTCGCTTCCAAATCCTTTTTCGGCCGAGTCATCAAGGGACTCACCTGGCACCACGGCTCAAACGGTGGCATCTCAAACGGACCAATCAAGGCCTCACAGTCACGTTCTTTCGCAATGAACGCCGAGATACTCATATCCGTATCCGCATTAGAGGCATGATTTTTTAAGGTAGACGTAGGAATCATATTCTTAGTATAATCAATCGGCCAACCGAAATCAAGGAAGTTCACTAACTGCACATCAGGGTAATCGACTAACTCACGCCTCCAGGCCGGAATCAACAAACCCGAAGGGAGGGGAACCCTGGCAGCCAAATAGTTTGGCAACGCGGTAGACCTCACCAGGTTATACAAGTTAAAGAACGTTGTGTCAGACCCGAATGCACCCAACTCTGCCCATGGCCAAAACTCATTAAGCACTACACTAAACTCCCCAGTGACGGCGGGGCTCGCCTTCTATGCTGTGTCATACCTGTCACCTCATTGATCATCTCTTAGCTAGTATTAAAACAGTCATACTCTATCTCAAACGGAACTGAACAGACCTCATCTCCTGACGCACACGACTTGTCATACACCCATTCACGCGAATCGTCAGCTCCGCCATCGCCATCAACAACCACCGGGGCAACAGGACTGACAGGGACTGTCACGACATGATCGAGCACCGGCACCATACCGACACCCGCGCTGCATCCCACTCCAACTTCAGTACCGGCCTCCAGGGCGGAGTCACGACCTGAAACAACAGATAAACAAGCTCCCGACTGGTTAGCTGTCGGAAACATATCACCACTACCAGGCACCGCACAAACACCAGCACAAACCTTCACACACTGCGACCCACTGCCACTGACTGATACTTTTGGTTGTACAACGGGGCCCACATCAACATTACTCTTTGTAACACTACTTACTGAATTATTGACACCCGAGACTACCTCCGTGCTAAGCACGACAGGGACACTATTATAATTCAAACTGCTACCAACCCGCCAGTCAGAGGAGAGCCCTCCTACACACATATCATGTAACAACAATGGACAAACACTCACTCCAGCACTAGCCGCAGCCGGCTTCTCGGGTGCCTTTCTGTCATAGAACATCCTCCGCTTAATACAGTCCTGCTCCCTGTGCTGGTGAGTTCTCTTTAAACGATATGCGCAATAGGCACAAATATGTAGCATCTTTGTCGGAGAGGCCCCATGCGTCCCAGCAAACCCACAGTCTCGTCCCCAATTCCAGTTGATACAAGGCCTCCCATCCGTCTCCTTATTGTAGTCCGCCCTCACATTAATAGGACCAGCTGTAGAATTATACGACGACACCGGCGCAGCCGCACCAAACTGCACGTTATTCTGCAAAAACGAGCCCTGAACCTGATGAACATGCTGACTAGGGGCGGACCTCCCTGCTGCCGTACACACCTCCCTCTGAAGCTCCTTTATCGCATTATAGTCCTCCCAACCTTCTAACAACCGCCCGTCATTAATGAGTTTGAACACTTTTTCAGACCAGTGCCTGCACACTGGCCAGTCCCACAACGTGGCCATATGAGCCAGCTCCTGCTCATGCTTCAGTAAATGCTTCGGCCACGCGGGTGGCAAACCAGGCAGCGAGGCCATTGACCTGAGAGCCTCAAAGTACTCAGGCCATGAGGCCTCTCCCTGACTAATTACTTTGAAAGACTCTCCTCTCGTTATGAGCAAATGTGGCAAGAACTTAATACCTTTGGGCTTCCTCAAAGCCGTGCCCGGGTCCAACAGCAGGTCCGCTATCGCCGCCGCCGCCTGATGGGCCCTTACCTCAGCAGACTGAGGGGGGCGTGTCGCCGAGACAGTTGAACCCACCGGCTGCAGAACCTCGGCCATATAGTACCGTGACGCCCTCCGCGAGTCAGCTCCAACCTGCCCTTCATGTAGCTCGTGGTGACCGAACACCGGTTGGCGTTCACCGACTGACAACCGCGGCTGTTGCAAAACACTGACAGGTGAAGAAACAGAAACATTCGGATTAACAGAGGCCGCCGGTGACACACGTGGCACCGACGCCGGCATTGCAGAATTTTCGAGTAAGTTTACCCTTAGGGCCAAGTCCTGAGTAACTTTCAGCACCTCCTTCTGCAGAATTAGCACCGACGCAAGGTCGCTCCTAGTAGCCTCCGCTCCTGTTGAAATGTCACTCGTGTTAGGTGAAGGCGACACAACCGGCCTCGTCAACCTTGCCTGGGCCAACAATGTATGTGCGGCTCGGCGTAACGACGCCCTTCGCATTCCAGGCTTGAACAGCAGGGAACTTGTCTAAAAATAGAGAACAAAGCAATGAAATCAATGCTACCCGACCAACGGCTGGGTGAAAAGTGACCGCCGGGCAGGCCTCACGTCACGTGACCAGTTTCCTCGTATCTATCTATACCTTCGTGCGCTTTGTCTGAGTGTCAAGAATTACATATGTTGCCACACCAACATATCCAATGAACCCTGGTCAGTTACATAAGGAAGGAAATTGAAAGGGGAATATGCTCCTGTTGATATTTCCTAATTCCTTATAGATGATCCATATATATACCATGTAACTGACCTGAACTCATATATATATATATATATGATCTGTAATATTATATATGTATGTGATGTATAACGTATTATGCAAGTATAAATATACGACGGTAATTGTTTCCATTATATATTATATTATTATATTATTATATTTGAGTTATTACCATTGTTTTCCTCCGTGAGACTCTCCACTTGACTGGTGGCGCCACCTGCGCCCCCGTCCCCCTCATGGGGTGTTGATTCAGTCGCACCGGAGTATTTTTTCTATAGGATAATTTATATAGATGATGAATCTTGACCAGTTACAAAAGGAAGGAAGGAAGGAAATTGAAGGGAACATGCCCCTGTTTATATTTCTATAATTCATTATAGATCATACATATATATATAACATTATCTGACCTGAACTCATATATATATATATATATAATATATATATATATAAATATATATATATGCCCGTAAACAGTTCTCGACCCCGGCCATGTCTGCCTGAAATAACACTTACTCACGTTTCAATAGAGTTGCTCCTGACATGATCAGAAACACTTGGCCGAAGTGACTCAGCAAGCAGCCAGTAGAGGGCGCCTGGTGGTAGTGACAGATGTATGTACACGTCCGGAGATGTGGGTCAGCCTCGAGCTGCCAATGAGCAGCTCGCTAATATGCAGGTCGCCAGCACAAGTGATGTCCGAGCAGAACCAGCTTGGCCAACTTGTTCACAACATATCAGGCACTGCACATGTAATAATTCATATATATATATATATATACAATCACGGACACAGTGACTCAGAGTGGCCAGACAAGTTACAGCGGTTGCGGCCAGGGGGCAACGCAATCAGCCTGCTTGGGTAGTTGATGAACAATTAATAACAGATCAGTACAGTAGATGACTTAGAATATAATAAGGAGTGAAAGCTACCGATTAATTATACTTGTACAATGCTTATGCACCACATATATTCAGCAGTAAGTGATACCCCAGTAGTTGTGGGTTGTAGTGTGGTAACCTGATAGAAGATGGCACCAGTGTCGAGTCAAACCGATGACATACAAAAGTGATCCTTGTTGCTTCCTACCTTGGCGCTCTAAATTAATAGGATACAGCAATGACTGGTTAGCTCAGTGTCCGCATAATGTGACTGAATGGGATATTGGGTAAGGTGCTGGTGGCCTGCATTCCCAATGGGGCAGCACTACACATCACCATTAGTGCGTACTGTCACAAGTCGGTGCCTGTCCTGATAGGACCTTAAATATTGCCAGGATGTAAAACTCCAACAACCAAAACCAAATGTAACTACAGGTCCGAAGTGACCGGCCCTGGCCCGCAGTAGCGGACCCCTACACTGGTCCCCGGGCCTGGCGCGCGTACAGTGGCGCCACCTACCTCGCTTAACTAAAAACACGTCGGCGCGCCGGTATGGAGGTGGGTGTGGGAGGGAGGGTGGGTGTGGGTAGCACACACACACGAGGTGATGTGTCACTTCAGCCGGTGTTCAAAATGGGACAGCTTCAGAGGATAGGGGGCGGGGAGGGGGGGGGGGGCACAACTAGGTTTAACATGAAGGCTTCCATCGTTTGGAATGGTAGGCCCACTGTAGGCTTGAGTAGAATTATTAGACTCGGTTTTCCACTGTTGAGACATTAGATTGTCCGCTGTTTATGAATGCATGACGCGGTTATGGGTTTATTCACCATGTAGGCTAATTGAGTGCATGGATAGGGACACACCTAGTAACACACCTAGTAACACACCTAGTAACACACATAATAACACACCTAATAACACACCTAGTAACACACCTAGTAACACACCTAATAACACACCTAGTAACACACCTAGTAACACACCTAATAACACACCTAATAACACACCTAGTAACACACCTAGTAACACACCTAGTAACACACCTAATAACACACCTAGTAACACACCTAGTAACACACCTAATAACACACCTAATAACACACCTAATAACACACCTAGTAACGCACCTAATAACACACCTAGTAACACACCTCGTAACACACCTAGTATCACACCTAGTAACACACCTAGTAACACACCTAGTAACACACCTAGTAACACACCTAATAACACACCTAGTAACACACCTAATAACACACCTAATAACACACCTAGTAACACACCTAGTAACACACCTAGTAACACACCTAGTAACACACCTAATAACACACCTAATAACACACTTAGTAACTCGCCTAATAACACACCTAATAACGCACCTAATAATACACCTAGTAAAATACCTTGCTACATACCTAGTAATGCTATGAAACCGCTATACACAGATCTATTTTGCCTAACCACATTCTGTTTTGTACATTTCAGGTGAGTTTGTGTTGCTGATGATATCCAACGTCACTTCTAAGCAAGGGGGTAGAGAAAAGAAAAGAAAAAAACCTTGAACAAAACAACTCATTGACCATACAGCATAGCTGAATAAGCGGAACGCCCGCGTTCCATGCGGCAGGTCAGGGGATTATAACTCCAGATCCAAGCCCCTGCGAATAAAACCAATAACTTAACAAGTTTATTCTTGTCTCTACCTAGCATGGGTTTGGTCTTACTAAGTTACAACAAGGAGTAGCAGAATGAAGAAGACCAATTAGCAGCAGATAAAATGTTCTCGGCTTCATTAATGCCTGTAATATATAAATATAATTTTGTCAATTTAGAGAGAAATACCAGGCAAGGAGCCACATAGACAGGTAGGCGTGGGTAGTGTGGTGACATCAGGGAGCCTCGGTGGTGTAATGGTTAGCACACTGGCCCGGAATGCAAAGAGATGTGGGTTCGAGTCCCACTCTAGGCGCAATATTTCCCGTTTTCATCACCCCCATGACACTGGTTGCCATGACCAGGATCCTGTACAAGCTACGCGCTGAATAGTTGTTGAACCTACTCTGTGTATATATGTAAGTGCATTGTCTGTATGTATGTAATTGTAAGCATTATAAGACTTACAATTCCAGGGGGACGAGTGTAGTAGTCTGCACTGACCTCTCAGGCAAGGAGCCACATAAACAGGTAGGCGTGGGTAGTGTGGTGACATCAGGGAGCCTAGGTGGTGTAATGGTTAGCACACTGGCCCGGAATGAAAAGAGACGTGGGTTCGAGTCCCGCTCTAGGCGCAATATTTCCCATTTTCACCAACCCCCATGACAATAATATGCAGCTAACATAATGTCACTGGATCTTGTAGTTGCATTTTCCGATGGTTTCGAGTTTCTACCATGTCCGAAGATAAATACATTAGATTGCTTGTTGTAATCTATGTAACTTTAGTTTGAAGTAACTTTTATTTTAAATGGCAAACTTTTGAGATATTTGAAGTGCAAACATGTAAAAATTAGTTTTGGCCAGCACACCAAAGACTCTGACACCATATGCTTCATCAGTAGCATGGTGTTCTCTGTGGCAGAGTGGTTAGAGTGTCTGACTTTTTTCTAGGTCGGACTCCTAATCTGAAGGTCGGTGGTTCGATTCCATGTGCCCCCATCTCTGCCAATTTGGATTTTCACCAATGTGCATAACTTACAGCGTCATCAAAGGCCAGTTGCTCTCACACCATGTCTATGTGGTGTGGGAGGCTAAAAATCCTTGGGACGGTAAAAGTGTAGGCTCGGGCTTTCTATTGACAAACTGTCTAATGGTGAAAACAAGCCTATTCAGGCTTATCGATGATAGGCAGTATAAATCTTCAACAACAACAAAAAAGTAGCAGGTTCTATTAAATCGACTTAGGTTGTCCTTCTATGTGGCAACAAATGGTTACTAAGTTCAGCAGTATCTCAATTAGTTTTGCAGAATCTACATAATTGTTTTGGTTTTGACTTGGGCATTTAACTTGTGCTTAAATAGGGTTATATTTTCTGAACTCATGTGTGCACTGTATGTTATATAAACAGCATACTCACCATGCTTGGACTTCTGAGTGGTGGCAATGCGCCAAATGTCGGTTATTAAATTATCTCTTTATCTACACTGCATATCGTAACTGAAGCTAGCGATATAGTGAGTGCGTCCGGTAACATTTAATTAATCCAGGAACTTTGCCAGATTTAGATTACACGACTGAGTGCATGAGATCACAAAGGCCAGGGTAGCACACATCTTTTGAAAAGCATCTAACATACTGTCAAAGTTTGTTAGTTGCTGTTTTACCTCCTGGCAACATCTAAGGTCATATCAGGACGGGTACCGACTTGCGAAAGTGCGCACTCATGGCAACTTTATAGTGCTGCCCCACTGGGAGACCAGGCTGCCAGCACCATGACCTGATATCCCACTCAGTCACATTATCCTGACACTGAACCAACCAGTCCTTGCCCTATCCTAATAATGCCGAGTGCCTGGCTAGGAAGCGACAAGGATACATTTTTACGTCATTGGTTTGACTCGACCAGGGTTCGAACCCACGATCCCATGGTCTACCAACACGGGAGGCTGACTCTCTAACTCTTTCGGCCATCCCGTCTGGTTACTGTCAATGAATCGCCCTGGATTTATAATTGTTGTGGGGGTGATGACAATGGGAAATATTGCGTCTAGGGCTTGAATCGAACCCATATCTCTTGCATTCCAGGCCAGTATGCTAACCATTACACTACCTAGGCTCTCTAATGTAACCACCTTATCCACGCCGCCCTGTCTATGCGACTCCTGTGCTACTCCCATATTTCTCACACTTATGGCGCAGTGTGTCCCCCTTGCCAGTGTAGCTCTGAGTTTGGCGCTCCTGTGCCACTCCCATAATTCTCACATTTATGGCACAGTGTGTCACCGTTGCCAGTGTAGCTCTGACTTTGGGACTCTTGTGCTACTCCCATAATTATCACACTTATGGCGCAGTGGGTCGCCATTGCCAGTGTAGCTCTGACTTTGGTACTCCTGTGCTACTCCCATAATTCTCACACTTATGGCGCAGTGTGTCGCCATTGCCAGTCTAGCTCTGACTTTGGGACTCCTGTGCTACTCCCATAATTCTCACACTCATGGCGCAGTGTGTCACGGTTGCCAGTGTAGCCCTGAGTTTGGGACTCCTGTACTACTCCCTTAATTCACACTCTTGTGGTGCAGACTGTCGCCGTTGCCTGTGTAGCTCTGAGCTTGGTGCTCCTGGCGTACTCCCATAATTCTCACACTTATGGCACAGTGTGTCTCCCTTGCCAGTGTTGGTCTGAGTTTGGTGCCACTGTTCTATGCTGCTATGCTCGAAAAGGAGTAAACTGTCCAGCATTTCAGTGTACACATGCAAATTGTTTTGCATGTCTTCACTTCAAATTTGTCCAAAGTTAACTTTAAGACAAAAGCAGAGGTAAAAGTAGATTATAATGTTCAGACTAATATATTTATCGGAGTAAAACTCATGATAGAAACTCAAAAACAACAATTGATTTATTTAGGATTCATTTCATGGCAACCTATGAGTTCGCGGCTTTATATTGTTGTCCCACTGAGATGCCATGACACTGGCAGCAGTATGCACTGCCCCACTTAGTCACATTATCCTGGCACAAAACCAACCGATTGGTGAAAACATCTGCGTGATCCCACCACCACCTTGTCAGATGGTGACAACTACCATCTTCGATAATTCAGCGGTTTGACTCTGCCAGGGATCGAACCTATGACATGTACAATAATCGAACCCCCGACCTCCTGCCAAGAGATCGAACCCACGACCTCCTACACAGTGATCGAGCCCATGCCCTACACAGGGATCGAAGCCACGATCTCCTACACAGTGATCGAACCCATGACCTACACAGGGATCGAGCCCATGACCTCCTACACAGTGATCGAACCCATGACCTCCTACACAGGGATCGAGCCCATGACCTACACCGTGATCGAACCCACAACCTCCAACACAGTGATCGAGCCCATGACCTACACAGGGATCGAACCCACGATCTCCTACACAGTGATCGAACCCACGACCTCCTACACAGGGATCGAGCCCATGACCGACACGGTGATCGAACCCACGACCTCCTACACAGTGATCGAGCCCATGACCTACACAGGGATCGAACCCACGACCTCCTACACAGTGATCGAACCCACGACCTCCTTACACAGGGATCGAGCCCATGACCGACACGGTGATCGAACCCACGACCTCCTACACAGTGATCGAGCCCATGACCTACACAGGGATCGAACCCACGACCTCCTACACAGTGATCGAACCCACGACCTCCTACACAGGGATCGAGCCCATGACCGACACCGTGATCGAACCAACGGCCTCCTACACAGTGATCGAACCCACGACCTACTACACAGGGATCGAACCCACGACCTCCTACACAGGGATCTAGCCCATGACCTACACCGTGATCGAACCCACGACCTCCTACACAGTGATCGAGCCCATGACCTACACAGGGATCGAACCCACGATCTCCTACACAGTGATCGAACCCACGACCTCCTACACAGTGATCGAGCCCATATCACAGGGATCGAACCCACGACCTCCTACATAGTGATCCAGCCCATAACCTACACAGGGATCGAACCCACGATCTCCTACACAGTGATCGAACCCACGACCTCCTACACAGTGATCGAACCCATAACCTACACAGGGATCGAACCCACAATCTCCTACACAGTGATCGAACGCACGACCTCCTACACAGTGATCGAGCCCATAACCTACACAGGGATCGAACCCACGACCTCCTACACAGTGATCGAGCCAATGACCTACACAGGGATCGAACCCACGACCTACTACACAGGGATCGAACTCACGACCTCCTACCAGGATCGACCTACCTACACAGGGATCGAACTCCGACCTACCAGTGATCGAACCTACACAGGGATCGACCCACATCTACACAGTGGACGCACTCCTACACATGATCGAGCCTACCTACCGGGATCGAACCCACGATCCTACCTACACAGGGATCGAACCCACGACCTACTACACAGGGATCGAACTCACGACCTCCTACACAGGGATCGAACTCACGACCTCCTACACAGGGATCAAAGCCACGACCTCCTGCACAGTGATCGAACCCATGACCTCCTTATGTATCAAACCCACGACCTCCTACACAGGCATCGAACTCATGACCTCCTACACAGGGATCGAACCCATGATCTCCTACACAGGGATCGAACTCACGACCTCCTACACAGGGATCGAAGCCACGACCTCCTGCACAGTGATCGAACCCACGACCTCCTTATGTATCGAACCCAGGACCTCCTACTCTGGAAGTGGACGCTTGTACTGCAGCTCCATCATGTCCGTGTCCTCAAATTATGCGATCAGCAAATATGTAAATAAATGTATATAGTTGGCTACGAATAAGGGGGGCAAGGAAAGAGACACGAGACGAGGAGTGGTGGAAGCCTACCTTTATTTCAGGAGGCCCTATGGCCGAGCAATAAACAGCCCTACCTACAGAAAAAGTTTTAAATTAGGAGCTCATGTGATCCTGACACGCTCTGGCTGGCCTGTGCCTAAATGGTGGTGGCGCCAGAGGCGAGCAGCGGGTTCCGGCCCGCAGTAAATGGGACAATAAATAATAATACGTACATACTCAATAGCAAGCAATTAAATACAAAGTTACATAAAATCATATAGAATAGCTGCTCCACCCATTTATACTCATATAATAAAGTATATATCACATAATGTAATATACATTGTGTAGTATATAGGTGTAATAATAATAATAAACAAGTGGACACATCGAGCTCTATACTGCAACTGCCTTTTTTGCTTATCAGTCAGTCCTTATCTCAGTAACTGGTCACGTGATCACCTTATCAGAAAGCTGGCCAATTAACACGCATAGCAATAGGTAATTGACTAACTCTGGCAGCAATAACACATGTATCCATACATTATTGCTAATAATATAATAATACATATGTATTATTGCCGCCTTATATATTCGACATGAACACACTGTCTATGTCTAACCTCGGCACCCATAGAACTTACTACAAGACTAAAACCGATTTAGCGGGCAGTGAGTTCATTTTTCTGGATTTTTTATTATTTTATTTGTTTTGCCTAACCCTTTCAAAAAGAGCCGCCACTATACAATCAAAAAGGAGCAAAGGTCAGCGGAAGTAGTTTTCTTTGCATATATATTAATTCCTTTTTATTACTATTATTATTAATTCGCCAATCGGTGACGGATTTAGACTTAAATGGGGGTGGGAGACGTGCTGCGTAGTGTAGTGGCTCTGACACTCCACCTGGTGGCGGGGAAGGAAACAACAACAAAAAACACCACACCCACACCCTTATTGCTCTGAGCTACTCGGGCTGGGTAAATATCAGCTTAAAAGATGAGCATATGGCCAACGGGCGGGGCTAAATGTTACCTCCAGCTTCAGAAAACGCGGCAAAGGTCAGGAATAAGGCGATGATGAGTTCTAGTGTACGTCTGTCTGTCTGTCTGACTGTCTGTCTGTCTGTCTGTCTGTCTGCCCACAAGGGCGATATTAAAGTTGCATAGTCCGATCGCGTTTGAATGTTTGTCTTATTTTTTAGATAAATTATCAAATTGATCGTTATGACCTACTAATCATTACTCTGGAGTCATTTTGATGAAAAATAGCTAGTTTTGAAATAATTGGAGTTGAAAGAACTCAAAATACTTTCGACAAGCTTCCCAAAAGTCCTCTGGCTATGACGTGTATTGATGTCTCGCGATGACCACATGATTTGGGATGACCTAATTCAAATGTAGCCTGGTCTCCTGGTAGCTTCCCCTGATGGTGCCATTGCACTATCATGTGATGTGATATTTTTATATATTTTATTCTAGCATGTCACTTGAATGATTATCAAATGTATTGTTCCCAGATAATAATATACATAATTATTACATCACTCTTATTCAGGTCTGTAATAATTATTTAATACAAAATTCGATGCAACTTTATATCAACCCAGGCTATGGTGCCAGCAATGCTACCACTGGACATCCTGGAACCTGACTACGTACTTGGCATTGCAGTATCGGTACACAGGACGTGGAAGCATGTAGTTGGGATAACATGGCATTTATTCCGGGCGGCCCCCGGGGGCATTACATGGTGGTAGGAGCGAGCCGGAAGCCGCATGGATGAACGTCATGGTGTGATCGCGGTACATGATGAGAATGGGAAGGATGAGGCGAGACATGTGATGATAGGCGATGAACATGTGTATGTAGTGGTCATGATCGGGTATCGGAAATGACACACATAATATGTTATGATAATTAATTGTAATAAAATGTGTATAATTGTTATATAATATGGAGATAATTACTTCGGTTTAATTGATATGGATGTATGATATAATGATAATATATAATAGTTTTTTATGATTAAGTGCGGTGCGGGTGGGTGGGTAAAGATAGTTTGGTGTGGTCAGTCCTGTGGTTTGAGGCAGAGTGACCAGTGGGATGTGCGGTGGCGAGGCGCTCATGTGTGTGAGTGGGTTGTGTGCTGTGTGAGTAGCAGGCAGGCAGGGTCAGTGGGAATGCAGGTCAAGTGGTGTGGTTGAACCCCCTCCCCCCGCCCCCCCCCCCCCCCCCCCCCCCCCCCCCCCCCCCCCCCCCGGCGCGGGGGGGGGGGCCCAACGACTTCGCTGCCCTGCGCACCCCGCAATGACCCCGAATGACCCCACGGTCATTCACCACCATTGCAGTATCGGTACACAGGACGTGGAAGCATGTAGTTGGGATAACATGGCATTTATTCCGGGCGGCCCCCGGGGGCATTACATGGTGGTAGGAGCGAGCCGGAAGCCGCATGGATGAACGTCATGGTGTGATCGCGGTACATGATGAGAATGGGAAGGATGAGGCGAGACATGTGATGATAGGCGATGAACATGTGTATGTAGTGGTCATGATCGGGTATCGGAAATGACACACATAATATGTTATGATAATTAATTGTAATAAAATGTGTATAATTGTTATATAATATGGAGATAATTACTTCGGTTTAATTGATATGGATGTATGATATAATGATAATATATAATAGTTTTTTATGATTAAGTGGCCAAGCCAAGTACCTTATGTTAGAGAGTTAATGTTGAAGCATGGCGTCGACCAGTGCAGAGTTGACTCTGTTCGAGTCTCGGGTGTTGATGTAGACCTTATGGGCCTGGGAGGCCCAGCCACCAAATCGCTGGACCTCCAGTTCGGAGCTTCCCGAGGCGAAGGCGACAGTGGCCGCCGCCCTCCGGATGGCATGGAGGGTGAACGGCTGGTGTTGTGGCTGGGGCTGCTGTGCGTCGCGCCAGGCCCTAGCAATGTACGGGATGGTCATCGGCTGCCCATCCACCGGGAAGACCAGGAGGGGCTGGTTCCGGTGCCGGGTGGGTGCTATGTCGACCATCCGGTTGTACGCTTTGACCGGGCAGAGTCGAGGATCCGGGCTGGGTGCCAGCCGTAGCCTCCGCGATCGGCCGTTGGCCTGCATGTTCTTGGCCCACTTTTGGTCGATGTGGAGGTGGCCGTCCCTGACCCACACGTCCTCCCTGGTAGCATGGCGCGTTGGGTCGAAGGTTGCTGCAGATCTGGGTGCCACCTCCGATTGTCGGGCTCCGGTATAGAACATCACCAGTATGGCGAACGCCACCACCTCCCCATGCGGCGACTGTGCGAGGCGGATGACTGCCTGTCGAATGACGGGTACCGGTGCATGCGCCTGCTGCTTCGGCCTGTGGCCCTTGGACCTTTTGAGGGCATCGAGTGCCAGGGTGACAGTGATGTGCTCCAGGGGCGTGACCGGGGCCTCGTTGATCTTGAGGTAGAGCCTGAGGTGCGACACCGAGTTCGCCACTGATGATGGGCACAACCGGTCCGCGCGCTCTTCTATCCAGCACCTCAGCTGGAGCGGGGTGGGTTGGAGTATGTCGACCGCGTACTTGCGGCAGTGGGCCACGTAGTTCCGGACCGTCGCGTTGTAGTTGGCCCAGGTGCCCGGCGCCCGTGCGTCGGCCTGCCTTGCTTCGGCCGCCCTCTGCAGTCGGCTGTACTCGGCCCCTGTGAACAGAAAGAGGTTGCAAGGGGCTGTAGTCTAGGAGGGCTGGTTGTATGGGGGCAAGGCGTCTGTGTTGGCAGATGTTAATAGCTATTTGTCTATAATGTGGGCTGATGTGTGCCCTGCTAAGGGCATCGGCTACTACGTTCTGTTCGCCGGGGATGTGATGGTAGGTGAGTCTTATATTCCGGACCGCCTGGAACATCCAAGCGGCCCTGGCTATGCTCAGGAGGCGGGGGTCATGGCCCTTTCCGGTGGCGAGTACGTGGACTGCCGCCATGTTGTCGCAGCGTATGGCTATGTGGCCCCCTTCATCGCCGGGACGGGCGAGGGTGTGTAGGGCGACGAGGACATTCATTGCCTCGATTTGTGTGATGCTGTCGGCTTCGTTGTGGTAGCCGTGCATGAGTGGCATGGAGTATGCCCAGGTGTCGTCGGCTCCGCCGATGCCCCGGAGGCATGCGTCAACAACTATCTCCCGGCCCGGGTCGTTGGGGGGTATGATGGCAGATCCGTTCCAGCCGCTGGTGAAGGCGGGGAACCAGGCAAGGTCGGCCCTCATGTCGTCGGTGACGGGTGCGCGTGCACCATCCATCCCCCTGAGGGCTTGGAGGAGGCGGCCGACAAAGAGTCGGGCAGGGTGGACGCACTTGGCTAGGTGGAGGAGCTTCCCCAGTAGTGCCTGTAGCTGCTTCTTGGTGATGTGGGTCCTGGCGGCGGCCGTGTGGACGAGCTTGATGGTGTTAGCGACCTTGTCGAGGGGCATGGTGAGGGTCATGTTGGCGGCGTCTATCCGGATGCCCAGCCAGCGCACCGATTGTGCGGGGGGCTGTGTCTTCTCTTTGGCCTCGGGCAGGCCGAGCTCGTCAAATATGTCGCGTGTGACTGCGAACTGGGCGTCGGCCGTGGGCTTGTCGGGGGCGACGACAATGAGGTCGTCGAGGTACATGGTGGCTGCGATGCCACTCCCCCTGAGGATGTAGGTTATCGCCTCGGCGACCCTCTGGACATGGCAGCTCGAGCCGCGGGCGCCAAAAGGGACAGATATGTCAAGGTAGAATTGTCCTCTCCACCGGGCCCCGAGCAGTGGCCAGTCGAGTGGGCATGAGCGGAAGTTCTTGTATGCTCGACTTATGTCCATGGTGAACATGTAGCTGCCAGTGCCGCTCTGCCTGAGCTCGCGGGTGAGCCCCTCGACCGACGGGAGGCAGTGGTCGCGGGTGTGGCCGAGAGCTGTATTCTTCATGATGAAGGCGTTGACGGATGTGGCAGCGGGAAATGAGAGGTCTGTTATTATCCTGCGCTTTGAGGGGTCGTTCTTCGGCCTCGTCATGATAGGTGATGCGTGGAACCATGGGGCGAAGGGTGGGTCGGTGTGGGGGCCGTAGAGTGCCCCGCAGTCTTTCTCGGTGCGTATGTATTGGTCAACCGCCACCGGGTGGTGGTTCGCACTCGGGTGATTCGAGACATCGCCGGTGGCGGACGTGGGGCCCATGTATCCTAGTGGGAAGCCGTATGCTAGGAAATCGATGAGCTGTCGGTGGTCGGCCGAGGCGGAGAGGCGGTGACGCCATCGGTCGACCTTTATGCCGCTGGGTACGGGGACGCGGGCGGCAATGGCGTTGGGGAGGCCTGTGCTGCGCACGCAGCTGTATATTTTGGCTATGGCGGGGGAGAGGTGGGGGGAGGGGCTAGGCCAGTGGTGTTTTCGGTGAGCGCAGTAGGCGTGCGGGTCTGTGTCGATGCTACTGCCTGGGAGGGTAGCTGAGTCGTAGGCACAGTGGAGCCTTACCCGTTCAAAGGGGGGGTGGCCACCGTCGGGGGCACGTGCGCCGTCCCTGCCGTGGCCGGGCGAAGGGCGGACACCCTCGTGGTGGTGGCCCGGCGCCCCCGTGGTGGCTGCCCCGGGTTGGACCGGCGCGGGGGCGGCGGGAGGCACGTGAGCCGGGCTGAGGGGCGTCGGTGCGTGGTAGGGGGGTCCGGGTGAGGTGGTGAGGGGCGGGTTGTGTGGGTGAGGCGGGGGGCGGTGGTGTGGGGGGGTGGCCGGGGGGGGAAGGGGTGGCTGGGGGGGGAAGAGGGCGCCGGTGCTCCTCCCCGTCCCACGGCATCAATTCTTTGGATTATCACGCGCCTTGCGCCTACACTGCTGCTCTGAGTGGTCAAAGCCTATCTGTGTGACTTTGAAGCAATGCGCGCATGCATGTACCACGTCGTCCGGGCCGTCGTGGTGTCGCTGGGGGAGGGTGCAGCGGCGTGCGGAGTTGTAGGCGACACATGGGCGCTCGTGGGTTTCGAACTCGATTCGCCCCCGTGCCTGTTTACTGTTGTTGTCCCGAGCCGGGGCCCTGGCCGCCCTATCGTCGGGGGTGGGCGTGGCCGTATAGTAGGTGAGTCGTTCGTGTTTCATATCCGACCTATCAGTCCATCGCATTTTCCTCCTTTCGATGCTGTCGAATATGCGCTGCGACCAGCTGCGCACCATTGGCCAGGGTTTAGTCTTGCATTCCTCCGTGATGCACCTGAAGTGGTCGAGCATGTCGAGGAAGTCACGGGGGTCGTATACCTCATGGTCATCAATGAGTGCCATAAATGCAGCGAGGTACTCACGCTCTGTCATGGTGCCACGGGCGGCTAGTTTGTGAGCGGCGGATTGGCAGTCGCTACGATCCAGATACATATAGGGTTTAGAAATAGGGTTGGTGATGAACATGTCGTGCATTACGGCTCGCCTACCTTCCAGTCGGCGATGTCTCGCCTCGTACCGCGCCACGTCATCGTCTATGTGCTGTAGCCGCTGCATCCTGACCTGCTGCTCATCGCGTATCTCGCCGTCCCTCCCTTGGGCTGGGGGGGTAGGCGGCCGTATTGGTCGCGCCACGCACCCACCTGCCGGTCGACATATGCGGGGTTGTAGCCGGGGGAGAGCGACCTGAGTCTGTGCCGGGGCGGGGGAGGCGGCCCGGCCGCCTGGCAGAGACGCTGGGCTGGAGCCACGGTCCTGGCGGCCGCGGGAGCCACGTGGTCGGCTGCGTGTGCGCGTGCGGCGGCGGGCGCCCCATGGGCCGGGGGAGGCGGCGGAGAGCCGTCCCGAGCGCGCCGCTCCACGCGGGCCGGGGGAGGGGGGGTGCGCACATGGTGAGCGTCGCGCTCCGCGCCCTGCCGCGCTATGTCCATGATCGCGTCGTGAATGGCTGCCATGCGTGTATCCAGTCGGTGCTCCATGCGCGCCTCCATCTGCTGGAGCTTGGTATCCAGGTCCCTGCCGGGGGAGGTCGGGGGCGCCCCGATGGCCGGGGAGGGGTGATGCACTGGCGAGGCCGGCGACCGCTGCCCGGGAGGGATGTATGAGTCATCGGTATCCTGGGGAGTGCTGCTCCGCGCTCCCCTGCTGTCTCCCAGGTCGAGTGTAGGCACTGTCCCGGTGGTGGCTGAGGGTCCTCCCTTAGGCTTGTTTTTGGAGCCCGTGGGCCTCCCTGTCTTCCTGCCCTTACCTGATGAACCATTTCTCGGCATGTTGTGTGTGCGTCGGTGAATATGTTATGATATTGATCCGGCGGTGCCAAGATAGTTTGGTGTGGTCAGTCCTGTGGTTTGAGGCAGAGTGACCAGTGGGATGTGCGGTGGCGAGGCGCTCATGTGTGTGAGTGGGTTGTGTGCTGTGTGAGTAGCAGGCAGGCAGGGTCAGTGGGAATGCAGGTCAAGTGGTGTGGTTGAACCCCCTCCCCCGCCCCCCCCCCCCCCCCCCCCGGCGCGGGGGGGGGGGCCCAACGACTTCGCTGCCCTGCGCACCCCGCAATGACCCCGAATGACCCCACGGTCATTCACCACAATGAGGGTCAAGGCTACTGGCCATGAGATTTACCTAATTGATTAATGGCTTCCTTGTGTGATGGGTCTCTCAAAGTAGGATGAGGGAGTAAATTCACTGATTATTCCATATATGCTGTAACAAATCACTTGTTAATGCACCAATAACTAAGATGGATATATATAATCAAATTAAGATACATATTTTGGTTTTGAAAAATAAATATTTCATCGGACCATGCAACTTTAAAGCGGTTTAGTCGGATGAAAACATCAACTTTTCAAAATCGAAACAATTATCTAAAATTTGATTGTACATATCTAACTTAGATGCTCGTGCACTTATCAAACATGTTTTTGCCACATAGAAGGGAATACTGCGGAAATTTAATAGAACCAGTTATTGCAGAAGGTTATCGGTGTCAGAGTTATTAATTTTGCATTTTTGCACTTTGAATATCTCAAAGGTTAGCCATTTAAACTAAAAGTTACTTTCAAGGTAAAGTAGGGTAGATTATATCAATCAACATAATACTTTTATTTAAGAAAATGACAGAAACTCAAAACCATCGGACTATGGAACTTTAAAGGGGTGAAAGATGAAAAGGGGGCCCGTCCTGATATGAGCTTCGATGTTGCTAGGACGTAAAACAACAAACACACAAATGAAAGGGGGGCATTTTCAAAACCAAGACGCATACGGCGCTGACAAAAGACGAAACAAACCAATGACTTACCAAATTTATATTTGTCGCTTTCCAGCCAGGCGCTCGTCATTAATAGGATAGGGCAAGAACTGGTTGGCTCAGTGTCAGGATAATGTACCCATCCTGATATGACCTTAGATGTTGCTAGGACGTAAAACAACAACAAACAAACTTATCCTGACACTGAGCACATCAGTCATTGCCCTGTCCTAATAATGCCAAGCGCCTAGCTAGGAAGCAACAAGTATCAATTTGTTAAGTCATTGGTTTGACTCGACCAGGGTTCGAACCCACGACCCCACGATCTACCAGCACCGGAAACGGACGCTCTAACTCATTCGGCCATCCCGTCTGGTCCTTACACAATACACTAGGGTACATACTCTTAGTTCATTCAGTAGAACCTTAGCTGACAGCTCTATTGAAATTTATTGTATATCTTATGAACGTTATTCCATCACCAGAAGAACTTTACATGACGTTACATACGTCATGAGATGTTGAACGTACGTTGAATGTACGTTCTCCTGATGTTATCCTGACATTCTCCTGATGTTCTCCTGACATTCCCATTACTCCGCATGGGCATTTCCACCCGGTTTAATGTGGGTCAACGTAGTGGAACATAGTTGAACGTAGTGAGCAGCATTTGCCTAACGTCTGTTTAACGTCATTGATGTTCGCTGAACATGAACAGAACGTATGGTGAACGTAAACCCTTACGTTCGAGCTACATCGAAAGTTTTGAACATGTCCAAAACGACGACGTAACTCGACGTAACACGACGTAATGTGACGTAGCTCGACGTCAGTCTAACATCATTCTGACATCATCATAACGTAATCCAACGTACGTCAACGTAATGACGAAAAATCACCATGTTAGGCTCACGTTCGCTTGTTACGTCGTAGTGTGACAGGGGTATAAAGCGCCTGTCACACCATACTGCACTGAGTACCGGAGACCACCAAACAAAGAATTTTCTAGTCCGGTGCTCTCCGGTACACAAAATGTATCGAAATGTATCGAAATGGAGCGGAATTGGGTCACCGGGCGACCGGACAAGCACCGTACATGTACCGTACATGTACCGGACGAGAACCGGATAAGAACTGGACACGTAACGGATGGGTACCGGACATGTACCAGACAAAACGGACAGACTGGATACCAACGGATGGGTACCGGACATGTACGGATGGGTACCGGATGGGTACCGGACATATACCGGACAAACCGGACACCAACCGGACACGTCAGTCCAGCGGTGTCCGGTAGAAGTGTTGTGCATGTTCAAAACTTGTACCGGACACCACTGGACACCACCGGACACCGCCAGATGGGTACCGGACATGTACTGGACATCGCCGTACAGTATCGGACACTGTCCGGTTCTCATCCGGTTCCCCAGACCGGTAAGGTGTGACTGGGCCTTTAAGTTAAACAACAGCATCAGCAGAGAAAAGATTATCTTATTCTCCTACTAGACTCTTTGACTGCAACCACACACACATATCCAATGTGCCACTGTACATTCGGAGCACAAATTGGACTCATCGGTCATTGACGAGGTCACAACAAATGATGAGTTGCTGTCATCAGCACCACCCATGGCCAACCAAGAGAGAGAGCGAGAGACGGCTCTACTTCTAGTGATTCGGATTGGTGGCCGGGAAACGAGACCAACAATTTAGAGTCATTCTCTAGGGTAATTCAATGAATAAACTATATTCACCCAAAAATAATATTTTCTAAAAGAAAAAGAAAAAGAAATAAAGAGCCACTACTTAGGGCAGATATAGGTTTAGAAAATGTGATAATATGGAAATATAATGACCAGAGCAGTTATCTACACAATTATACACTTTCAGAACATTTCATTGTCAGTTATCAGGTGCATTTTGTATGTGCCCCTCCTTAGTCTGTGTGTTTGTTGGGGTTTTTACATCCTGGCAACATCTAAGGTCCTATTAGGACAGGTATCAACTTGCAAGACTGCACACTCATGACAATAGGCTACTGGCACCATGTCCCAATTTTTACAGTGCACACTCATGGCAACATTATAGTGTTGCTCCACTGGGAAACCAGGGTAATGGCACCATGTCCCAATTGTCCACTCAGTCACATTATCCTAGCACTGAGCAAACCAGTCCTTGTCCTATCCTAGTAATGCCGAGCACCACACTTCACTAGGTAACGACAAGTATCGATTAACTATTGTAGCGACTAGGTAAGTTAACTAGGTAGCGAGAAGTATCAATTTCATAAGTCATTAATTTGACTCAGCTGGAATATTCAAACTCCGGACTTTCCACACGGGGGAAACCTGCGCTTTTACCAATTCGTTCACCGCGTCCAGCCTTATTTGTAACAGGGCAGCATGTTGGACAGGCCATGTGGTCCAACACGTCGCGGTAAAGCCCCTGTCACACCTCGCCGTGATTTGGATGTGAAATGTATCGATTATGAAACAGACGGTAATGGACGGTAACGGTTGAGAAAGTATCTAATGATCAACGGACGATTCAATATACAAAAAGAACTATAACGAATGGCAATGGATGTGTAATGGATATGTAATGGACGGGAACGGACGGGAATGGACGGTAACCTATGGGAACGGACGGGTAACGGATGGGAATGGACGGGGAATGGACGGGGAACGGATAGGGAATGGACGGTCACAGATAATAACCGCATACGTCAGTCCGTTGCAATTCATTACAAGTTTTATGCATGCTCAAAACTTGTAACGGATTGGGCCGGATATCAACAGATATCAACGGATATCAACGCATATGCAATGGACACAAACCGGACTTTGCCTGATATCAACGGACTTTGTTGGGTTTCTTTCCGTTTCCCCAATCCGGCGAGGTGTGACAGAGCCTTAATGGGTGTGGTGTGGCGGTGTGCTATCAGTATCACATTCACCCCACTCTAGCATTGCAACAAGGTGTCCTCTTGACCGCTGTCCTCAAGGTGACGAAGCAGCCCGACAATTATAGTCGTCATTGAAGGTGGGCGAACATGACACTATTTACGGCACTCTCTAGGCATAGAGCGCCCGGGGTCAACATGACAATGCGGAGGTTTTGCCAGGGCGATAATTGAGTTAATTCAACAACAAAAATCCAGAGAACGTGATGCATGCCCGGGGACATTTATACTGAAGATGATGAGGTGTTTCGCAATGGAATTGTGTTGGTTTTTTTTTTTCTTCTGCGCTTAGTGGTTATAGTAATCAGGGAAGAGCAAAGGTAGCAACAACAAAAAGGGGGAGAGGGGTTTATTACAGAAAGGCATTTTAAAGTAACAAAGGAAACTGTACATTTAATGTTTGTATAATTGTGTATGTTTTAGTTGCTATAATGCCTTTACACGTTGATGTCCTCTGTGGCTGAGTGGTTAGAGTGTCTGACTTTTTTCTGGTCAGACTCCTAATCTGAAGGTTGGTGGTTCGATTCCCCGTGCCCCCACCTCTGCCAATTTGGATTTCCACCGCTGTGGATAACTTACAGCGTAATCAAAGGCCAGTTGCTCTCATACCCTGTCTATGTGGTGTGGGAGGTTAAAAATCCCTTGGGTTGGTAAAAGTGTAGGCTCGGGCTTTCTATCGCCAAACTGTCTAATGGTGAAAACAAGTCTATTCAGACTTATCCATGATAGGCAGTAGAAATTGAACCATTACTAAATAAACAGGCATGACGTCACCAATCACCTAGACGCATGAGCTCTAATTCAGGAGGTATGTTTGAATGGGTAAGAGCATTGACTGGCTCTCTGTGTATGACATTGTGAGTCAGATGTGTTTGTTTTGTTGTTTTACATCCCAGCAACATCTAAGGTCATATCAGGACGGGTATCGAGATGTTACAGTCAAATGTCTTTGTTTTGTTGTTTTACATCCAAGCAACATTTAAGGTCATATCAGGATGGGTACCGAGATGTTACAGTGCGCACTCATGGCAACTTCATAGTGCTGCCACACTGGGAAATCGGGCTGCCAGTACCATGACCCGACATCCCACCCAGTCACAGTGACACTGAGCTAACCAATTCGTGCCCTATCCTGTTAATGGCAAGCGCCAGGCGAGGAAGCGACAAGTATCAATTTTAAAGTCAGTATGTACAGTCTACGGCTCGAATATGTGGTTGTGTAGGCAGGCTGTAGTGAAATCAATACATACAAAAAGAAAGGAAGAGTATAAAGTGTGAAAGAAGAGAGAGAGTCAAGCCCTCTGGTATATTATTTATATGGTACATGGATTCAGTATAGAGTATTACCCCACCCTATTCCCCCAATGGGAAACAAGCATTCTTAGCTCTACCAATAGGGATCCAGCATTCCTGGTCCCCATGGTTACCAGTGATCTGCCCACCACCACCAAGCTGTGTGGCTCCCCTGGCCACCACCTGCCTTGAACCTGAGTGTGGTGATCCTACCTAGCAGAGGGGGGAGGGGGTAGGCCCTGGTTGCCCCTTACACACAGCCCTGCCAGCACCACTATGTCTATTTAAATCTCAATCAGGCACCACCAGCACCTACATATACACATACATGTGCCTGGTCACGTACACCCGATCAGTAATAGAACATTTGCATTCCCCCACCAATGCCGTAAATCGGAATATTTTACAATTGGTTTGACTCGACTGGGAACCGAACTCCCGACTTTCTGCACGCGAGGCCCGCTCTCTACCGATTAGACCACCGCGCCCGGTGTGCGCGTCAAACCCCACGAGAGAAATGGAAGGAATGTGTACTAAAAGCTTCAGATCAACAAGTAGATGGCACTCGTTTCTTCCTTCGTCAATATTTCTGAGATTATATTAAAGCTGCATAGTCCGATGAAAACATCAAATTTTCAAAACCAAAACAATTATCTAGATTTGATTCTACATATCTACCTTAGATACTGATGCACTTATTAAAATTTACCGGCACATAGAAGGGACCACTGAGTCAAATAATAGAACCTGTTACTGCAGAAGCCTATGGTGTTATGGAGTTTTGGCATGCTTGCCAAAATTAATTTACCATGTTTCCATTTCAAATATCTCAAAAGTTTGCGATTTAAATTAAAAGTTACTTCAAACTAAAGTAAGGTAGATTATAATGAACAACCTAATATGTTTATCTCAGAAAACAACAGACACGCAAAACCCATCGGACTAGGCAACTCTAAGATTATTTAAGATGTGTCTAGGACGTAAAACCCCAACAACCAAACAATAATATTTAGGCTGTGGATCACATATTTACTAATCATAACTAATTGATTGTTATCAGCAACAGAAACAAATTAGCAGCGATCATCGCCATAGTTCCCCGTCCTGATATGACCTCACATGTTGCCAGGACGTAAAACAACAACCAAGCAACCAAACCATCGCCACATTTAGATGTCTGTAGGACATGTTCTTTTAATTTGTTTTAACATTGAATTATAGTCATTCATTTACTTATTGTGGGCATTTTCCGCAGAGAGCACGCAATGATTATAACAATAGTTCTTGCAACTGCTAACAGAAGGCGTCATTTGGTGGTGGAAATCCTCTGTAAAACCTTTTTCCACAGAGCATGCTGCACAGTGAGCTACTACTAACATTATTTCAAGTGCCATCAGATTGGTTGGTAGTGAAAATCATCTATATCAATTTTTTTCGCAGAGCATGCTGCACAATGAGCTATTATTCACATTAGTTCAGCTGCCATCAGAAGGGTTGGTAGTGGAAATAATCTATAGAAAACCTTTTTAGTACAGGGCAGGCTGCACAGTGAGCAGTGAGTTAATACTTACAACACCAGTTGTTACCACAGCTGCCAGAAGGTAGGTTGGTGGTGGAAATCATCTATTAAAACAAAACTACTTAAAGTTGCATCAATCAATCAATCAATAGTTCCGTCCTCTAGTCGAGGGTTGGATGCAATGGTTCTCCACTTGTCCCGATGGTGTGCTGTTCTGATAGACTGTGAATAATTCAAGCCTGTCCACTGTGAAATATTTGTAAACCATGATGTTCTTGGTCTCCCTCTCCCTCTGCTGCCATTCACCTTCCCTTCCAACAATGTACGGTATATTGAACTCTGATGAATGATGTGGCAAAAATAAATAAGTTTCTTTGTCTGTATAGTGGCAAACAAGCTTTTCTTATTTTTAATTTTTCTGAGAACTTCTTTGTTGGTGATCTTCTTTGTCCATGATATTTTCATCATCCTTCGATAAGTCCACATCTCAAATGCTGCTAATCGTTTGTACATTTTCTTAGAGATTGTCCATGTCTCAGCCCCATACATTAGAGTAGACCACACATAACACTGAAGAATACGCTTCCTTGTTTGTATTAATATCTTACTTGATGTTAACACTCTATACATTTTGGAGAATGTTGTTCGGGCTATTGTTATCCTTCTTTTAATTTCTTCCTCACATCTCCCATCATTTGTAATCTTTTGTCCGAGATATATGAATTCGGATACGTGTTCTATGTTTGTGCCATCTATGGTTATATTGATATTTGGTGTATCTGTCTTTTTACTTATAACCATTGTTTTGGTCTTCCTGGCATTCATCTTCATGTTGAATAGTATTCCAGCTTAATTGATTCTAAGTTGCATAGTCCGACGTTTTTGAGTTTCTATCATTTTCTGAGATAAACATATTAGGTTGATCATTATAACCTACTGTAGTAGTTTGCACTGACCTCTCAGGCAAGTAACGCACTGTATGGTTGTTGAACCTGCCCTGTGAATGTATGTGTAAGTGCATTGCCTGTATGTATGTAATTGTAAGCATTAAAATACTTACAATTCCATGGGGACGGGTGCTTTGGGCTGCATTGACCTCTCAGGCAAGTAACCACATAGACAGGTAGGTGTGGGTAGTATGGTGATATCAGGGATCCTAGGTGGTGTAATGGTTATCACACTGGCCCGGAATGCAAAGATATGTGGGTTCGAGTCCCGCTCTAGGCGCAATATTTCCCATTTTCATCATCCCTACGACACCTACATTACTTTCATTTGAAGTAACTTGTATTTTAAATGGCTGACTTTTGAGATGTTTGAAGTGCAAACATGCTAAGTTAATTTTGGCAGCATGCCAAAACTCTCTTCTGCAGTAATATATGCTATTAAATTGCCTCAGTATATCCGTATATGTGGTGCCTTTACCGATTCGGTCGGCCACTTCGTCCGACAGTGCTTGGAGACAAAAATGAGTGTTCAGAGTTCAGTCATTTAATCCAATGAGGGAAACAAGAGCAGACACAGCAATAACGCGCTCTTTGTACCGCCGCCAGTTTTCGCGCCGTAAAACAAACTACCTTTCCCGTTGACCTTCCTCGCCTGACTCCATCCCTTAACCGGAAGTGGACAATTGTCGTCTGCCTAACGGCGACACGCCAGGCACAAGTTCCCGCCACTCAAACTACAAGGCCGCAATCGATTAACACGACACGGGCGACTCGGATCACCCGAGTCGTCACAATTTCAAATCGAACACGGCGAGTGGAGTCGAGAAATACACGTGCCGTGTGCAAAAAGGACCCGACCCCAGTAACCCACCTCTTGTCTGGGGTGGCTAGGAGCGATGGCATCACATTTGCGCTGGTACCGTCCTGCAGGATAACAGCCACCAGTACCATTCATCCATGTTATTTTGTTGTAATAACCGAGATTAATGAAATGGAAATATAACTAAATTATGGCACCATAAAATACTTTAAATCCTATTTTGCTGTAGTTATATCGGTTATTAAAACAAACAAAAAGGTTTTGGATTAAGCCCCCATTTTTTCCACCCTGAACATGGAGAAGCGTATCCGATTATATGACCCGAGTTTGTAAGATGTGCGCATGCGCCAAAAAGTGGCTCGGGTGACCCGAGTTGATTAATCGATTACGGCCCACGAGGCGGCGCTGCTGGTTCTGGGCTGGTCGAGTGTACGGGGGCGGACGGGCGGGGACAAGCAGCGAGTTGCCGCACACAAAGCAGACGACTTCTGCCCCCTCCCCCCACGGTATCCCCCTCCCTCATCTCCCCCCCCCCCCCCCACCTACCCACCATGAACCGAGAAAGTCAGCTCCGATTTCGGCGCGCAGTTCGTCGACTTTTCCCGCCAGTGTACCGCATTGGTTGGTTGGGAGTTGGGAGTTTTACATCCTGACAACATCTAGGGTCATACCAGGACGGGTACCGACTTGTGACAGTGCATACTAATGGCGACTTTATATCATAGTGCTGCTGCATTGGGAGTCCAGGCCACCAGCACCATGACCTGATATCCCACTCAGTCACATTTTCCTGACACCGACCCAACCAGTCCTTGCCCTATCCTAATAATGCTGAGTGCCTGGCTAGGAAGCGACAAGTATCAATAGGCTACATCACCATTCCAGTGGCGCGGTGCATTGTGGGATGCATGGAAGAAAAACAAACCCACCAGAAGAAATGTGCTAGTTCGAGCTAATATCAGCTCTTGTTTGGTACATAGAATGTCAACTTAAAAAAATTATATAATAAATTAAGATATTAATCTTTAAGTTTTATCCAGCATTGCATTTACATGAATATAATCAGCACATCTTATGCCATGCGCATTTAGATTTAGATAAATCTGGTCACTCAGACGAGTGTTAAAGCCATAGCCAGAGTCAGTTTGACTTATTTTAGTGATGTTTTTATTTATAGCCTATGGTTAATGAGATATGTAGAACTAGAAAATTAGTAGGGTTAATCATATATTGATTATATATTTCTCTGAAACAAGTATCTGTTAACACATTTGGCATGTTAATATTTAGAACAAGAATTAATAATAGTGATGTGGATATCAGCCTTAAAGTGACTGATTGTTTAGTGTGGAATCATATGTTTCTTAGCTCAAAATGTTTAATTATGGTTAGTTTTGTCTTAGTTATATTCATCAGATCATTATATTGCATGTGTTCATACATGATATGTAAATAAGAGTAGGCTAGTCTAGTAATAAGAGTAGAAAAAATAAATACATATATGCCAAGAAAATCCAAAAAAAAATAACATAGGCTATTAACCATACCAACCAATTATCTATCTGCTACTGAAATGAAGGCAATCAAATACCTTATCAGCAACCACTGTGTGGTAAGATAACACCAACACTACAACTGGCCAGCATTGAAAACAAGCCTGGGTACCCAGGCTTATATGCTATGGAGAGTATAAATACAGCCTTAATACAAAAAAAAATTAAAAGACATCTTTATGCCAAGTTGTTATATATTTCTATTAATTTCGAATAAAATGGAAGTTTTGCCCTACGCGTATCGGCAAACTCAATGGATGTACGCCTTTGCTTTGCTGCCAGCGCCGTTTTCAGAGCATGCGCAGTCGGAACGGGGATCTCGTCTATTTCTAAATCATGGGTTCGAATCCCACGATGTACCAAAGTGGGATACGGTTGCTCAACTCATTCAGCCGTCCCGTCTGGTCACGCGGTGTCGTCTGCATTATGATATGACATTACCATGGAGTGACAGTCCCCCCCCCCCCCCCCCGCCCCGCCCCCCCCCCCCGCATCCTCCTCTTCTCCTTCCCCGGGAGCCAAGAGCCATGGTCCCGGCCTGGAGGGCTTTCCACGGCCCTGATCGCTGCATATGAGAGGGGACAAAGGTGCTGACAGGGGAAATTGAATTTTCTAGCCAAGAGATACGCGCCCTTTGTGAGCGCCTTATCAAATGTGCACGGTTTGTTAGCCCTAGCGCTGCCTGGAATTGGCCGCTTCAAAGTCACGCCAAGCCGAGATTTGGCGAGCGTTAGCGGGGCAAGATGGGGTGGGTTTGTGTCGGGTGTTAGCGACAGGGGCGAACAAAGAATTGACACCGCACAAAGAATTGACACCGTTACCTATCATCGACTCTCCACCAACGACCCACTCACATACGCACACGCACACGCACATGCACGCGCACACGCACACGCACACGCACACGCACATGCACACGCACACGCACACGCACGCGCACAGTCACGTGTATGTGCGCGCGCACGCACGCGCAGTCGGCGCATGCGCACAGGCACACCGCGCCGCAGCGACTCCTGGTGGTGGGTGGGTGATGGTCAGGGGAATGTACTAACAAATCACCATACAGAAACCGTCAAATTTCAAGCGCCTCCTAATACCGCAATGTCAAAATGTGCCCTCGCCCTCACATGCAGCACTGAATGGGCACGCTGAAAGCAGTCCCATGTGGTCGGGAGCTGGCTTCCGATGGGTAGTGGTCAGAGAAACTGGGGGGTTGGGGGGAGGAAGGAAAAAGGCAGCCTAAGGAGCCCAACCACAGTCCTCTGAGAGTGGGTGGTTGGTGTAGTTTTACGCCCCAGTAAGACCCTAGGCCATACCAGGATGTGCACCGATTTGTGACAGCGCTCAGTCATGGCAACTTTATAGTCCTGCCCCACTGGGAAATCAGGCCACCGGCACCATGACCAGATGTCCCACACAGTCACATTATCCTGCCACTGTGCGCCCAGTACCTATCCTGATCTCATAACGCCAAGCGCCGAGCAGCAAAAGGTACCTATTTTATAAGTCATTGGTTTGACTCGACCAGGATCCAAACTTCAGTCCCTCCAGATTCACCGGTATGCACAGTAAGTCCGGCCAAGGCCAGAGGAAGAAGTGAAGTGAGGATGGGATTAGTTAGGCAGTGGGTGGGGTTACCTGTTAGTTGTTAGTGAAAATTAGTGGTTAGTTGGTAGTGGTGTCAAGTCAGCTATGGCGATGGGGTGGGGCCTGTGAGGTGCTAATGAATGACATGGGCGAATCGTCGATGTGATGGTGATGGTGGTCACGTGGGTGGTGGCAGGTGTGTGATGGGGAGGGGAGGGGTAGTAGGGGGTTGGGCGAGGGTACGTGGGTGGGGATGGGAGTGGGGGAGGTGCGGGGGTAGATGGGTAGGGATGGGAGGGGGAGGGGCGGGGGTAGGGGCGCGGGTAGGTGGTGGGGGTGGGAGGGGGGTGAAGGGGCGGGGGGTTGCCTCAAGGGGCGGGGATCATGGACGGATGTACGCCTCTGTGATGTCCTCTTGTCACCCCAGGTCCTCCTCCTCCTTCTTCTTCCCCTTCCCCACCCCCCCCCTTCCCTCCCCCCATCCCTCCCCAACCCCTGTGACGCTCTTCGCTCCAGGGGCTCGTGCTGCCAACTCCAACAGGCGATATACACACAGGGGCCACTTCACCTCACGTTAATGCCTCACCGTCCTTCTTTTGAAGTTGGTTCTTGATTGGAGCTTTTCGTCCTGGCAACATCTGAGGTCATATCAGGATGGATGGATACCGACTTGTGACAGTGTACACTCATGACAACCTTATAGTGCTGCCCCACTGGAAAATCGGGCTGCCGGCACAATGACCCGATATCCCACTCAGTCACATTATCCTGATACTGTGCGAACCAATCCTTGCCATATCCTATTAATGCCGAGCACCAGACTAGGAAGCGAGTATTATTAATTTTATAAGTCATTGGTTGACTCGACTGGGATTCGACTTCCCAACCTTCCGCACAGGAAGCCTGTGCTCTACCGATTCGCCCGCCGCGTCCAGTCTATAATAAGACCAGAAACTTCTCTACTTGTTCCGATGACCGTGAATATCGTTTTATTTATTTACTATTATTATCATTATTTCTATCTAAATTTCACCCTTTCTTCGCAAAGGCAGCAATCACTTCATCCAATGACAATCGCCGACCCACATCCCCTTAGTGCAGGCACTCGGCCTGTGTTCATAGAAAGCGCGCACCAACACCAACGTCAGTGGACATTGTCAGTTGACATTTAGAGACAGTGGACGCAATGGACTCAACATACTGCTCCATTATGGCGAGTGTCCGTACAATTCGCGTTAACTACATCGGGCACCCGGCAATCTACCCAGTCTGAATACCAGACTCAGCCTGAATACCTCTAACCACCCCCGTGCGCCCGCAACCAAACCAGCACCCCCCCCCCCCCCCCACACACACACACCTACACACACCTGCACCACGACAATTACTGCCACCCATTCCAAAACCTTTCGGGCTAACTTCTCATAATAGACGTCCATTCACCCAGTACTGACATTGGGGACAATTGCCTCACCCCTATCGGGGTGCAGTTACCACACCTCACAATATCCCACCTGCACCTCACAATATCCCACCCACACCTCACAATGTGTCCACCACCTACACCTCACAATATCCCACCCACAATATCCCACCCACACCTCACAATATCCCACCCACACCTCACAATATCCCACCAAACCTCACAATATCCCATCAAACCTCACAAAATCCCATGCATATATCATACATCTCAGAATATCCCACCCAAACCTCATAATCTCCCACCTCACCTGACAATGATTCCACCAGACCTCACAATATCCCATCCACACCTCACAATATCCCACCCACACCTCACACTATCCAACCTACACCTCACAATATCCCACCCACACCTCATAATATCCCACCCACACCTCACAATATCCCACCTACAGCTCACAATATCCAACTGACACCTAACAATATCCCCCACACCTCACAATATCCCATCCACGCCTCACAATATCACAGCATGGTTCACAATATCCCACCCACACCTCACAATATCCAACCACACCTCACAATATCCAACCCACACCTCACAATATCCCACCCACACCTCACAATATCCAACCCATACCTCACAATATCGCACCCTACCTCATAATATCCCACCCATACCTCACAATGTATCTACCACACCTCACAATATCCATCCCATACCTCACAATATCGCACCTCACCTCACAATATCCAACCCACACCTGACAATATCCAACCCACACCTCACAATACCCCACCCAACCCTCACAATACCCCACACAATACCCCACACACCTCACAATAACACACCCACACAGGCTCTCTTCACAGACATACATGTATCCATACTTACATACACTGCCATCCTGCCACCTTTGGCTTGTTGGTTTGTTTGTTTGTTTGTTTAATGCCCCCCCCCCCCAGCACAAAAAGTAAACATCGGCTATTGGGGATACTCTCCTGCCACCAACACCATCCTGATCCACCTGTCTACTTGCACTCAGACATCTACATGCCACTCTGTTTGTTACCACCCACCCACACTCATATCCACACCCACCACACCCATGTCCACAACAGCACCCACACACACACGCCCCCACCCACACACGCCCACACACACACGCCCACACCCACATCCATACACCCACGTCCATACACCCACATCCATACACCCACACCCACTCACACCCACATTCACACCAACACTCACATCCACACGCACACACCAACACCCACACCCACACCAACGCCCACACACACACACACAACCCACACACACATCCTGTTGAGTAGTTCATAGTGATCTCCAGAGTCTCCTTCATCGTCGGTTCAATAGACTACTTACTGCCTTTAATGTTATGTAGTCCGATTGTTTTGAGGCGATACAATTGGATGAGATAAATAAGTTGAGTCGATTGTTATAATCCATTAGTTTTATTACATTGACTTAGCATCCGTTTCTAATTTCTATGCAGCAAGAAATGCTTATTAAGTACATTATTGTCTAATGTGTAACTCTTTGTAACCAAAATGGTTGCAAGGAGGTCGGCGACCACTGAAGACCACTTTGTTACCACTTTGTGACCACGTTGTGACCACTTTGTGATCACGTTGTGATCACTTTGTGACATTATATGACCACTTTGCGTCCACCCTTCTTTTTTGGTCGCAAAGTGGTCGCAAAGTGGTCGCAAGTAGTACTGTCACACGTTCATGCTCTCCCTCACACTTAGCTCTATACACATCCCACACATGTCCTTACACCCCGACACCCGAACTCCCCTCCCCTACACCCCCGCCCCTCACTCCTACACACATCCCACACACATCCCTACACCCCACCACCCGAACTCCCCTCCCCTACACTCCCCTCAGTCCTAGACACATCACACACACATCCATACACCCCAACACCCTCACTCCCCTCCCCTCCCCTACACTCCTCCTCACTCCTACACACATCCCTACACCCCACCACCTACACTCCCCTCCCCTACACTCCCCCTCACTCCTACACACATCCTTACACCCCACCACCCACACTCCCCTCCCATACACCCCCCTCACTCCTACACACATCCCACACATGTGCTTACATCCCACCACCCACACTCTCCTCCCATACACTCCCCCTCACTCCTACACACATCCCACACATGTCCTTACACCCCACCACCCACACTCCCCTTCCCCCACTCCCCTCACTCCTACACACATCCCACACACTTCCTTGCACCCCACCACCCACACTCCCCTACCCCTTCCCCCTTCCCACTCCCCTCCCTCTCCCTTCACCCTCACCGCGTCCACCTCGCGGGCTGCCACCTCGTGCCTACCCTCCGACAAAGGATGCGCGCGCATTGTGATGCGTGCGCATAGATACGTCATATCCGGTCGGCATCTGCGTCATTGTGCCAGTGACGTTTTGACGTCTGTTTGACAGTGAGTGACACTGTGCCTTGTTGTCTGCCTGCCTGTCTGTCTACCTGTCTGCCTGTCTGCCTGTCTGCCTGTCTGCCTGTCTGCATGTCTGCCTGTTTGCCTGTCTGCCTGTCTGCCTGTCTGCCTGTCTGCCTGTCTGCTTGTCTGCCTGTCTGCCTGTCTGCCTGTCTGCCTGTCTGCCTGTCTGCCTGTCTGCCTGTCTGCCTGCCTACCTGCCTGTCTTCTTGTATGTCTGCCTGTCTGCCTGTCTGCCTCTCTACCTGCCTGTTTGTTTACCTGCCTGTCTGCCTGTCTACCTGTCTACCTGCCTGTCTGTCTACCTGCCTGTCTACCTGCCTGTCTACCTGCCTGTTTGCCTGTCTGATTGTATGTTTGGCTGTCTACCTGCTTGTCTCCCTGCATGCATGCATGTCAGCCTGTCTGTCTGACTGTCTACCTGCATGTCTACATGCCTGTCTGTATGCCTGTCTACCTCCTGCATGCATGTCTGCCTGTCCGCCTGCCTAGCCGCCTGCATGTCTGCCTGTCTGCTTGTCTGCTTGTCTGCTTGTCTGTTTGTCTGTTTGTCTGTTTGTCTGTTTGTCTGTTTGTCTGTTTGTCTGCCTGTCTGCTTGTCTCCCTGCCTGCATGGATGTCTGCCTGTCTGGCCTACCTGCCTGTCGCCGTCGTCTCCATGCCAACCGATTCCTCACGAATTGGGTCCGCCTCGCCTGAGGGCACACTCCTTCCCCTCCCCGTCCCCCCCCCACCCCTCCTCCCCTCTCCACACACCCTCCCCCCTTCCTCCTCTCTCCACACCGCCCTCCCCCTCCTCCCCTCTCCACACCCCCTCCTTCGCTCTCGACCCCACCCTCCCCGCTCTCCCCTCTCCACTCCTCCCCCTCCCCTCCTCCCCTCCTCCCTACTCCACACACCCTCCCCCCTTCTCCCACTTTACACACACCCTTCCCACCCACCCCTTTCCCGTCCCCTCCTGCAACCCATCATCGACAGAGCAATAGTCAAAAACCCCAGTGAGGCTGTATTGCTAACACACAGACACATACAACCCCACCCAACCCCACAATGCATCATTCACCCCACCAGTAATCAATTCTAGTGGAATTACTAGCAAATAGCAGGCCCTGTCCTGATAAGACCTGAGATGTGCTAAGACGTAAAACAACCAACAAACAAAAACAAATATCAGGTCCTGTCCAGGACAAAATTGCTGAAATCGTGGATACTTCAAAATGATTGGTTGGTTAGTTTTGCAGTTTTATGTCCTGGCAACATCTAAGGTTATTTCAGGACGGGTACCGACTTTTGACACTCATGGCAACTTCATAGTGCTGCCCCACTAGGAAATCAGGTCGATGGCAGCATGCCCCCAATATCCCACTCAGTCACATTATCCGGACACTGATCTAACCAGTCCTTTCCTTATTCTATTAATGCCAAACACCAGGTTAGGAAACGACAAGTATCAATTTTGTAAGTCATTGGTTTGATTCGACCAGGAATCGAACTCCCATCCTTCCGCATGGGAAGCCTTCACTCTACGAATTCGGCCACCGCGTCCGGTGCTGCTGCAAAATGGTGTCCATTGCACTATGTCTAGAGTCCGTCAACAGATAACTCGATGCTTGCTCGCCTATGTGCACAAACTACAGTTTTTTTGTTTGTTGGCATGTTTTTTTTGGTAAAGTATTTCATCATCATCATCATCATGCTGTCGGTCGCGATGCGACAAAGACTGCTTTCATTACTTGACTGCCGCTCTCCATTTAGCTCTCTGCTGTGAGAGTTGCGTCCATGAGTCGGTCTTAATGTCTCTCAGCTTCAGGTTTCTCTTGATGGTATCTTTGAACCGGAGACGGGGGCGCCCTCTCTTTCTGTAGCCAGAAGACAGTTGAGAATAGAGGATCTGCTTTGCTAGCCTGTCTGATGACATCCTCATGAGGTGTCCAGTCCACCGGAGATTCTTTTTGATCAGAAGATCTTCCATAGAGGGCAGCCCCATCTGTTCGAGTATTCCATTTCATGAAAGCTGCCTGCAAAAGTGTTGAAATGCTGCTGGCTTTTGTAAGTTACCAGCGGCACTCTCTCGGGGAGCAAATAGAGGTTTCACACTGGCAAGAACATGTCAAGACAGGCGCAAAACTATTTGTCCCTGCAGTGGCTGGTCGGGAGATGTTGGGAGTTCCATACATCAACCGCCCTTAATGCTGCCATGGTAAAGTATTTATTCATCTCAATATGATATTTGTCAGTGCCGTAGCACTGGTCTTCTGGCCATATTACTATTGGAATTGACAGTCTAAATAATCTAAGTTTGTTCAGTGCTGTATTAGTTACAGCACCGATCCTGTAGAATTAAGGGAGTGGCTCCTGCTGTATAATGTACAGCACCAGTCATTGTAGTTCATGCAAAAATGGGGAGCAGCACGAAGTAGAAAGTCTATACTTGAGGCAACTCAAGCAATCGTTGAGGGTTACATTTGTTCTCTTATAAAACAAGGTAAGGTTATAGTTTGTCTGTCTTATATAATGTTCAATGTGTTTAAACAGGTTGATAGTTGTGTATGATGTTTGGTGTGTTGATGGTTTGATCATGATGGTTAAGTGTGGTGGTAGGGGATAGTTCAGAGTGTATACCTTTGCTTAGAACAGGACATGGTGGCCGAATCGATAAAAGCGCAGGGTCCCTATGCAGAAGGTAAAGGCTCAGTCACACCTTACCGGACTGGGGAAACGGATAGAAAACTGGACACTGTCCGGTGAAATACAGCAATGTACGGTTTATATATGGTACGCATCTGGCATGTCCATTCTGTGTCTGGTGGTGTCTGGTGTGTACGGTGGCAAGTTTTGAACATGCACAGAACTTGTACCGGACATCGCCGGACTGACATGTATGGTTGGTGTCCGTTTTAAGTCCGTTTTGTCCAGTTCATGTCCATTACCCATCAGTTACATCTCCGGTTTGCTTCCTGCAGTGTCCATTGACGGTGTTGCGGGAATTCGGTAAGTATATGTTTTTGGTGCATCCGTGAACAGTCCTGTATGTGTCCGTTTGGTGTTTAGTCCGTCTGCTTGACATTCGGTTGTCATCTGGTTATCGTCCGGCGGATATTCGTTAATGTACGTGCCTTGTCTGTTTAGCATCCGTTTCGCCCGGCGGTGGTTGCAACAGTTTGACACATTTCGATACATTTTGATACCGAACACCACCGGACTAGAAATTTCTTTGTCCGGTTTATGTCCGTTGCTCAATCCGGTAAGGTGTGACAGGCACTTTAGGCATTTGAATCATTGCTGAGTCAAACTTACTAAATTGATTCTTGTCACTACCTAGCCTCGTGCTTGGCAGCAACTGGTTACCTCCGTGTTAGGATATTGTGACTGAGTGCAATATTGGGTCATGGTGCTGGTGGCCTTGTCTCCCAGTGGGACACCACTATAAAGTCACCATGAATGCACATTGTCACACGTCGGTATTCGTCCTGATATGACCTTAGATGTTGTTAGAATGTAAAACCCCAACAAAGAAAATAGCAAAACAAAGAAAACATCAGGTTTGTGTGCATGTGTCGAATTCTGCCGGTTGGTTGGTATTTGGGGCTTTACGTCCTGGCAACATCAAAGGTCATATCAGGATGGGTACCGACTTGTGACAATGTTCACCCATGGCGACTTTATGTTTCCACCAAACCAGGAGACCAGGCAGCCAGTACCATGACCTGATATCCCACTCGGTCACACCATCCTGAAACTAAGCCAACCAGCCATTGCCCTATCCCTATTAATGCCGAGCGGCTGGCTAGGAAGCGACAGCTATCAATTTTATAGTCATTGGTTGGACTCGACCAGTGTTCGAACCAATGGGGTTCGAATCCCATGATCTACCAACACGGGAGACAGAACTCAACTCATTTGGCCATCCTGTCTGGTATGCGTCGAATGCAGAAGGAAAATGCGGCTTATCGGTGATTAACATTATTTATATAGCTTCTCTGAATGGCGATAACCTCCTTGTCAGCATCGACAGTCAATAAGCACTGGTTGATCTGACACACCGTCCTGGTATGACCTTAGATGTTGCTAGGACGTAAAACAACAACAAACAAACATCTGACACTCTACCTCCTGTGAACACGACCAGACAAGATGGCCGAATGAGTTGAGCGTCCGTCTCCCATTTTGGTCAATGGTGGGGTTCGAACCCATGCATATTAACTTTAAAAGTTGTTTACTGCTGATTTTATTTATCATATGCCACTTCTGATTTTACCACAGTTGTATGCTCTTTGGCGGCATACATTTCTGCGCTCTATTTTACTTGTTTGAAATATTTTAATTTGTTTAATTCGGATATGTCTAACCACTGTATGACCCCCAATAGCCGATGTTTACTTTTTGTGCTGGGGTCGTTAAACAAACAAACAAACAAAAGGGTTCGAACCCTGGTCGAGTAAAATTAATGATTTAAAATTGTATACTTGTCGCTTCCTAGCCAGGCACTCGCTATTATTAGGATATGGTGTGGACTGGTTGCCTCAGTGTCAGGATAATGTGACTGAGTGGGATATCAGGTCATGGTGCTGATGGCCTGGTCACTCAGTTGGGCAGCACTATAGTGTCACCATGAGTGTGTACTGTCACAAGTCGGTGTATGTCCTGATATGACCTTAGATGTTGCCAGGACGTAAAACTCCAACAACCAACCAACCTCCTGTGATTAACAAGATGCTGGGGTCAGCCTACTAAGTCACCGTGGGTGGATATGATCGATGGGTTGTTAGTCTACTGGGTCCCACACCTAACTACCTATTGATGCCTTTTTTCCCTTCCATCATGCCCCAAAAGTTTTGCTGTGTGGTTATTTAATCATTGACTCCAGGCGCCGAGAGTTGCCTTTGAAGCGTACAGTAGAGTCCAACCTATCCATGTGGGCACCCTACCTCACCTCACCCCACCCCACCCCCACCCCACCCCACCCCCTCCCCGCCCTCACATCCCACCCACCCACTCATCTCTCCCAAGTGGGGGAGGGGAAGGACACCAAGAATGGCTTTTTTTGTTGGTGTATTTTTTTTTTGTAAATGGATTTTATTCATACATATATCATTTGTCAGTGCCATAGCAATGGTCTTATGACCGTACGCGCTACAAGTATATAGGTATTTACACACAATTATTTACATCGTTTATATAGTAAATTAAAATGTGAAGTAAATTCTGAAATTAAAGTGCATACAATGCAAAACCAACGACTATGAGGCAAATCAAATCATTATACATTTATATGTTAGGTTTTAGTTGTTGGCTTAGGATTTACAATTCAATAATTAGTGTAGTGGTCTGCATTGACCTCTCAGGCAAGGAGCCGCATATACAGGTAGGCATGAGTAGTGTGGTGATATCAGGGAGCCTAGGCGGTGTAATGGTCAGCACACTGGCCTGGAATGCAAGGCGATGTGGGTTCGAATCCCGCTCTAGGCGCAATATTTCCCATTTTCATCATCCCCCACGACACTGGTTTCCGGTACCATGATCCTGTACAAGCTACACGCTGTAGAGTTGTTGAACCTACGCTATGTATGTGTAAGTGCACTGCCTGTATGTATGTAATTGTAAGCATTCAACGACTTACAATTCCAGGGGGACGAGTCTAGTGGTCCTGGTCACGGCACCAGTGTCGTGGTGGGTGATGAAAATGGGGAATATCGCACCTAGAGCGGGACTCGAACCCACATCTCTTTGCAATCCAGGGCAGTGGGCTAACCATTACACCACCTAGGCTCCCTGATATCAGCACACTACCCATGCCTACCTGTCTATGCGGCTCCTTGCCTGAGAGGTCAGTGCAGACCACTACACTACTAATAGTTTTAATTACATAATCTTCGTTCAATGTGATCAGCTGCTCTTTTTATTATGTTGTATTGTATGCAGTCGGATTTGGGTGTTAGTTGTGGTCTTTTTCTGTTAGTAAGTCGAGAGGATGTGGCTATTGGTTTATTCTCTACATAAATAAATCAATTTATTTGTTGGTGTGAGGAATGAGGAATCCCGATTTTGGTGGGTTTGTTTGTTGTTGGTTTACATCCTAGCAACAGCTAAGGTCATATCAGGACGGGTTGTTGGTGGGAAGGGACTATGGGGCGGGGGAGGCATGCAGGCAGGACGTAGCGGAGGGCGCAACCACAGTGGGCACGCCATTTTGAATTTCCGTTGTCATAGATACCAGGAGTCAAATTTTGAAATAATAACCAATGCCCAATAATTTAATGCGTTGTTGGGACAACAAAAATGAAAACCAAAAACAGGAATTGTATAGCTATTTTAAGTGTTTGAGATAATGAAGTTTTAAAATTCAATATTTATCAATATATGTTGATGTTGAAATCAAAATGGGAATTTGAGCAAAGATAATTTAAAGAAAAGAATACGACTATGAGAGGAGTGTTCTGCTAACACAGTTCTATTGAACAAGTATAGAGGAATGTAGAATATCGATTGTGTAATCAATCAATCTAGCAGATTTTTAATTTTTTTAATAATAAGGGTGTACTTGGAGAGCATTTGTCAGAGTACAGTTCCAGTGTCAGGAGCCTATATCGGCTCCGATTAACATGACCCAGTCACTTAGTGTGGACAAGGCTTAAGACAGCCCAATCACCAGTACGCTGTGGGAAGTATGGTTATTGTTGGTGCTTTTGTTTTTGGTCCTAGCAACATTTATGGTCATATCAGGACGGGTACCGACTTGTGACAGTGCACACTCATGGCAACATTTATAGTGTTGCTCCACTGGGAAACCAGTCCGCCAGCACCATGACCCCATATCTCACAGTCACATTATCCTGACACTGAGCTAACCAGTCCTTGTCCTATCCTATTAATGCCAAGCACCAGGCTAGGTAGTGACAAGTATCAATTTTCTAAGTCACTGCTTTGACTCAACCGGGATTCAAACTTGCGGGCTTTCCTCATGGGGAGCCTGCGCTCTACCAATTCGGCCACCGCTTCCAGTGGGAATTATGGCGTGTGTACGACGGTTCCATGGCCTCGGAAACAGGTGTGTAAAACTTTTAGGGGGGAGAACAAAGGGGCACACACTGCTATGCTGTGCCAATACATTTCTGCAAAAAAAAGGAGTACCACTGTTTCCACCAAGTTACTAACCAACTAACCAACTACGCCCACATTTATGTGCAGGTCGCTACCACCTTGTGCGCACTGATCCACTGCGCATGCGCCTACTGCTGCTACCAGACCGCAGCGCCACTCTGCGGAACGCCACCGTACTAAAAAAAAAAAGGAATATATATATATATATTATCTTTTGTAGTACGGTGGCCTTCCACAAATATATATATATATTATATATATGGTTTTTTTTCTTGTTGAAGATTTATACTGCCTGTCATGGATAAGTCTGAATAGACTTGTTTTCACCATAAGACAGTCTGTCGGTAGAAAGCCCGGGCCTACACTTTTACCGACCCAAGGGATTTTTAACCTCCTACACCATATAGACATGGTATGAGAGGAACTGGCCTTTGATGACGCTGTAAGTTATGCACAGCGGTGGAAATCCAAATTGGCAGAGGTGGGGGGGGGGGGCATGGGGAATCGAACCACTGACCTTCAGATTAGGTGTCTGACCTAGAAAAAAGTCAGACACCCTAACCACTCCGCCACAGAGAACACCACAATTATATATATATATATTTGTATACTTGTTACAAGTACAGGTCATGGTATCCTTTAATGTTGCATAAGCTGGTGCTTTGGGGTTTCTACTATATTTATTTTACATCAAGGTGATTCATTTTAATTTTGTTTACTACAGTTTGAAATTAGGTTTATTTTAAAGGGTTTCAATTTGGAGATATTTGAAGTGAGAACAAAATCGAATGTTGCTTGTTCATACCGAAATTAAAGTTGTATAGTCCGATGGTTTTGAGTTTCTGTAATTTTTCTGAGATAAATAGATTAACCTGACCATTATAATCGACATTACTTTAGCTTCAAGTCCTGTATATTTTAAACAGTTATGCTTTGAGATATTTGAAGTGCAAACATGTCAAATTAGTTTTGGCAAACATGCCAAAACTCTGCCACCATAAGCTTTAGCAGTAACAGGTTCTATTAAATTGGCTCAGTATTCCCTGCTAAGTGGCAACAAATGCTTAATACATGCATCAGTATCTAAGTTAGATATGTAGAATCAATTCCAGATAATTGTTTTGGTTTTTAAAAGTTGATGCTTCATCGGACTATGCAGCTTTAACAGACTTGGTAGACTTCGGCAGCAAAATATTCTATTAAATTAACTTTGTAGTCCTTCGATCGATGCAATAAAGAAGCAACGCTTAGAATTGATTAATTCGATGTTTTTGAGTTGTTGACCTATATATGTGAAGTGGGCGAGACTACTCGACCGCATTTTGCATGGGCTCGCATTTTGCGCTGGCTCGCATTTTGCGCGGGCACACATTTTGCGAGGCCGGGTTCCCTGCTGTAAAGCGTTGCTTGGATGCATCGATTGTGACTATCCTAGCAATGATAGGAGGTCGGGCGTTCGGAGCCAGACCCATCGGACGTGTTTTTGCATGCTCCGATATTTTAGCCGAGATTTAGGTTTTTATTGTCGAAATTCCAAACTTATTTAACTTAATTATATGGGAGGGGATTTGACTTATAACATACATTCCACTGTTGAACTATATTTAATTAAGAACATAGTTTATATTGATCAATTCATTCTGTTAGTCAGAGATAAGAATAAAAGGGTGAGCTCCTAAGAAGTGACATGAACGTTCCTTGCATTCTTTACTGTTCTCCAGACTTATATTATTAACTGCTATGGTCAACTTCAGATTGCTATTTGGATTGCTCTATAATCTTATTTAATTAAGGGCCTTCTGCCCATGGTCTGTCAGGAGTCGAACTCTCCACCTCGGACATTGCTAGTCAAGGGTCAGGCTGGCAGGATGACAGTCAACCGGCGGCGGGAGGCACAAGACATTCACATGGAAACAATTATTTATATTAACACGTAGGCTCGCCTTAAACGGGGGAGGAATAGCCTGACGGTTAAATATATATATATATATATATATATATGTATGCATAGAAATAAACCCTTTATTGCGTTAATAAGCTCTATAGTGTGCTGCACCTCCTGAAGTACCGCCATGCTTCACTCTACCCCCAGCACGGATCGTCACACTCCACTCGATCGGAAGTTTATATATACAGTAGCATCTCTCTAAATCCTATGGACCATGGGACCGACTTTAATTGGTCCATTTAGGGAGGTGGTTGCTTTAGGGAGTTTTGATATCATTACAATGGTATTGTTCGGGCGATCATTTTGGACCCAAATAAAGCGAGCGATATAGGGGAGTGGTCCGATCTGTGGAGGTGGTTGGTTAGAGAGGCTTTACTGTATATATATATATATATATATATATATATCTATATATGTGATGTATAGCGCATTATGCGAGTATCAAAATATGAAGGGAATTGTTTCCATTATATATCAATTAATATATATGTATTATCATTATTACCATTGTTATACTCTGTAAGACTCCACACTTGACAGGTGGCGCCACCTGCAGCCCACCTTTCCTCCAACAGGTATCGACAAGTGTCAGTCGCACTGGAGGATGTTTTCTTATATATATATAAGGCGACAACTAAAAACCTATATACAGTACAACCCCGTTAAACCAAGCTCGGTTAAACCAAACGATCGGTTAATCCTAACTCTTTTCAGCGGCCCGGCAAAATACTACCATTTATCATATAAAAAAGTTGGTTAAACCAAAGTCGGTTAATCCAAAGTATCAGTTAATCCAAACAAAAGTGTCGGTCCCAGGCCACTTCCGGTACAGTTAAACCAAACTTTCATGTGGTTTTAAGGTCATCTGTGACTTTTTTATATGATAAATGGTAGTATTTTGCCAGGTCGCCAATTAAAGTTGCATAGTCCGATGAAAACATAACATTTTCAAAACGAAAACAATTATCTAGTTTTGTTTCTACATATCTGACTTAGCCACTTGTGCACTTATTAAACATGTATCACAACATAGAAGGAAATAGAGACAATTTAATAGAACCTGTTACTGCAGAAGCCTATGGTGTCAGAATTTTGGCGTGCTTGCCAAAATGAATTTTGCATGGTTGTCCATCAAATATCTCAATGGTTAGCCATTTAAAATAAAAGTTACTTCAAAATAGGGTAAGGTAGATTATAACGATCAACCTAATATATTTATCTCAGAAAATGACAGAAGCTCAAAACTATCGGTCTATGCAATTTTAACTAAATTGTCAGTCCAATGAATCATCGCATTATATTCGAATTTGCGTTAAATCGGAGAGGCTCTATAACGGGGTTTCACTGTATGTTTTTGGTTTTGAAAAGTTGTTATCCTTGTGTAGTCATAGTCTGTATTTTTTTTTATTTTTTTTTTTCTTGAAGATTTATACTGCCTATTATGGATAAGCCTGAATAGACTTGTTTTCACCATCAGACAGTTTGTCGATAGAAAGCCCAAGCCTACACTTTTACCGACCCAAGGGATTTTTAGCCTCCCACACCACATAGACATGGTATGAGAGCAACTGGCCTTTGATGACACTGTAAGTTATACACAGCGGTAGAAATCCAAATTGGCAGAGGTGGGGGCACAGGGAATCAAACCACCGACCTTCAGATTAGGAGTCTGACCTAGAAAAAAGTCAGACACTCTAACCACTCCGCCACAGAGAATTGACCTCTCAGACAACGAACCACACAACCAGGTAGGCATGGGTAGGGTGGTGATATCAGGGAAACCAAGGTGGTGTAATGGTTAGGACACTAACCCAGAATGCGAGCGACGTGGGCTCGATTCCCGCCCTAGGCGCAATATTTCCTATTTTGACACTTTCATCGGGTATGTGCAGCTTCCCTGATTGGACGAGTATTTAATTTGAGTGTGGATTATCAAATCTATGTATTGTTTTGCGAGGGTTTCTAAAAATTGGATGTTTTCATCAGACTATGCAGCTTTAACCAAGCCGATAAATGGGCGCCCGGCTGTCGGGGGAACGGGTAGCCGGGAACGCAGCAGCTGTGTAACAAAGACTAGTGGTTCTATAGTTGCTAAAAGTTCCCGTAATGCTATGTTTTAACCAAGCCGACAACAAGGTAACGCTCAACTGTCCGTTGGGTTAGGTTGGTTGGCTGGTTGTTGGAGTTTAACATCCTGGCAACAGTTTTTTTTCTTGAAGATTTATACTGCCTATCATGGATAAGTCTGAATAGACTTGTTTTCACCATTAGACAGTTTGTCGATAGAAAGCCCAGCCCTACACTTTTACCGACTCAAGGGATTTTTAACCTCCCACACCACATAGACATGGTATGAGAGCAACTGGCCTTTGAAGACGCTGTAAGTTATACACAGCAGTGGAAATCCAAATTGGCAGAGATGGTGGGCATGGGGAATCGAACCACCGACCTTCAGATTAGGAGTCTGACCTATATAAGGTCACATCAGGATGGATACCGACTTTTGACGGGTGCGCACTTATGGCAACTTTATAGTGATGTCCCACTGGAAAATCAGGCCACTGGCACCATGACCCAATATCCCACTCAGACACATTATCCTGACACCAGTCCTTACCCTATCCTAATAATGCCGAGCACCAGGCTAGGAAGCGACAAGTCTCAATTTGATAAGTCATTGGTTTAACTCGAGCGGGAACCCAAATTCCCGATCTCCCGTACGCGAGGCCCGCGCTCTACCGATTCGGCCATCACGCCCGGTACATCGGAGGTTGCGTCTTGGTGAAAGCCTTGCATAAAGTGTCTGCCTGGACACCCATCACTCCCCTCTCTGTCCTTCTAACACCACCTTCACCACGTTGCTTGTTCCCTCAGAGAACACCCGAGGCGTGGGGGCGGTCGCATGCTCACAACAGCAACTGCAAAGTTTTGTGTTTTTTTTAATTAAAAAAAAAGTTTTAAAAAACGAGAGGGAGAGAGGGGAGGTGGATAGAGACAGGGTAGAGACAGACAAACAGACAGACAGGGAGAGAAACTCAGAGAGAGTAAGAGCGAAGGATACTGGTCGGTGGAGATGAAGGGGGGGCGGGGGAGGGGAGGGAGGAGGGACGGAGGAGGGAGGATGGAGGGGGAAGGAGGGGGGTGGGAAGGAGGGAGGTGGGAGGGGGAGGGAGGATGGAAGTGGGAGGAGGGAGGTGGGGGGATGGGAGAGGGAGGGATGAGGGAGGGGGAAGCAAGGCGGTGGGAAGGGGGGAGGGAGGAGGGAGGGGGAAGGAGGGACGTGGGAGGTGGGAGGGATGAGGGAAGTGGGGAGGGAGAGGAGGAAGGATGAAGGAGGAGGGAGGAGGGGGAGGGGCGTTGTGATGGAGGGGCAGTAACAAAAGAAAAACACACACACACACACAAAAGAAGAAGAAGAAAGAGAGAAATAAAAAACACGGCCACCGCACCTAGCGTTTACTCAAAGAAGCGGGTAAAATGGCACAATTTCCTGCTGCTCAGGCGGCCCGTTTGCCGGGCCGCGGGGACGCCGGGAAGGCGTTTAATTAGTAGCTGTGGGGGCCTCGATCGTATCGCGGCGGGGCCCCGACCGACCACAAAAAGATCCACGCCATCACCTCTGACTTGGCGGGCCAGTCGGGCAGCGCAGTCAATTCAACGCTTATCCACGCGCATCTCACTGTTGACTTTCCAGTTGTGCGGGAGGGGGGGGGTTGAGGGGGGGGGGTGAGGGGGGAGGGGAAGCGGAGTGGAGAGGAGATGGAGGAAGGAGGGAGGGTGGGGAGAGGAAGGAGGGGGGTGGACGGTGGGGAGGGGGAGTACGGAGCGAAGAGCGGAGAGGGAGGGAGGAGTGAGTGAGGAAAAGGAGGGAGGGGGAGAGTGGTGAGGTGGAGGGGACGGAATGGAGGAAGGGGGGAAAGGGTGAAGGTGAAGGAAAGGGTGGTTGTGAGGGTGTGGGAGATGGGAAGCTGGGGAGGTGGAGAGGAGATGGAGGGAAGAGGGGAAGGGAGTGGAGGTGGGAGGGAGGTGGAAGGAGGAGGAATGGAGGAAGGGAGGAGTGGAGAGGGGATGGATAGAGGAGGAGGGAGGGGGAGGAGGGGAGTGGGAGGAGGGGAGAGGGGGATACACGAAATGGTGTGTGGGGGAGGAACACGGAAGGAGGGAGGAAGGAGTGAATGGCGGAAGGGGTGGAGGGGAAGGAGTGGGGGAAATGGGGAAAGCGGGGAGAGCTGAAGGGGAGGAGGAGAGGGAAGGAGGGAGGAGAGAGGGGAGGGAGAGAGGGGAGGAGGGAGGAGAGAGGGGAGGACGGGAGGGGAGAGGGGGGGAGGGAGGGGAGGAGGGAGGGAGAGGGGAGGAGGGAGGAGAGAGGGGAGGAAGGAGGAGAGAGGGGAGGAGGGAGGAGAGAGGGGAGGAGGGAGCAGAGAGGGGAGGAGGGAGCAGAGAGGGGAGGAGGGGTGAGAGAGGGGAAGAGGGAGGAGAGAGGGGAGGAGGGAGGAAGATGGGAAGGTGGAGGAGGGAGGAGAGAGGGGAGGAGGGAGGCAGAGATGGGATGGTGGAGGAGGGAGCAGAGAGGGTAGGAGAGCGGGAGGAGGGAGGAGATAGGGGAGGAGAGAGGGGAGGAAGGAGGAGAAAGGGGAGGAGGGAGGAGAGAGGGGAGGAGGAGGAGAGGGAGGAGAGAGGGGAGGAGGGGGGAGAGAGGGGAAGGGAGGAGGAGGGGAGGAGGGAGGAGAGAGGGAGTGGGGAGGGGGAGGAGGGGAGGGAGGAGAGTGGGAAGGGAGGGGGGGAGAGAGGGGGAGGGAGGGAGGATGGGAGGAGGGAGGCAGAGGGGAGGAGAGAGGGGAGGAGGGAGGGAGGGGAGGGGAAGGAGAGAGGGCAGGATGTAGGAGGAGGGGAGGATGAGGAGAGGGGAGGAGGGAGGAGAGAGGGGAGGGGGGAGGAGAGAGGGAGGATGGAGGAGAGGCAGAGGAGGGAGGAGAGGGGAGGAGGGGGGAGGGAGAGGGGAGGGAGGAGAGAGGGGAAGAGGGAGGAGAGAGGGGAGGAGGGAGGAGAGAGGGGAGGAGGGAGCAGAGAGGGGAGGAGGGGGAGAGACGGTAGGAGGGAGGAGAGAGGGGAGGATGGAGGAGAGAGGGGACCAGGGAGGAGAGAAGGGAGGAGAGGGGGGAGGTGGGAGAAAAGGGGGGAAATGAGGGAATGGGCGGGAAAGAGGATGACAGAGAGGGACCGGAAGGAAGGGGATGATGGGAAGAGGAAATAAGGTGTGCCGGAGGAGGGTTATGGAAGTCAAAGTGAAAGAGAAACAAAGGTTGTGTTGGGGGGAGGAGGGGTTTACTGAGGTGCGTTCAGTGCGGAGTAGTTTGTACTGCGGTATTTCTTTTCAGTATGCTATTATAATAATTTATGTGGTGTTTTGTTTGTGTTGTTTTTATTCGTGCAAGGGGAAGGTGAGAGAGATAATGGGTTTAAATGATTTTTCCTCAGGTTTTCCTTTTGTGAAGAGGTGGGAAGTTGGTGAGTTATGACGGGTGTGGTGCAGTAAGTGGTTGCTAACAAGGTGAACTGGTGATGATTAATGCCCAGATTTGGTGGAACTATAGAATGTAACACTGAATGTAGCATATAATGACATTATGAGGTTATTACCCCGTCTACCTAGGTGTAAAAATATACGGATTTTCGGTTCGGAATTATATATTGGCAGAGAGCATTATTATCCTCGGGCGATGGAGTGGGGACCAAGGTTATGTAATAGAAAAGCAATGGGTGCCCCACTCGCTGTGTGACATATTAGGCTATGTGATATATATGTTAATACATAGTCCTCGAGATTATGATGAGATGTTCCTATATAAGAGAGAGTTAATGTTTGGTGAAATGTTCCCTCTATGCACCAGTAAGGGTGCAAGTGGAGAAGGACATTTTTAATATATATATATTTATTGTAACTGTCTGCAACTACCTGTTAACACAGGGCCGATGGGCAAGCACACCAGCCTCATCTACATATATTATGGACACCACCTACAGCTGGGTTGAGTGACAGCTACCCATATTGGGGACATCGCCACCCAGGCTGTGGAGGGTGCCTAATTGGCTGGCTGTGGGAGGCCCAGTCACCTGCACCCCTTTGCCCCACCTGACCACACAAGCCTCATTTTGATATTGATTATTCTAGACACTCTGATCTATATGCTGCTACAGGCACTACTAGACACTTCTGGATGGACTCTTGAGGGAGACACACTCTTCTCTTGGGCAGGGACCCAGACATTCTGTCTGATGCTCCACCTTTCATATACAAACTGAGGTGTGTGCAACAACCATGGGACTCCGGTTCAATGGGCTGTCGGCACTGATTCATATACATACTAAAGAGTGTAATGAGGGTCTGTGTGGACAGAAGGTAAGGGGTCAGGGTGAGAGGTCACTAGTAGGTGAACAGGAGTTGATGCCAATAAAGCACAACTTCTTCACTGTCAATCTTGCGTGACTTGTCTTCCCTTTCTTCCTTATGAGTTTGTTGGGGAGGGGGATCAGGTGTGAACTGACTGACGGTTGTCAGAACACACCTGGGGAGAGTTTGTGGTATATCTGTGGCTCTGACGGCCAGGCATCGAGAAATATTACATAGGTATCCCAGTGCTAGTCAGCTATTTACTAATATTGATGTGCTAGCCTTCCAGGCTGTTATAAGGAATCTAATATTCAAATTTATTAATAGACTTGACAAGTCAGAAAATGCTATAATACAGGGACTTGTGGAAATTGAAGAGAGTGATCTCAGATTTACGTCTACCATATGGATGGATTAGTACAAACTACTGTATGTAGACCAACATTTTGATAATGGTTTTAGTATTGTAGTATTCATACTATTACTTGTATTTATTTTTATATGTACCTACTATGAACCAATTTATCTAACTACCATAATGCTGAGTCTGAAATAAAGTATTGAATTGAATTATGCTTTACTTCTCAGTGGAAGTGCGCAACCGGAAGTGCACGATGGCACTCCGAGCATCCTGCGCCTCGGTTTGGAAACTGGTTCCGGTCTGGTCACATGACCGCTGGGGGTAGGTGGGCGTGGGGGGGGGGGGGCTATGGAGGCGGGAAAGAAGAGAAGAGAAGTGAAGAAAAGTCCTGAGAACTGTATATTAAGGCCACCTGGTGGTTGTGTTATGGGTGTTATAAAGGAAATTGTGGAAATATAAACAAGGATAGGATCCCTTCTCAATTAAATCCAGTCTTGGGCACATGTTTTTAAAATCACTGCATATATTATACATGGCTCTAGTTCCTCTTTCTCCAACCAGTCCTGTGTGAGGTCAATTACCACCGACTTGTGGCACTTTTGGCTGAATGTTTATTTTAAGGCAATGTCTCAATATTTATTGTATATATCCATATATATACATATATGAGAATGTCTCAAAAGGTACTAAGCAATATGGGACAAAAATTTGTTCATTGTAATGATCAGTATACTATCTGCTTATGCATTTGCTCAGGATAAGCTGATTGCTCAGGATAAACTGATTTGTTTTTTAGATGGTGTTTCATAATCCCAATAGAATACATATTGATTTGAAGCAAATGTCCTTGTGTTTTCAGTGTAGCCGTTTCTGGGCTGTTTTCTGTCAATCGTTACAATGGACAAAAAAAAAAGAGTTATCACCTGTTGAGAAAGGCTCATATATACCGGGCGCAGTGGACGAATCGGTACAGCGCAAGTCATGCGGAAGATCGGGAATTCAATTCCCGATCGAGTCAAACCAATGACTCATAACATTTATACTTGACGATGGCTTGTTTGTTGTTGTGATTTTAAATCCTAGCAACATCTAAGGTCATATCATAACGGGCACTGACTTGTGACAGTGCACATTCATTGCCTATTGCCTGTAGTGGCTGTAGTGGGCTGTAGTGAGCTTTAGTCAGCTGTAGTGGGCTGTAGTGGGCTGTAGTGGGCTGTAGTGACCTGTAGTGGCTGTAGTGGGCTGTAGTGGGTTGTACTGAGCTGTAGTGACCTGTAGTGGCTGTAGTGAGCTGTAGTTGGCTGTATTGACCTGAAGTGGGCTGTAGTGGGCTGTAGTGGGCTGTAGTGGGATGTAGTGGGCTGTAGTGGGTTGTACTGGGCTCTAGTGACGGGTAGTGGCTGTAGTGGGATGTAGTGGGTTGTACTGGGCTCTAGTGACGTGTAGTGGCTGTAGTGGGCTGTAGTGGGTTGTACTGAGCTGTAGTGACCTGTAGTGGCTGTAGTGAGCTGTAGTGAGCTGTAGTTGGCTGTATTGACCTGAAGTGGGCTGTAGTGGGCTGTAGTGGGCTGTAGTGGGCTGTAGTGGGATGTATTGGGCTGTAGTGGGTTGTACTGGGCTGTAGTGACGGGTAGTGGCTGTAGTGGGCTGTAGTGGGTTGTACTTGGCTGTAGTGACGTGTAGTGGCTGTAGTGGGCTGTAGTGGGTTGTACTGGGCTCTAGTGACGTGTAGTGGCTGTAGTGGGCTGTAGTGGGTTGTAGTGGGTTGTAGTGGGCTGTATTGACCTGTAGTAGGCTGTAGTGGGCTGTAGTGGGTTGTACTGGGCTGTAGTGACGTGTAGTGTGCTGTAGTCGGTTTATTTGGCTGTGTGTGGCTGTATTTGGCTGTAGGGGGGTGCAGTTGGCTGGACTAGGTTACACAAGGTTTTATTGAGCTAGACCGGGTTGGACTGACTACATAAGTTTCTGTTAGCCTGGACTGGGCTATACTAGGATAGCCTCGTCTATAGGCGGTTGTATTGAGTTGAACCTGGGGATGGACTGGGGTACGTGTGGTTCTAGTAAGCTGGATTGCAGATGGACTGGCCTATGCAAGGACTGTGATGCATTGTGCTGGGATGCATTGGGATGCTGGACTACGATACATACAGATTTATTTAACTGGATTGTGACTGGACTGAGCGGTACTGAACACGGCTGTATTGAGCTAGACTAGGCTGGGCCAAAGACCCTATAATACTAAGATGGCTCACTCCCTATCTCTCCCATGGTAATGTAAATTTCCCAGTGCCACCTTGTGGTGGGTTTGATCAGCCCAGCTGCTGGTTGGTGTTTCACATGTAAACACATACAATTATATTATACATGAGATAGGCAAGTATGAATACACATCAATATGAAATTGCAATGAACAAATACACATCATCATCAGCATCATCATCAGCATCACCATCATCACACCTCTTTCACATTCATATATACATTTATACATAGTGACCTGTTTAACCATTTATACATAGGCACCTGTTTAACCAAGAGAACAGCCAGCGCACCAAGTGGTGGGTTTGATCATTTTGATTACACAGTACAGGTTGAGTGAGCCGTCTTAGTAGTATAGGGTCTTTGGCTGGGCTGAGGTTGGCTGGACTGGGCTGGGCTGGGCTGAGGTAGGCTGGACCGGGCTGGGCTGGGCTGAGGTAGGCTGGACTGGGCTGGTCACACATTATTCCAGAGGCAAGTGGATGAGAGGAGTGTTTGAGTGTGTGTGAGTGGGTGGGTGGGTTAGTGTGGGTGTGAATGTGTGAGTGTGAGTGTATATCCAGGTGAGTGTGTGTGAGTGTGTGTGAGTGTGTGTGAGTGTGTCAGCTAAGGGTGTGTGTGTGTGTGAGTGTATCTGAGTGCGTGTGTGTGAGTGTGGGTGAGGGTGTGTGTGGATGTGGGTGAATGTGAGTGTGTGAGTGCATGTGAGTGTGTGGGTGTATGTGAGTGTGTGTGAATGTATGTGACTGAGTGTGTGTGAGTGTGTGGGTGTACGTGTGCATGTGAGTAAGTGAGTGAGTGTGTGTGTGATAGTGGGAGTGTTGGTGAGTGTGGGTGAGAGTGTGAGTATGAGTGTGAGTGTGTGTGACTGTGTGAGTATGAGTGTGTGTGCGTGAGTGTGTGAGTGTGAGGGAGTGTGACTGTGTGAGTATGAGTGTATGAGTGTACTTTGTATGTGTGTGTGGGCGCGCTGGGTCGGGAGTGATGGAGGGGGGGCGGTGGGGGTGGGGGGGAGGATCATAAGGTTAAAGATCAGACTGTGTGAATGTGTCGGCCTGACGTTTGGCACGGCGTCACCCCCGCCGCCTGCCAAACTTGTGAGCGCTGGGCGTCCCGCCAGAGGGAGCCTCCTAGCCGGCGGGCTCTGTCTGCGTTTGCGCGTCTGCCTCCCCAGGCACAGTTTAAGCGGCGACACCCCCGAACCCCCACACCCACACACACTCACCCACACACGCCCACACACATCCACACACCCCCACACACACACCTACTCTCCCACCTCCCGGCGCGTACCTCCCGCCACCACCAGGGGAACGCCGTTAGTGCAGTGCGACTCACCGCATCCCGTCCCCCCGTCTGCTTCCCGCCCCGCCTCGCCCATCCCCTCGCTGCCCCGCCCTGCCTCGCCCCTCCCCGCCCCCCCCTTCAGCACCGTCCTCCCGCCCCGCCCCGCCCCGCCCCGCCCCGCCCCGCCCCGCCCCGCCCCGCCCCGCCCCGCCCCGCCCGCCCCGCCCCGCCCCGCCCCGCCCCGCCCCGCCCCGCCCCGCCCCGCCCCGCCCCGCCCCGCCCCGCCCCGCCCCGCCCCGCCCCGCCCCGCCCCGCCCCGCCCCGCCCCGCCCCGCACCGCCCCGCACCGCCCCGCACCGCTCCACCCAGCTACTTACTCTTGAAAGTTGCATAATCCAATGGCTTTGAGATGCCGCCATATTTATCTAATAAATAAACATATCGTGCATTTTACTTATAGTCCACTTCACTTTAGTTGTGAAGTCACTTTAATTTTAATTTGGGCTTTAATGCGCTGTAGTGGGTTGGTTATATGTAGTCGGCAATAGTCGGATGTAGTTGGATCTAGTCGGCTGTAGTTGGGTGTAGTCGGTTTTAATCGGCTGTAGTTGGGTGTAGTCGGTTTTAGTCGGCTGTAGTCGGATATGGTATGCAGGTATTGCAGGTATTGCAACACCTCAGGGAGTTTGACGCCCCTGCCCTGCAGAGTTGTAAACCACTGCCTTGTGGTACAGGTTCTTGACAGAACCGAAGGCTAAGGGAGCAAACCCTAAACAGAAAACCATGACACTGTGGCAGCATTAAGGGCGGTTGATGTATGGAACTCCCAACATCTCCCGACCAGCCACTGCAGAGACAAATAGTTTTGCGCCTGTCTGGACATGTTCTTGCCGGTGTGAAACCTCTATTTGCTCCCCGAGAGAGTGCCGCTGGTAACTTGCAAAAGCCAGCAGCACTTCAACAGCAGGCAGCTTTCATGAAATGTGTGAAGAAGGTACGTGTTCACCTGAAATCAACAGATGGAATGGAAACCTTTTCTGACAGCAAGAGAATTGTGGTAAGATGGAGTGAACACTTCCAGAAGCTACTCAACGTCCCTGGTGATACAGATCACGAAGCTCTGGACAAAATCCAGAACCGCATTACCAAAACATGCCTCGATGAGATTCCAACCATGGATGGGATGGCTAGAGCAATCGCCAGCCTGAAAGATGGCAAAGCACCTGGGGGGTGATGGAATTCCTGCTGAAGTATGGAAGCACGGAGGAGACAATCTGTTCAACAGACTGCACCAACTAATCACCAATGCCCGGGAGGAGGGTTCTGTACCCCAAGCATGGAAGGATGCCAGCATTGTAACTATCTACAAGAAAGGTGATTGAACAGACTGTGGGAACTATAGAGGAATCTCTCTTCTTTCCATAGCAGGCAAGATCTTCGCCAGGATCCTCCTCAACAGATTATCTATTTACATAATACCTGATGTAGTTCCGGAGTCACAGTGTGGCTTCAGAGGTAACCGGAGCGCCGTGGATATGATATTTTGTCTCTGACAGCTACAAGAAAAGTGCATTGAGCAGGACCGACCACTGTAGATGGTATTTGTCGATTTCACTAAGGCGTTTGATACAGTCGGGAGGACCAGGCTATGGCAGCTACTGAGGAAGTGTGGATGCCCAGAGAAGTTCACAACTATGATCGAGGCTCTACATACAGGAATGATCGCAAACGGTAGTGTTGGAGGGGAAGTCTCGAAATCATTCGGGGTTACCAATGGGGTCAAGCAAGGTTGTGTACTGGCCCCCACGCTCTTCTCCATCTTCCTATCAGCAATGCTTTCTGAGGCTTTCCGAGACATGGAGGATGGCATCTATATACAGTCCAGACAGAGCACTGACCTATTCAATGTCGCACACTTCAGAGCGAAGACCAAGACTACTCAGATACTGGTGAGAGAGCTGCTATTCACAGATGACAGTGCACTGGTTGCCCACTCTGCTGAAGAGATCCAGAAAATAGTGAACGCTTTCTCCGATGCATCAAAGAAGTTCAGCCTGAATATTAACATCAAGAAGACAGAGGTGCTGTACCAACCCAACTCTACAAGAACCCGAGAGGAGGATATCATGGTTGATGGAAACAAGCTGAACTCTGTTCCGGAATTCACCTACCTCGGAAGCACTATATCAAGTTGATGCTGAAATAGAGAGGAGGATGGCCAAGGCTAGCGCATCTTTCGGCCGACTATGCCAAAGACTCTGGAACAACCACCATGTGTCCATGCAGATTAAAGGCGAGATCTACCATGCAATCGTGCTATCCACCCTACTATACGGAGCGAAGGCCTGGACAGTGTACAGTCGTCAGGTGAAAAAGCTGCATGCCTTCATGATGCAACATCTGCGTTCAATCATGAGGCTAACCTGGAAGGACAGAGTGACAAATAAGGAAATACTTGAACGGACAGAGCTGCCCTCTATGGAAGATCTTCTGATCAAAAAGAATCTCCGGTGGACTGGACACCTCATAAGGATGTCATCAGACAGGCTACCAAAGCAGATCCTCTATTCTCAACTGTCTTCTGGTTACAGAAAGAGAGGGCGCCCTCATCTCCGGTTCAAGGATACCATCAAGAGAAACCTATAGCTGAGAGACATTAAGACCGACTCATGGGCATCACTCTCACAGCAGAGAGCTAAATGGAGAGCGGCAGTCATGTAATGAAAGCAGTCTTTGTCGCATCACGACCAACAGCATGATGATGATGATGATGAGTCGGCTGTGGTCTGTTTTAGTTGGGTGTGGTCGGCTGTTGTCGGCTGTACTGGGCTGTACTGGGCTGTACTGAACTGTAGTTGGTTGTAGTCGGCTGTTTTCAGCTTTCATCGGCTTTAGTCGGATTTAGTCGGTTTTAGTCGGCTACAGTCAGTTTTAGTCAGTTTTGCTCAGCCTGCAGTCGCTTTTCGTCGGCTTTAGTCGGCCGTAGTTTGTTGTAGTCGGTTTTAGTGCGCACTGTCACCAGTCCAATCCTGATGTCACCCTAGATGTGGCCAGGATGTAAAACTCCAACAACCAGTAACACAATAAATTTGTTATAATCAAACCAATACCAATGGCAATACAGAGGTTGGCATCTGGTTCCGGTAAATCTCTTCCGGGAGGAGTTCAGGTCAACGAAATACAACAATCCAGTGAACATGTCTAGGGTATGGTGGTGGTCGCGGCGGTGATTGGGTGGGGGTGGATTGGGGAGTATTGGGTAGAGGTGTCGGATTAAAGTTGCATAGTCCGATGGTTTCGAGTTTCTGTCATTATTCTGAGATAAATATATTAAATATATTGTTATAATCTACCTTACTTATGTTTTATTTAACTTTTATTTCACGTGGCTAACTTTTGAGATATTTGAATTGCAAACATGTCAAATTAGTTTTGGCAAGCACGCCAAAACTCTGACACCATAGGCTTTAGCAGTAACAGGTTCTATTAAATTGACTCAGAATTCCCTTCTATGTGGTGACAAATGGTTAATAATTGCATCAGTCTCTAAAGCCGTGTTTACACGGGGAATTTTTAAGCGAATTAGACAATGCGATTTATATGAAGCGAATTAGTGGCGCGTTTACACGAGCGAGTTTGAAAGTCTGTCGGCGACCGGGAACAAGCAGCCTTAGTTCTGCCTGTAGCCGGCGAGCACTGCTATTTGTTTACTTTACACTCGTCGAATCGACGCCGATGTAGCTGCTACGTTAATATCGCTTGGAATTTATGGTTAATTTAATTAAATTTCATTATTTGAGGATTTAATTCTGTTAAATATGATCGCATTCACTAGATTTCGGCGTAATCGGGCCCTAACACTGCCGGGCACCAGCGATTAGTTACTGCTCCCCCTGTTCCCGGCAGGCACTACTATGTTATACTATCGCCGCCCGGGAACAAGCTGAATCGCTTCAAATAAACCACCTAGCAAGGTGGATTACAAAAAGTGAATCATATGAAGCGAATCAGCCCTAATCCGCCCCAGAGTCCTGTTTACACGGCGAATGTGAGGCGAACTAGGCAAGGCGATTTATATGAGGCGATTTAACTCTCCCGTGTAAACACGGCTTTAGTTAGATATGTCGAATCAAATGTAGATAATTGTTTTGGTTTTGAAAATTAGATTCTCCATCGGACTATGCAGCTTTAAGGAAAGAGGTAAAATAACCCTACTTACACTTAAAGTTGCATAGTCCGAGCAAACAACCAAATTGACTGGGACTCAACAAAACTGCGCCCAACAGTTGTGAGAAGACTGGCCAACTATATACGCTTCCTTTCTGGCGTCCTTTCTGTCATCCATCCCCTCGACACCTTACTGGAAGTTGCCAGGTGGATTAAACAAATTAATTTGGCACCGGCGACTGCGTAAATAATGTTCTTTAAAAAAAGAAAAAGTTCAAAGAGGGTGGAAAAAAAGTTGTTGACAGAACTGACATGAATCCGTGAAATGTGGCCAGATGGGAGCGAAGATGGGCTAGGTCAGCCTAGGTCAGCCTAGGTTCAGCCTAGGCCAGCCTAGATGAGCTTAGGTCCGCCTAGGTCAACCTAAGTCAGCCTAGGTCAGGCTAGGTCGGGCTAAGTCGGGCTAGGTCAGCCGAGGTCAGCCTAGATGAGCTTAGGTCAGCCTAGGTCATCCTAATTCAGCCTAGGGCAGACTAGGTCAGCTTAGGTCATCCTTGGTCAGCTTAGGTCAGCCAAGGTTGGGCTAGGTCAACCTACGTCAGCCTAGGTCATCCATGGTCAGCCTAGGTCATCCTTGGTCAGCCGGTCTGCCAACCAGTCCTAGCCCTATCCTAATACTGCCGGGCGCAATGCTAGAAAGCGACAAATATCAAATTGGTTTGACTCGACCAGGGTTCGAACCCGTGAGTTTGACTCCCATGATCTACGAAAAAGGGAGACGGACGCTTAGCTCATTCGGCCATCCCGTCTGGTGCTATGTGAAGCAGTCCCGTTGAGGAGAGATGATGAGCTTCCTCTGGGCGCCACCAGGTGGCAGTAATGAACATGGAGAAGCCCGTCCACCCAACTCCACAACCTCCACAGCCTTCTACTTCGCCTGGTGCCTCTGGAGGTATGCGTCCGAAATGCACAGCGAAATGCACCAGCAGCTACTTCTGTTTCACTAACAAATCAGTACCCAAAAGTGCACCTACCCCACTCCCTCTATCTCATCTACATTAACTTATCCGCACTATCTCTCTTATGCCTCAGTCACAAATACGTTGCGGCGTGTTTACGGCGTACGGACAGACTGTATGGTGACCGTACGGTGGGGTACGGTCACCGTGCGGTTTTTTGCTCGCCGCAAGGGTTGCGTTTTTTTAAAGTCAGAGTTATCTTAACTTTGAAACATCGCAAAGCCGCAGGCCGCAATCCTGGCAATCCAGACTCCACAACACTGTAGGATCACCTTTGTTGACATCAATAAAAAGGTTGTCAAATGAATATCAATATGGTACAAAATTCATGTTTGTGTGATCAATATTAATAAAGTTATGACTTTTTTGTATATTAAATATGTGTATGATGTGTGAAGAGATAAACTGCAGGCCATAGCACCGTAACATTTGCATAAACCGCAAGACACACCGCAGACCGCAGCACCGTACGGCGCCCGCAGCATTTGTGACCTAAGCATTAACAAACACCTCTCACCTCCTAGGTGGACACCTGCCTGTGTGAGGCTGGTGCTCATTTTACGACATGCCTATGACAGGGTAGTTAAGGCCCTGTCACACTACAATGTGCATGCATGTCGGCATTCATCAAACTTTTCAGCGGTGGGGGTAAAAATGGGCATATACATAACATACACACAACATACGTAATGTATGCAGAACGTATCTCTGACGTATTGCTAGAGTATGAGAGCGTTCATGTGCCTCGTAAAACATTCACAAAATGTTTGCAAAATGCTTGTATATGCTCACGGAATGATAACCAACATTACATATGTTACTCCATCGCTAGAAGTATGGCATATACATTAAATAAGCTGGAGATACAGCAGGCGTACGTTCAAAGTACGTTATGAGTACGTAATGCATGCGTTGGCATGTTCCCACTGGCTGAAGGTATGCCTAATGTGCAGCAACGTATACCAACGTATTCCTAACCTACTCCCAACATACACCGACGTATCCTGAATGTACACCCAGCGTACGTACAACATACGAGCCACATGTTGAACATTTTGAGCATGCACACACATTTTTTGGAGCCTCGATGCATGTTGACATAAGACGATGTATACCCATGTATCCAGAATGTATACACCATATGCCCAATGTACAAGTAATGTATGCCGACGTATGCCAATGTGTTGGTCGAAAATCACATACGTCGGCATACACTAAGGCTATACGTCGTAGTGTGACAGGCCCTTTCGATTAGTCGCGCAGGAGAATCACTGCCCGTGCTATATATACACATATAACACATGTGTGTGATACTGAGGCTCCTGGTGTGGTTCCACTTTGACGCAGAGTGCCCTGGAGTAGTGGTAGTTCTTGTGCGTCTGCGCGGAGCCTGCCTACTAGAGTGGAAGGGGTACTTAGCAAAGTGGCGCCGGTGGCGGTGCTGGTGGTGGTACCCAGAACTACACCGGGTGTGGAGTAGTAGTACTCTTGGCCTGCCAATTTGGCATTGTTATGGGGCAATAACAATGGCGAAGGACAGCCATTTCAAAAACGCTGCGGCGGGTGCGTGGTTGTTGGGTGGTGGTTGGAATCGGTAGCGTGCAGGCCTCGCCTGCGGGAGTTCGGGAGTTTGGTTCTGAGACGCATCAAACCAAAGACTTATAAAATTGATACTTGTCGCTTCCTAGCCTGGCACTCGGCATTAATAGGATAGGACAAGGACTGGTTGTGAGCTCAGTGTCAGGATTATGTGACTGACTAGGATATCAGGTCATGGTGCTGGCGACCTGATTTCCCAGTGGGGCAGCACTATAAAGTCACCATAAGTGCGCACTGTCACAAGTTGGTATCCGTCCTGATATGACCTTAGATGTTGTCATGATGTAATTGGTCCATTTAGGGAGGTGGTTGGTTTAAGGAGTTTTTTGTATCGTTATGTACGGGCAATCGTTTGGGACCCAAATAAAGCAATCAATATCAGGGGGGGGGTCGATCTGTGGAGGTGGTCGGTTAGAGAGGTTTTACTGTACATAGAAATAACTTGATAGTATAATGGAATCGACCGAGTACAATGATAACCATATTTAACTTGTATGCATTTAAAGGAACACTCATATAACCAACTTTATCTTTAACAAGGATGGAGGAGAGAGAAGGGGGAGTGAGCAGGAGGGGAGAGAAGAGGGGGAGAGGATGGAAGGAAGAGGAGATGCAAGGATGAGGGAGAGAAGGAGGATTGAGAAGGAGGGGAGAGAAGGAGGGGAGTAGAGAGGTGGGAAGGGAGAGGAGATACAAGGATGGGGGAGAGAAGGAGAGGAGGGAGGGTAGAGGAGAGACAAGGATGAGGTGGAGAAGGAGGGGAGAGAAGGAGGGGAGAGGAGAGGAGGGAAGGGAGAGGAGATACAAGGATGGGGGAGAGAAGATGGGTGAGAAGGAGGGAAGAGAAGGAGGGGAAAGGAGAGGAGGGAGGGTAGAGGAGAAACAGGGGTGAGGGAGAGAAGGAGGGGGAGAGAAGGAGGGGAGAGGAGAGGAGGGAGGGGAGAGGAGATAGGAGGATGAGGGAGAGAAGGAGGGGAGAGAATGAGGGGAGAGGAGAGGAGAGGAGGGAAGGGAGAGGAGATACAAGGATGGGGGAGAGAAGATGGGGTGAGAAGGAGAAGAGAGGAGCGGAGCGAAGGGAGAGGAGATACAAGGATGGGGGGAAGAGAAGACGAGAGGAGGATTGGAGAGGAAGAAGAGGAAAGGAGATACAAGATGGGGGAGAGAAAGAGGGGGGAGAAGGAGGGGCGAGGAGATGAGGGAAGGGAGAGTAGACACAAGGATGGGGGAGAGAAGGAGGAAGAGAAGGAGGGGAGAGGAGATGAGCGAAGGGAGAGTAGACACAAGGATGGGGGAGAGAAGGAGGGGAGAGATGGGGAGGAAGGGAAAGGTCATACAAGCATGGGGACGAGGGAATGAGAGGAGGGGAGAGGAGGTGAGAGGAGTGAAGGAAGGGGTGAGTGACATGGGTAAGAGGTACCGATGAGGAGGGGCGGAGACAGGACCTGCCCTGGTCTTCACTCGGCCACATACATCTCAGGGGTCTCCTACTGAGTCACACCCTCACACTAATCGGACCCAGCTGTGCACCGCTCCATCCCGACTGTACACATTGCTTTCTCCACCGTGGAACATGTGACTGTGAGTGTGAACAAATTCACTCACAAATTCGCAGCAATGAGAAGATGGTGGGTTTTGATGGATTATTAATTTTTTTTTCATTAAATAAAGAAAATGATATGATGGAAAATGAGTGCACAGTCACAAGTCGGTACCCATCCATATATGATCTTATACCCCTGTCACACTACAACGTAATGAGCCAACGTAGGCCTGACGTGGAGATTTTTCGTCATTATGTTGACATACGTTGGATTACGTTATGATGACGTCAGAATGATGTTAGACTGACGTCGAGCTACGTCATCTTACGTCGTGTTACGTCGGCGTGCGTCAAAGTTTTGAACCTGTTCAAAACTTTCGACGTAACTAGAACATAAGGGTTTACGTTTGCCGTACGTTCTGTACACGTTCGGCGAACGTCAATGACATTAAATGGACGTTAGTCAAACGCTGGTCACTACATTCTACTACGTTCTACTACATTCTACTACGTCGACCCACATTAATGCCAGTGGAAATGACCACACGGCGTAATGGGAACGTCAGGAAAACGTCAGGAAAACTTCAGGAGAACGTACGCCGAACGTTTCGCCAACATTTCATGACGTAAGTAATGTAAAGCAACGTAGTTCTGGTGATCGAATAACGTTAATAACATACCATCAGCATAATTACGTTGTCCTCTCGCGTTGAACTACACTATCACTACGCTTTACCGACGTTATGCTCTCATCAACTATGCTGCATCCACGTTAAACTTCTGCCCAAATTTGCATACTACGCCGAGAAGTTCGACGTTTTTCACGTTCTCCCTACGTTGACGTTGTTACGTTGTAGTGTGACAGGGCCATAAGACATAAAATTCCAACAATCACCCAACCAATCTTACATTCATCAGGTCTGGCCAAGACCATCTTGCAAAGCACAGTGAAAGAAGGAAGGAAACAAAGCGGACAATGGAAGAGGTGGGAAGACGACATCATGGAATGGACACGTCTGGAGTTTGGCAACTCCCAGAGGGAAGCGGTGAACAGGAAATGCTGGAGAAAACTGGTTGCAAAGTCATCTGTCGTGCCTCAATGACCCTCAGGGTTAAGGGATCGATGCTGATTCTTTTTCTTGAAGATTTATACTGCCTATCATGGATAAGTCTGGATAGACTTGTTTTCACCATTAGACAGTTTGTCGATAGAAAGCCAGAGCCTACACTTTTACTGACCCAATGGATTTTTGACCTCCCACACCACATAGACATGGTATGAGAGCAGCCAGCCTTTGATGATGCTGTACGTTATACACAGTGGTGGAAATCCAAATTAGCAGAGGTGGGGGGCACAGGGAATCAATCATACCACTGACCTTCAGATTAGGAGTCCGACCTAGAAAAAAGTCAGACAGTCTAACCACTCTGCCATAGAGAACACCATGATGATGATGATGATGACGATGACGATACAAATCCAAGCAATGGTTAAAGTAATCACCCTTCTATGAACTTCCCTTGCGAGATATTCTGCAACCTTCCACAAGACTCTACACCCTTCCATAATCTTGCACAACCCTTACACCCTTGCACAACCTTCTCTGCCATTTGCGACGGTTGCCTCAGACTGGCAAGTCCAGTATGGTTTCATATTTTTATCTATTTATTTTACTTAGCTTTGTACATTTAAATTTGAGCTTCCACTGATAAACATTATCAAAAGTGAACTTAAACTTAAAGCTGCATAGTCCATTGAAAACATCACATTTTCAAAACCAAAATAATTATTTAGATTTGATTCTATATCCCTAACTTAAATATGCACTTATTCAACATTTGTCGCCACATAGATTCTGAATTCTGAAGCAATTTAATCAAATCTATGACTGCCGAAGCCTATGGTGTCAGAATTGTGCCAATGCTTGCCAACATTAGTTTTGCATGGTTTCACTTCAAATATCTCAAAATTTAGCGATTTAAAATAAAAGTTACTTCAAACTAAAGTAAGGTAGATTATAATGATCAACCTATTGTATTTATCTCAGAAAATGACAGAAACTCAAAACCATCGGACTATGCAAACTTAAACCTTTTAGTAAACACCTCATTATCATTCTGGTATGTGGCAGAGATTATTACATGTGACATAGTCTGTTATATGTGGGAAGCTTCATTCTGTGTAAACTAGTTTATTATGTGGCAATGTGAGCTACATCATCCCTTACATATATACCATAATCCCTCCTTAATTTTCAACAAGCGAAATGATTAATTTCTGTAACTTACACAATAACTTACAGATCCTCTTCTGGCGGATCTAGGCCCTGTTTGGGCCTCTAGTGCCAGCTGGTTATTGTAAACAAACAACTATTGTTTGCACATATTATGGAGGTGGACGGAGATTGAAGTCATATAATTGTGGGTGTCGTCTGTAAGGATCCGTCACCAGAAGTAAGTACGAATCGATAGGTTGCATGAACCGAGATGTCTGTGATGAATATTGCACTAATAAGATATATAGATTCATGTTATTTTGTGAAGGAACAAAAGAAATTGAAATAAAATCCGAGTACAAGACGTGTAAGAAAACAACATAAAAAAACCAACATGATGTCAGTAGAACCATATTATAGTGTTGTTGACAAGTGACAGAAGTAACATTGACAGCTGCAGAGGCAGACCTTGACAGTCAGTGTGAGAAGACGATAGTCTTGGATAGCGATGACAGGCGGTTACAAATAGCTTAGCCTTCTTTGCTGGTTAAGAGAATGGAGCATGAATATTGAATGGCAAATGTCCCTTGAAGCCTCGCCATGCACACATGAATCGATGCAACTCTTGGGATGGTTGGTTGTTGGAGTCTTACATCCTGGCAACATCTAAGGTCATATCAGCACAGGTACCGACTTGTGACAGTGCACACTCATGGTGACTTTATAGTGCTTCCCCACTGGGAAATCAGGTCACTGGCACCATGACCCGATATCCCACTCAGTCACATTATCCTGACACTGAGCCAAACCAGTCCTTCCCCTATCCTATTAATGCCGAGCGCCAGGCTAGGAAGTGATACGTATTCATTTTATAAGTCATTGGTTTTACTCGACCGGGAACCAAGCTACCGATTTCCCACACGCGACGGCCGAGCTCTATCGATTCGGCCATCGCGTCGCGTTAGAAGCTCTTAGGTCAGAAACTGCATTACCCAAAAATATCATCTGACAAAACTCCCTTAGAGTTGCATAGTCCTTTGGTATTACAGTTTTGCCACATTCTCCGGATATATATATATATATATAGCAGGTTAACTATTATAATTTATATTTGAGGACAAATCGGTGTACCGATTTACTATCAGTAAAATATATTGTGTCTTTAAGACACCACCTCCACCTCCAAAAGCAGGTGAGCCTCAAGTCACTGTGCCCTTGTTACTAACAAATACCTGACAACCTTAAGCGAAACTATGTCTGATATATATATATATATATATATATATATATATATTTAAAATGACGCGAACACTCAGGGGGAGTAACATGACTTGTTATTAAAGTCCTGGTAATGACATATATAAGACAATTAATCATGGAGGCAATCAACATAACAATAGTCAAATACATGTAATCAAAGCTAATAGGGCGCGCGCTGCCCCAATGGGCTGTAAGCGCGGTAATGTCTGGCAAAAGTAAATGTTATCAAACCCGCCACCTGCCCGTGCGGCGCGCCCTCCCCCCGCGCGCCCAGCGTCCCAAGTCCGAACTGGGGGTAGTGGTAGTGGTAGTGGTGTGCAAAGGGAGGCTGCGGGGGCCCACGCCTCAAGCATGTGGCAACGCGGCGGCTAAGGCGCTGGTTGTGTGCCCGATGCCCGTGGTGTCGGCGATGACGTAGACCGTGTAGGCATTGGAGACCCATCCGCCGAGTTTGGAGATGCGCGCTTCCAATACACCCGCATTGAAAAAGGCGCAGGAGCCCCTCTGTCGGAAGCTATGTGTGCCGTAGTCCACTGGCTCGTAGCCTGCACGCTGGAGGGCACCCCGGATGATGGCCCAGGACAGGGGGGCGGTAAGGGCACCTTTGCGCCTGCCGCCCCCCCCCCCGCCCACAAAAGGGGGCCCTTGGGGGGGGGGGGGGGGGGGGGGAGGGCTTCGGGACTGAGCGAGCAGGAATTGTACAATGCCTGCGTGGGGCAGAGGGGGTGCGCGGCAATGCGCGGTAATGGTGAGATGCATGCCGGGCCGCGGTACTGGTTGGTCTTGGACCAAAGGACCGTCAGGCTCGTGCCCGCTCACGTGAAATGCGTGTCCATGCGGCGCAGATGACGCAAGGCGTCGAAACTCCCAGCGGTAGTGGGCATGACGTTGGAACGTCGGAGGAGCCCGTAGAACATGGCGAGGGCCGTGGCCCAGGCCGCCACATGGCCGGGATTGCGCACATTGATGCCACGTACGATCGCGTGCAGCATCGCGGCGGTTATGGGGGCCTTCTGGAGCGTGATATTTGGGCGGTAGTTGCCTTCCAAAGGGTTAGAGAGGTTCCACTCCCGGTGTAGAACCTTCACAATGTTCAGGTACTGTCGTATGGATGAGTATCAGATGCGGCGCGCCAGATCCGCCGCGTAACGACAGAGCAGGGTGGTGGATGCCGGTGTAGTAAGTTCAAAACACTACCCCACAACAACACTACGGTAGTGTTTTCAACTTAGGTTCAAAACACTATGGTAGTGTTTTCAACTTAGTTAAGGGTAGGTTCAAAACACTACCGTGGCCATGCTCAAAACACTATCCTTAAGTTCAAAACACTCCCTTTAAGTTCAAAACACTACTCTCATGGTGCTGGCAGCCTGGTCTCCCAGTGGGTTTGTTTGTTTGTTGTTGTTTTATGTCCTAGCAACATCTAAGGTCATATCAGGATGGGTACCGACTTGTGACAGTGCACACTCATGGCGACTTTATAGTGCTGTCCCACTGGGAAATCAGGCCACCGGCACCATGACCTGGTATCCCACTCAGTCACATTATCCAGACACTGAGCAAACCAGTCCTTGCCCTATCCTAATAATGCTGAGTGCCAGGCTAGGAAGCGACAAGTATCAATTTTTAAGTCATTAGTTTGACTTGACCAGGGTTCGAACCCACGACCCCATGATCTACCAGCAAGGGAGACGGATGCTCATTCGGCCATCCCGTCTGGTCCTCCCAGTGGGACATCACTATAAAGTCGCCATGAGTGTACACTGTCACAAGTCAGTACCCGTTCTGAGACGACCATAGATGTAGCTAGGACGTAAAACAACAACAAACAAACAATCAAATACCGCAGCACCATCAGCGTAGTCTAATAGTAATACTTGGTGCAGTTGCCCCAGCACCATCAGCATAGTCTAAAGCCCCGTTCACACTGGCCCGTTAAGTCGCCTCAACTAGTTTGCCTCCTATAGTTCGCCTCAAATTGGTCGTGTGGACACTACTCTGAGGCGAATTAAGCCTGAGTCGCCTCATCTAGTTCGCTTCAAGTAAACCACCTCGCGAGGTAGTATAGATGAAGCGAACTAGCTTAAGTCGGCCCACCTTGCTTGTGTGGACAGTAGCGGTTTACTTGAAGCGGATTAAGCACATCACACTATATAATATAATTTGGTCTATGAACCTGCTTGAGGTGCACATATATTTTTTTCATCATTTATTTTTAGGGTTTCACTGCCCAGCAGAAGTTTTGACCGTTCCAAAACAATACGACTCAGTCTATACATATCTAGGTCGAACCCACACTCTCTTGTGCGACGTCGACGAACCCAAACTGGCGCTGGTTAGTCTGTACTTGCTCATGCGCAGATATCCACTTCCGCCTTAAACCGCTCCATGTGTGGACACGACACTAGTTCGCCTCCTCTAGTTCGCCTCCTCTAGTTCGGCCTAAAGTTGTGCTGTGTGAACAAGGCTTAATACGTGGTGCAGATGACGCAGCACCATCAGCGTATACTAATATGTGGTGCAGACACCGCAGTGCTTTCAGCGTATACTACTAATATGTGACAAAATCGCCCCAGCGCCATCAGCGTATACTAAGTAATACATGGTGCAGTACCGCAGCACCATCAGCGTATACTAATATGTGGTGCAGACAGCGCAGTGCTTTCAGCGTATACGACTAATATGTGTCAAAATCACCCCAGCACCATCAGCGTATGCTAAGTAATATATGGTGCAGATGCCGCAGTGCTACCAGCGTATACTACTAGTATGTGTGTCCTGATATGACCTTAGATGTTCCCAGGACATAAAACTCCTGATAATCAAACTAGGTTTCATTTTGCGACATTACACTTACAGCTCCAACTGCTGCGTTATGATAGTGTTTTGAACTTGGGTAGTGTTTTGGACATATGTAGGGGTAGTGTTTTGAACTTAACAGTAGTGTTTTGAACTTAAGTTGAAAGCACTACCGTAGTGTTTTGAACTTAGGTTGAAAACACTAGCGTAGTCTTTTCGACGGGGTAGTGTTTTGAACGTCCTACACCGGGATGGGAGGAGACCCCAGGGCGGCGCAGAACCTGATGTAGGCGCTCCTATGTGTGGCGTACGCTTTGATGGTGTTGGGGGTGTGGGCGCCACGCTGGTAGCGCGCCACCTCCCGGTCGATTGGTAACTTACCGACCCAACGGAGCGGAGATACAAGGATGGAGGAAGGATACCTATATATCCACCGTGGAACATGTGACTTGGTTGTTGTTATATATATACAAACATTGCTCCAGTACAAATGAGGGAGAAACAAACAGGTAGTGGGTTGAGTAGTTTTAATCTCTGGCAAGGATTATAGGCCCTTGCCCCTAAGAAAAAAGGAAATATCCTCCAATGCGACTGACACTGGTCTACATCTGGTGGAGGCGAGGAGGGAAGGTGGAGCCACCGGTACAGTGTTGGTCTTACAGAGTATAACAAATAATAATAATTAACCCTTATGTATCTTTATACTCACAAAATTTGTTATACATAGCATATATATATATATATATATATATATATATATATATATCTATATATATATATATATATCTATATATATATATATATATGAAGGGTTCAGGCACAAAAACCGATGAACGCCATCCAGGCCAAAATGAAACCAAGCCGGCCATGTTTGAGCTGCGGGTGTCATCATTCCGATAGTACTATTACTATTAGTAGTAAAATTGATTTGTTTGCAGAAGCTGCCAAATCCCCTATAAATATAAGTCCTACTCAATATCTTCTTCTTTTCATTCCCCCCTCAATTACACTTGGAGCCCAGTTATTTGTCTCCATGTGTCATATGGCTGTGTATGTGTGGTACCATGGTTTGTTAGGGTGCGCCTTGCGGCCTGCTACCTCCGACTTCAGCACTTGAGGTTTTCTGTTAGGGTTACCTCAGCCTTATCTCCTGACCTACCTTGGGAGCACAAGGGGCTTGAGCTTATAACGCGGCTCTTGCTCGTATGATGTACCTGTCATGGGACACATGAGGTATTTCAATGAGGACACCAATGCCAACCAGTTGCCCACTCCTCATCCTGTTAGGATAATCGCCAGTTGGTCCGGGGCTGTTTATTCGACTGGGCAAGCCCACCTTATTTCACAGCTAACCATATTTAAAGGCCATGTCGCTATCCGCCACCTGCGACCCGCTGGGTTGGGGATGGTCGCCCCGGGGATGATCGCCCCGTAGCCTACTCAATATGAAATTGATCGACTTTAACTGGAAAGCACAACACCAAACTCCATTTGACAGAAAACAACTCAGATAGATTTGTCATTTTTTATGCGCCTGAACCCTTCAAACCTGTATGTATATATATACAGTACAACCCCGTTAAACCAAGCTCGGTTAAACCAAACGATCAGTTAATCCAAACTTTTTTCGGCCGCCTGGCAAAATACTACCATTTATCATATAAAAAAAGTTGGTTAAGCCAAAGTTGGTTAATCCAAATTATTGGTTAATCAAAACAAAATTATCGGGCCCAAGGCCACTTATGGTACGGTTAAACCAAACTTTCATGTGGTTATAAGGTCATCTGAGACTTTTTTATATGATAAATGGTAGTATTTTACCAGGCGGCCAAAAAAGTTTGGATTAACCGATCGTTTGGTTTAATCGAGCTTGGTTTAACGGTGTTATACTATACATAAAAAGCAATAATCAAAGTGTCCACATACATTGTATATTACATTCATAATGCACCTGTGTTTTTGCCAAAGCCAAGTCAAAGCCAAGGCCAAAGCTTGGTTAAACCAATGAGCGGTTAATCCAAACAAATTTCTAGGGTCCCTTCAAGTTTGCTTTAACGGGCTTATACTGTATATATAAATATAAATACGATGTGTGTGACAACAATACTACCTCATATATCTGGGGGATGTAGTCATAGCAATAAAGTGTCTCAACAGTTCTACCTCATTGACTCATTGCGGATATGCCTATTTGTTTGTTGTTTTATGTCCTAGCAAAATCTAAAGTCATATCAGGATGGGTACCGACTTGTGACACAGCGCAATCATGGCAAGTTTATAGTGCTGTCCCACAGGGAGACCAAGCTGCCAGCACCATAACCCGATTCCCCAAATCCTGATACTTTATCCTGATACTGTGCTAACCAGTGCTTGTCCCATCCTAATAATGCCAAGCGCCAGGCTAGGTAGCGACATGTATCAATTTTATAAGTCATTGGTTTGACTCGGCTGGGATTCAAACTCCAGAGCTTCTCTACAGGAAGCCGGCGCTTTACCGATTCGGAATCCGCGTTCGGTCAATACGCCTGTGTGTATATATATATATATATATATATATATATGTATGTCTACATATGTATATATATATGTACATATATGTAGTATAATCATTGCTTAGCAAGGAAAAATGTCATAGGCGACTTAGTACGTCGAACACCCACCAGGTGAGTGTATGGATCCGCCAGGTGGCGCCACACATGGGACGTCACGATTGACGTTACTGACCCTCCGGGGCGTCCAATTCCATGTCCAAATAGGGACAGGTTGTGGTGTGGGGGGGGGGGGGGTATTTTTGCTGTTCTGCCTACTTCCGCTTCTGGTTTGCCGCTGGTTGCTGGCAGTGTTTGTTTGTTTGTCTGTCTGTTTGTCGGCCGGGGTGGGTCTGATTGCTGCTGGAACCACTGTGCGTAGACTACCATGTGATAAGCATAAGTGTGTGGGTATGCGTGTGTGTGTGGATGGGTGTGTGGGGTGTGTGTGTGGGGGCCATGCCGTGTGTGCTTACGACGGTGCCGAGGTGTGGCTATGCATATCAGAACCCACTGCACTATAGATGCGAGAAGCAAGTATTAACAACTAGCAGCCGTTCAATATAGTTCGTCCAGGTGGTCGTGACCAGATGGAATGGCCGAATGAGTTTAGCGTTTGTCTCCCGTGTTAGTAAATCATGGGATTCGAACCCACTCGAACCCACGGACACATCAGGTCACAGCATCAGCCATTCAGACACATCAAGTCACAGCTCTAACCATTCAGACACACAGTGTCACAGCCCCAGTCATTCAGAAACACAATGTCACAGCTCCAACCATTCTGACACACTAGGTCACAGCTCCACTCATTCAGATACACCAGTTCACAGCTCCAGCCATTCAGACACACCAGGTCACAGCTCCAACCATTCTGACACACTAGGTCACAGCTCCACTCATTCAGATACACCAGTTCACAGCTCCAGCCATTCAGACACACCAGGTCACAGCTCCAGCCATTCAGACACACCATGTTACAGCTCTAACCATTCTGACACACCAGGTCACAGCTCCAGCCATTCAGACACACCATGTTACAGCTCTAACAATTCTGACACACCAGGTCACAGCTCCAGCCATTCAGGCACACCATGTCACAGCTCCACTCATTCAGACACACCAGTTCACAGCTCCACTCATTCAGACACACCAGGTAACAGTTCCAGCCATTCAGACACACCAGGTCACAGCTCCAGCCATTCAGACACACCAGGTCACAGCTCCAGCCATTCAGACACACCAGGTAACAGCTCCAGCCATTCAGACACACCAGGTCACAGCTCCAGTCATTCAGACACACCACGTCACAGCTCTAACCATTCAGACACACCACATCACAGCTCAAGCCATTCAGACACAGCAGGTCAAAGCTCCAGCCATTCAGACACCATGTCACAGCTCCACTCATTCAGACACACCAGGTCACAGCTCCAGCCATTCAGACACACCAGGTCACAGCTCCACTCATTCAGACACACCAGGTAACAGTTCCAGCCATTCAGACACACCAGGTCACAGCTCCAGCCATTCAGACACACCAGGTCACAGCTCCACTCATTCAGACACACTAGGTAACAGCTCCAGCCATTCAGACACATCAGGTCACAGCTCCAGCCATTCAGACACACCAGGTCACAGCTCCAGCCATTCAGACACACCAGGTCACAGCTTCAACCATTCTGACACACCAGGTCACAGTTCTAACCATTCAGACACACCAGGTCACAGCTCCAGCCATTCAGACACACCATGTCACAGCTCCACTCATTCAGACACACCAGTTCACAGCTCCACTCATTCAGACACACCAGGTCACAGCTCCAGCAATTCAGACACACCAGGTCACAGCTCCAGCCATTCAGAAACACCACATCACAGCTCCAACCATTCAGATACACCATGTCACAGCTCCAACCATTCTGACACGCCAAGTCACAGCTCCAGTCATTCAGACACACCAGGTCACAGCTCCAACCATTCTGACACAGCAGGTCACAGCTTCAACCATTCAGACACACCAGGTCACAGCTCCAGTCATTCAGACACACCATTCAGATACACCATGTCACAACTCCAACCATTCTGACACACCAAGTCACAGCTCCAACCATTCAGATACACCAGTTCACAGCTCCAGCCATTCAGACACACCACGTCACAGCTCTAACCATTCAGAAACACCACGTCACAGCTCAAGCCATTCAGACACACCAGGTCACAGCTCCAGCCATTCAGACACACCAGGTCACAGCTCCACTCATTCAGACACACCAGGTCACAGCTCCAGCCATTCAGACACACCAGGTCACAGCTCCACTCATTCAGACACACCAGGTAACAGTTCCAGCCATTCAGACACACCAGGTCACAGCCCCACTCATTGAGACACACCAGGTAACAGCTCCAGCCATTCAGACACACCAGGTCACAGCTCCAGCCATTCAGACAGACCAGGTCACAGCTCCAGCCATTCAGACACACCAGGTCACAGCTCCAGTCATTCAGACACACCAGGTCACAGCTCCAACCATTCTGACACACCTGTTCACAGCTCCAACCATTCAGATACACCAGGTCACAGTTCCAACCATTCTGACACACCAAGTCACAGCTCCAACCATTCTGACACACCAGTTCACAGCTCCAGCCATCCACACACACCATGTCACAGCTCCAGCCATTCAGACACACCAGGTCACAGCTCCAACCATTCTGACACACCAGGTCACAGCTCAAGCCATTCAGATACACCAGGTCACAGTCCAACCATTCTGACACACCAGTTCACAGCTCCAGCCATTCAGATACACCAGTTCACAGCTCCGGCCATTCAGACACACCAGGTAACAGCTCCAGCCATTCAGACACACCAGGTCACAGCTCCAACCATTCTGACACACCAGGTCACAGCTCCAGCCATTCAGATACACTAGGTCACAGCTCCAGACATTCGGACGCACCAGGTCACCGCTCAAACCATTCTGACACACCAAGTCACAGCTCCAGCCATTCAGATACACCAGGTCACAGCTCCAGACATTCGGATGCACCAGGTCACAGCTCCAGCCAATCAGACACACCAAGTCACAGCTCCAACCATTCTGACACACCAAGTCACAGCTCCAGCCATTCAGATACACCAGGTCACAGCTCCAGACATTCGGATGCACCAGGTCACAGCTCCAGCCAATCAGACACACCAAGTCACACCTCCAACCATTCAGACACACCAGGTCACACACGGCTCCAGGTGTGCCCCAGAAAGCAGCGGACACTGGCTGAGAAGAGCCCTATTAGAACACTTATATGACCTTAGATGTTGCCAGGATGTAAAGCTCCAAGCAACCCACGAGCGAACAGACAGTCGATAACCATGTGTGGGGAGTGTAATGTATGTAGGCGAACCGGGACACGCAGATAACCAGCATGGTATGGAATGTAACCAGGGACAACGGACGATGAATAAACGCCAGTCATGAACTAGATCTCTCCGTGTCGACTCGTATATTACATGGTGTCAGATGTGGCTTGCCTGACAAGTGAGATGGCTCTCTCTGGATTAAAACCCCCATTGCCACTGGACTTGGAAGGCAACCTCACTCTAAACTGGACCCAGTGGATTGATTCATACAAAATTTACGCCGTAGCAGCAGGAGTAGCGGCGAAAACGGAGAAAGTACAGTGTTGCGTCTTTCTCCATGTCGCTGGACCAGAGGCACAGAAAATCCACAGAACGCTCAACATTGAAGCCGCGGACCGAGACAAAATTGCAGTACTGATTGAGGCATTTAAAGTATATTGCGAAGGGAAGACGAACATAACAGTGGTACGTTACCAGTTTAACTCCCTATTTCAGACACACGAAAGTATGGACACTTACATTAGGGAGCTACGTAACCGCATATCACACTGTCAATACGAGTTACTGGAAGATTCGTTACTCTGTGACAGAATTGTGTGCGGAGTGAAAAGCAACGTATTGAGAGATCGATTATTACAGACTCATAACTTGACATTGGAATTGTGCATATCGATGTGTCGGCTTAGTGAACACAAGGCAGGTTTGTTGACTGGAAATGCAGACAGTGATTCGAATGAAAACGTCGACGCGTTATCAAGAATTAGTTCTAGCATGACGTCACAACGTCGTGTGCCACCTTGGAGACGAGCATCGCAACGTCAACAATACGGGTCAAACAATGCGAAAATCAAGTGTCCGAATTGCGGATACGTACATTTCAGTGGTAGGTGTCCTGCTAAGGACAAACAGTGTACAGGCTGTGGAAAAGTGGGACATTTCGTCAAAGTGTGTAGAAGTAATACAAATAGACAGTCGACAGTGAATGAAGTCAACATACAGCACCATGACGAACAGCACGAATGGACGCGACCATACCAGGAGGACGACACCAGTCACGATTTGTTCGTTGGTGCATTACAGGATAACAACGACGAAAAGGAGGATCTATGGTACGCGGATATCGTAGTGAACAATACGATAATCAAGTTCAAACTTGATACCGGTTCGGAGGCGAACATCGTGCCACGGAGGATTTACGATCAAATGGACAACGTGACCATGACTCCAACGCGTTGTCACTTGATAACGTACGCTGGACACCGTATAAAACCTCATGGGGAGGTTTTCGCCACCGTACGCGGTCATGGATTAAAGTTCCAAGTAACAGATGAGGGTAGCCCTATCCTAGGAAAGAGTGCGTGTGTCGCCCTCAACCTCATAACAAGACTGGACTCCATAAACACTGTAGCATATTCAACCACATCAAGTGATAAATTGGTAAATATGTATAGTGATGTATTCAAAGGTTTAGGCAGAATTAAAGTAAATGCGCATATTCATGTTGACAACAATGTAGCCCCAGTCGTTGATGCTCCTAGGCGCATACCACACGCCATAATAAATGATGTCCGTCAAGAATTAAATAGGATGTTAGATCTCAAAGTAATAGTAGAACAAAATGAACCGACTCCATGGGTGAACTCCATCACTATAGTAAGAAAACCAGGTAAAATACGAATATGTTTGGACCCTACTAAATTAAATAAAGCAATATTAAGGGGCCCATATCCAACACGTACGATAGAAGAAGTAGTAGCTAACACAAGTGGGGCAGAATATTTTTCGGTCATTGATGCCAACAGTGGCTATTGGCAGATTGAGTTGGATAATGAAAGTTCTAAATTATGCACCTTCAATACACCTTGGGGTCGGTATCGATATACCAGGTTGCCATTTGGCATAAAAACGGCCGGAGACATATTTATTCAAGAGATGAACAATATATTAGGTGATTTGGACGGTGTAAATGTGATAACTGACGATATACTAGTATACGGTAAAGACATACAAGAACACAACATAAGACTAAAGTCAGTACTGGACAGGGCCCGTAAATTCGATCTGAGATTGAACCCAAAAAAGTCTAAAATTTGTAAAAGACAGGTAAACTATGTGGGGCATTTAATAACGTCCAACGGATTATTGCCAAGCAAAGAAAGAGTACAAGCTATCATAGACATGCCAACACCCACGGACAAAAAAGCTGTCCAACGGTTTTTGGGAATGGTCGGATATGTCAACAAATTTATTCCCAACATGGCGGAATTAGCTAAGCCATTAAGAATAATACTAACTAAAGATGTCGCCTGGCATTGGCAAGAAGAACAAATTTATGCATTCGACAAACTTAAAGAATTGTTAACAAGAGCACCCGTTCTAAAATTGTTTGATGTGAAAAAAGATATTGTCCTTCAAGTAGATGCATCTAAATCTGGCCTTGGGGCGACCTTATTTCAAGAAAATAGACCGGTCGCAATGGCGTCCAAGGCATTAGATAACACACAAACAAATTATGCAGTAATTGAAAAAGAACTGTTAGCCATTTGCTTTGGGTGCAGGAAGTTTCATGAGTACATATACGGGAAAGAGGTGACTATTCAAACCGACCACAAACCCTTGGTAGCCATTATGAATAAGCCCATACACACACTATCAGCACGCATGCAACGCATGAGAATGCGGTTACAAAATTATAATCTACAAGTAATACATGTTAAGGGCACGCTGATGTATTTTGCAGACGCGCTGTCCAGGGCTCACACCACGTTGACAACACCGAACAACTTGTTCGACACAGACATAACCGTGGCCGCAATCGATATGGAAGTGAACAATATAGCTAAAGTAAGGCAAGAATTGGACAAGGATAAAACATTGCAGCAGGTTGTGTTGTTAGCAAAACATGGGTGGCCAAAAAGTAGCGCTGGCCTCAGTCAGAGTGTAAAACCATTTTTTACCTATAGAAATGACATAACAATACAAGACGATGTGTTATTAAAAGATAATGGTATTATAATACCAAAGACCATGCAGAGAGATATGCTAAATAAAATTCACGAGTCACATTTAGGCATAGTGAAATGTAAGCAGTTGGCTAGAGACAACGTCTTTTGGCCTGGAATAAGTAATCAAATCGAGGACAAGGTTTCACAGTGTCAACTTTGCCAGGAGTACCGACACAAACAACATTCTGAACCTTTGATGAGTCATGACATTACATGTATTCCATATTATAAACTAGGCGTGGATTTGTTTACTGTTAACAAGGTGAATTTCCTGTTAGTCATTGACTATTATACAAAGTTTCCGGAAATAGTAGAGTTAACATCAACCACAAGTCAGGCCATAATAAGAAATTTGAAGCAAATGTTTTGCAGATATGGCATTCCGAACTCAGTAGTATCAGACAACGGTCCACAATTTAACAGCGCAGAGTACCTACAGTTTGCACATAACTACGGTTTCACACCTAAATTTACAAACCCAATGTTCCCGCAAAGTAACGGCCAGGTAGAAAGATACGTACAAACTGTAAAATTGATGATAAAAAAATCTCTACTGGACGGCAAAGATGCCAATATTGCACTTTTAAATTATCGAAACACCACAATCCAGGGCCTTGGTGCATCCCCGGCACAACTACTCATGTCCCGTAAACTACGGACACGGTTACCGATTTTAGACACACATTTGAAACCAAGTTGCAAATATACAAACAACACTGAAATACGCAGAATACAGCAGAATCAAAAGAAATACTTTGATACCCGTGCAGGACATGAACACCACAAGTTGCATACCGGAGACGAGGTACGATATCTCCATCACAAAGGAGGATGGGCTTCAGGTAGAATTGTAGAAACAAACACACCTGGCCCTAGAGATTACACTATGGTAAATAAACAAAACAATATAATTAGGCGAAATCGAAAACACATTTTCATCTCACATAAGGGTGACACCCACCCTATTAGACCTGAATTAAAAACAAACACACACCAATATACTACACGATACGGCCGAGTTGTTCGTCCCATACAAAGACTAGGAATAAATGACCAGTCATAATACCATTAGTATTTATGTATGTACTAATATATAAGTTCAACGTTGTATGTAGGACAGCATATTGAAAATATAGGAACTGATATCATACCATGTGACTCAACCCTGACGCCGTTAACTGTGTTATAAGTTAAATACAATAGCTATAACTTTCTGTGATATGAAGACATATGCCTTGATGCAAAGTTGTATCATGAAAAAATCACGATCCAAAAATTTGTCGGCAATGCGAAACACATTTCCCTACCGGGGCATTAAAACGGCAATAGGCGTACTCAAGGCAGCATTTGACTATATACATGTTAAGATGGGACATCTACACTGTTAACCATCCCGTATTTACTGGACAGGAAATGATGTACGATCTATTGTATCATGGTTCACAGCTAGGCGTCACGAATGTTTATTTACTCCTAAATGTGAATCAAGTTGTTGTTCATACATCACACTATTCAAATCAACAGTCACCCAAAGTGCCAATTGTTGGAGTACAACATAAGTTTAATAAAGTATGTGAATTCTTAAGAACCTAGGCAGTTATCAGTTCCACTGAAATGGCAAAATAGGTACTGTATTTGTTACGCTGTTAAAAGTTGATGTGGTTATTGGGCTATTGAGAATGCATTACATATACAATTATCGATATGCGATAGTGGTCGAAACGTTAATATTTATAAGACTGATGTTACTATTTATAAGACTGATGTTACTATCTATAAGACTGATGTTACTATTTATGAGAATGATGTTACTATCTATACGAATGACATGCATAGTATTTAAGATACTCATTCACATATGGGATGAGTGTAGAGTCGCATATGTCATGTCTCAGTGCAACGTTGCATTTTTCATAGGGTTTGGAGGTGTTTAAGAGTTCATGTAATTATTTAAAGCTAATGAAACAATAAATATAATGAAATCAATAAAACTAATGAAAGGAGGATGTAATGTATGTAGGCGAACCGGGACACGCATATAACCAGCATGGTATGGAATGTAACCAGGGACAACGGACGATGAATAAACGCCAGTCATGAACTAGATCTCTCGGGGAGGGGGCCAGTGTAGTAAGTTCAAAACACTACCCCACAAAAATACTACGGTAGTATTTTCAACCTAGGTTCAAAACACTACGGTAGTGTTTTCAAGATAGTTGAAGGTAGTTTCAAAACACTACTGTGGCCACGCTCAAAACACTATCCTTACATTCAAAACAATACCTCTAAGTTCAAAACACTACCCTAAAAAGATGTTATAATTGCTGCATATTCATTTTAATTTGTAGTAGGGTGAGGCAGTATGCAGGAGGGTGGGGCAATGGAAGATATGCCGTAAAGTGGGGCAGTAATCAGTAGTGTGGGGCAGTATCCAGTAGGGTGGGGCAGTATTATTAAGGTGGGGCAGTAGGGGTTGTTGTAATTGGTTATTGTTTTACATCCTAGCAACATCTAAGGTCATATCAGGACGGGTATCAACTTGTGACAGTGCACACTCATGGCGACTTTATCAGGGGCGCACCCAGGGGGGTTTCCTGGTTGCCCGGAACCCCCCCCCCCCCCAAAAAAAAAAACTATTGTTTTAGAAATTATATAAACGTATATCTCAGGGACGCACATGAAGTGGGGTTTCCTGGTTGCCCAGTTGCTTCTTAACAGTTATCATTTTGTGGATTAAATATAGCATGCATTTGTGTTTATCAATTAAATTATAGTAGTTATATATGTATGTTGCAACATAATTATATTGCAAAGGGCCATGCTCTTTAACACTCTATACTTCAAGGGGGAAGAGTGTTTAACACCTTTTTGTACTTCAGAGCAAAATGTAAATCACACCTCATCACCTGTTTTTGTACATTTGTGACACTTCAAGGGGGCCAGGATTAACACCTTCAGCATGTTCAGTACTTCAAGAGGGATTACCAGCAATACCATGGGCTAGTTTTCACACATTATACTTCAAGGTTAACACATCTGGTACTTCCAGGACATTTCTATTAGCATGTAATTCACACATTGGGTACTTCATACATTCACAACTCAACATCACAGATTGACACCTTACTTCAAACAGAAATTGGCTACAAATAGGCATGGGTTTTCCTTGGTAAGTCAGTTCATGTTGAGCAACCCCTGGTGCAACATACAATCAAACTCCCGACCTTCTGCATGTGAGGCCCACACTCTACTGATTATGCCAGCGCACCAGGTGGGGCAGTAGGCAGTCGGATGGGGCAGTCGGATGGGGCGGTAAGGTGGGGAAGAATTCAGAGAATGTAGTAGGGTGGGGCAGTGCGCAGTAGTGTGGGGCAGTATGTAGTAAGGTGGAGCCTATGCACTAGGGTGGGGATGTATGCAGTAAGGTGGGGAATAATGCAGTAAGGTGTGGCAGTGTGCAGTAGGGTGGGGAAGTATGCAGTAGGATGGGGCAGTTTGCAGTAGTGTGGGGCAGTGTGTAGTAAGGTGGAGCCTATGCAGTACGGTGGGGCTGTATGCAGTAAGGTGGGACAGTCTGCAGTAGGGTGGGGAAGTATGCAGTAGGATGGGGCAGTGTGCAGTAGTGTGGGCAGTATGTAGTAAGGCCAGGTAGTAGGCAGTAGGGTGGGGCTGTATGCAGTAAGGTGGAGAATAATGCAGTATGGTGTGGCAGTGTGCAGTAGGGTGGGGAAGTATGCAGTAGGATGGGGCAGTATGCAGTAGTGTGGGCAGTATGTAGTAAGGCCAGGTAGTAGGCAGTAGGGTGGGGCTGTATGCAGTAAGGTGGAGAATAATGCAGTAAGGTGTGGCAGTGTGCAGTAGGGTGGGGAAGTATGCAGTAGGATGGGGCAGTGTGCAGTAGTGTGGGCAGTATGTAGTAAGGCCAGGTAGTAGGCAGTAGGGTGGGGCTGAATGCAGTAAGGTGGAGAATAATGCAGTATGGTGTGGCAGTGTGCAGTAGGGTGGGGAAGTGTGTAGTAGACGGGGCAGTATGTAGTAGGCTGGGGTAGTATGCAGTAGGGTAGGGTCCGGCAGTATATAGTAGGGTAGGGTGGGGCAGTATACAGTAGGGTGGGGCTGCATGAAAGAGAGAGGGGGAGAATGTAGTAGAGTGGGGAAGTATGTACTAAGGTGGGGAGGAATGCAGTACGGTGGGGGAGTATGCAGTAGCATGGGCGGTATGCAGTAGGGTGGGGCAGGACAGTATGTAGTGGGGTGGAGACAGCATGCAGTAAGATAGGGCAGTATGCAATAAGGTGTGTCAGTATGCAGTAAGCTGGGGCAAAATGCAGTAGGGTGGGGCAGTATCCAGTAAGGGGGTTCCTGATGCAGTAAGGTGGGGCATAATGCAGTTGGTTACATATTGCGGCACTACAGCCCCCACTGCCATGCCATGACAGTGTTTTGAACTTGGTAGTGTTTTGAACGTCCTACTCCGGGTGGACGCGCATCAGTTCGCCCGGTGTCTGGGCCGGGTTGCGCCGGTTGCTATGGTTGCGGTAGAGGCAGTCAATGAGCGAGGCTACACCTGTTGATCAGCCTCCTGGTGTCCACCTGTCACACCAGGGATGAGGTCTACAGGTGTGGGCCCGTCCTGATATGACCATAGATGTTGCTAGGACGTCAAACAATAACAACACACATACCATACTTGTACAGGCGTGTTGCAGCGAGAGGTGGTGGTGGGGTAGTTACTTATATACAGTAAAACCTCTCTAAGTGGACAGTCCTTGGGACTGATTTTAAGTGGTCCATTTAGGGAGGTGGTCAGTTTCGAGAGTTAGAATATGGTTACAATGGTATTATTGGGACCCAACTAACGCGATCTGTATAGGGGAGTGGTCGATCTGTGGAGGTGGTCGGTGAGAGAGGTCTTACTGTAATTGGTTGGTTGATTGTTGGAGTTTTATGTCCTGGCAACATCTAGGGTCATATCAGGACGAGTATCGACTTGTGACAGTGCTCACTCATCATGGCTTTAAATATAGTGCTGCCCCACTGGGAAATCCGGCCGCCAGCACCATGACCTGATATAATCAACATTATCCTGACACTGACCCAACCAGTCCTTGCCCTATCTTAATAATGCTGAGCACCAGGCTAGGAAGTGACAAGTATCAATTTTTAAGTCATTGGTTTGACTTGACTAGGGTTCAAACCACGTAGGTTTGAATCGCACGATCTACCAAAATGGGAGACGGGCGCTCAACTCATCCGGCCATCCCGTCTGGTCTAGCACGGATCCACACAGGAGCGTTAGCCTGAGCATCCCAGGGGCTATCCTTAGTAGTTCAAAGTGCAATGCAGTTGACATTTCTAGAATATGAATATTCCGTTGCGATCTAGTGAATATTCATACAAATCTGTCTAGATAATTATAGTTGGATAGTCCCACGGTTTTGAGATTCGGCCATTCTCTGAGATAAATGTATTAGCTTGATTGTTATGATCTACGTTACTTTATTTTGAAGTAACTCTTATTTTAAATGGCTAACTTTTGAGGTATTTGAAGAGCAAATGTGCTAAATTAATTTCGGCAAGCACACCAAAACTCTGACACCATAGACTTCTGCAGGAGCATGTTCTATTAAATTGCCTCAGTATTGCCTTCTATGTGGTGACTAATGTTGAACAAAGTGCATCGGTATCTAAGTTGCAACATGTGGAATCTAATCTGGATAAGTGTTGTTGTTTTAACAAATTGGAAGTTTTCACCGGACTATGCAGCTTTAAGGAAGAGATAAGCAGGACGTTAGGTGGGTTCAACACCCATTTATTCCTATAATTGGAATTAAAGTTGCATAGTCCAATGAGTTTTGAGTTTCTATCATTTTCTGAGATAAACATATTAGTGTGATCATTATAATCTACCCTACTTTCACTTGAAGTAACTTTTATTTTAAATAACTAACTTTTGAGATATTTGAAGTGCAAACAAGCAAAATTAGTTTTGGCAAGCTTGCCAAAACTCTGACACCATAGGTTTCTGCAGTAATAGGTTCTATTAAATTGCCTCAGCATTCCCTTCTATGGGGTGACACATGTTTAACAAGTGCACCAGTATTTAAGTTAGATATGTCGTGGGGGTGATGAAAATGGGAAATACTGTGCCTAGAGCGGGACTCGAACCCACATCTCTCTGCATTCCGGGCCAGTGTGCTAACCATTACACCACCTAGGCTCCCTGATATCAATACACTCCCCACGCCTACCTGTCTATGTGGTTACTTGCCTGAGAGGTCAGTGCAGACCACTACAGATATATAGAATCAAATTGAGATACTTGTTTTGGTTTTGAAAATGTGAGGCTTCATCGGACTATGCAGCTTTAATTAAATGTGTGCTGACTAACCCACGTTCAATTTGGTGTCCCTATACATGTAGTTAATTAAATGGATGCTGATCAGCCCACACTCGATTTGGAGCGCCTATACATAAAGCCGCATAGTCCGACGGAGGCATGATTTTTTTTTCAAAAACCAAAATGGTTATCAAGATTTGATTTTACATATCCAGGTTGGATAATCGCGTATTTGTCGACTCATAAAAAGGATTTACTAAGTCAATTTAATAGAACCTGCCACAGCTGAAATCTATATTATAGTGCCCCAATTATCGACGCGCCCACCAGAATTATTTGGAATGGTTTGGCTTCTACAAAGTTACTTGAAAACTGATGTGAAGTAGGTTATAATGATCAAATCGCGACAACCTTTCACCCCTGGTGTGTATGTGAGAGAGAGAGAGGGTTTTGGGCCCTGGCAACATATATGGCCACATTACAGTCCATTATGCAAATATGCCTAACTTGCACAAAAGTTTGAAAATTGGCCGAATTATGACCGTTGATCCCTGTAGGTGGCGCTACTGTCGCGATATACTATATATATACATAATATATATATATACATTATATATATATTATATATATATATATATATATATATTATATATATATATATATTATATATATATTATATATATATTATATATATATTATATAAATATATTTATATATACTACGCTAACCGGATGTAGTGGCCGAAGCGGTAGAGTGCAGAAAGTTGGGAGTTCGAATCCCAGCCGAATCAAACCAATAACTTATAGAATTGATACGTGTTACTGGCTAAGCCTGGCGCGCGTTTTATGTTGTTCAAATATTTCGAAATATTGCTGTATTGAATAATGTTAAATTCAGATGACCGGATCTTTAATCTGTTATTATTCTTCTTCCTTGCGCTTCACTTACTAAGTGCAGTGATGTATGTTAGGACTGTTTTGCTTACATCATAATTGTGGCAACTATTTGATTTTCCTGTTTACAGATGACATAATTCGAGGGTCTTCCGTCCAGTACAGAGTACAATAAGGTAGGTGTGTGCAGTGTATGTCTTTATAGCAATATTGTTTTCCAGGGCATATATTTTATGATCAACCTTGCTTTCTTCCTCAAATTATATATCAGGCAATAAAGGCTTAATGTTTAGAATGAGTTGAGCTTTCGTCTCCCTTGTAATACAGGTTTATAACACGGCTATTTTGTTCAACCAAATAAACCTTTAACTTTGTTTAATTGGGTTGAATGAGGGATTGGTCCTCATTCGCTGCCATTGGGGGACACTCAAGAAAACCACCACCCACACTACCACCCACATCACCACCCACACCACCACCTGCACCACCACCGGCACCACCACCCACACCACCACCCACACCACCACCCGCACCACCACACACACCACCACCCACACAACCACCCGCACCACCACACACACCACCACCCACACCACCACCCGCACCACAACCCACACCACCACCTGCACCACCACCCACACCACCACCCGCACCACCACACACACCACCACCTGCACCACCACCCACACCACCCCCCACACCACCACCCCCACCACCACCCACACCACAACCCACAGAACCACCCACACGACCAACCACACCACCACCCACACCACCACCCGCACCACCACCCGCACCACCACCCACACCACCACCCACACCAGAACCCACATCACCACCCACACTACCACCCACACCCCACACCACCACCCACACCACCAACCACACCACCACCCACATCACCACCCACACCACCACCCACACCACCACCCACACCACCACCCGCACCACCACCCACACCACCACACACCACCACCCACACCACCACCCACACCACCACCCACACCACCACACACACCACCACCCACAGCACCACCCACACCACCACCCACACCACGACCCACACCACCACCCACACCACCACCCACACCACAACCCACACCACCACCCACAGCACAACCCACAGAACCACCCACACCACCAACCACACCACCACCCACACCACCACCCACACCACCACCCACACCACAACCACACCACCACCCACACCACCACCCCCACCACCACCCACACCACCACCCACACCACCACCCCACCCCACCACCCACACCACACACCCACCCCACCACCCACACCACAACCCACACACACCACCCACACCACCACCCACACCACCACCCACAGCACAACCACACCACCACCTGCACCGCACACCCACACCACCACCCACAGCCACACTCACACCACCACCCACACCCACCACCCACACCACCACCCACACCACAACCCACAGAACCACCCACACCACCACCCACACCACCACCCACACCACCACCCACACCACCACCCACACCACAACCCACACCACAACCCACACCACCACCCACACCACCACCCACCCCACCACCCACACCACAACCCACAGAACCACCCACACCACCACCCACACCACCACCCACACCACCACCCACACCACCACCCACACCACCACCCACACCACCAACCACACCACCACCCACACCACCACCCACACCACCACCCACACCACAACCCACACCACCACCCACACCACCACCCACACCACCACCCACACCACCACCCACACCACCACCCGCACCACCACCCACACCACAACCCACACCACCACCCACACCACCACCCACACCACCACCCACACCACACACACCACACCCACGAACCACCCACACCACCACCCACACCACCACCCACACCACCACCCACCACACACAACCCACAACCACCACCCACACCACCACCCACACCACCACCCACACCACCACCCACACCACCACCCACACCACAACCCACACAACCACCCACACCACCACCCACACCACCACCCACACCACCACCCACCACCACCACACCACCACCACACCACCACCCACACCACCACCCACACCACCACCCACACCACCATCACCCATGCCACAACCCACACCACCACCCACACCACCACCCAGGCAACCACCCACACCACCACCCACACCACCACCCACACCACCACCCACACCACCACCCACACCACCACCCACACCACCACCCACACCACCACCCACACCACCACCCACACCACCACCCGCACCACAACCCACACACCACCCACACCACCCCTCACACCACCACCCACACCACCCCTCACACCACCCACACCACCACCACCAACACCACCCCTCACACCACCACCCACACCACCACCCACACCACCACCCACACCACCACCCACACCACAACCCACACACACCACCCCACACCACACCCACCACCACCCACACCACCACCCCACACCACAACCCACACCACCACCCACCACCACACCACCACCCACACCACCACCCACACCACCACCCACACCACAACCCACACCACCACCCACACCACCACCCACACCACAACCCACACCACCACCCACACCACCACCCACACCACAACCCACACCACCACCCACACCACCACCCACACCACAACCCACACCACCACCCACACCACAACCCACACCACCACCACACCACAACCCACACCACAACCCACACCACCACCCGCACCACCACCCACACCACCACCCACACCACCACACACACCACCACCCACACCACCACCCACACCACCACCCACACCACCACCCACACCACCACCCACACCACCAACCACACACCACCCACACCACCACCCACACCACCACCCACACCACCACCCACACCACCACCCACACCACCACACACCACCACCCACACCACCACCACACACCACCACACCCACACCACCACCCACACCACCACCCACACCACCATCCACACCACCACCCACACCACAACACCACCCACACCACAACACCACACCACCACCCACACCACCACCCACACCACCACCCGCACCACCACCCACACCACCACCCACACCACCACCCACACCACCACCCGCACCACCACCCACACCAACACCCACAGCACCACCCACACCAACACCAACACCCACACCACCACCCACACCACCACCAGCAGCACAACCCACACCACCACCCACAACACCACCAGCACTACCACCCACACCACAACCCACACCAACACCCACCACAACACCCACACCACCACCAGCACCACCACCCACAACCACCACCCACACCACCACCCACGCCACCACCAGCACCACCACCCACAACACCACCAGGACCACCACCAACACCCACATCAACACCCACAACACCACCAGCACCACCACCCACACCCACACCGCATCTTAGTGACACTATGTTTTCTTGGCTCTATCCTTGTCCAACGAGACACATAGCAAATTGTGTGTCTGTATGTGTGTCTGTCTGTGTGTCTGTCTGTGATGTCTGTGTGTCTGTATGTGTACCTGTTTGTGTGTCTGTGTGTGTGTATGTGTGTATGTCTGTGTGTATGTGTGTATGTCTGTGTGTCTGTCTATGTGTCTGCATGTGTGTCTGTTTGTGTGTCTGTATGTGTGTATGTCTGTGTGTTTGTCTGTGTGTCTGTCTATGTGCCTGAATGTGTGTCTGGACGTGTGTCTGTATGTATGTGTATCTGTCTGTGTGTATGTCTGTGTGTCTCTTTGTGTGTTTGTCTGTGTGTCTGTCTGTGTCTGTGTGTCTGTCTGTGTGTCTGTCTATGTGTCTGTATGTGTGTCTGCTTGTGTGTATGTCTGTGTGTATGTATGTGTGTCTGTCTGTGTGTCTGTCTATGTGCCTGAATGTGTGTCTGGACGTGTGTCTGTATGTGTGTATGTATGTGTGTATCTGTTTGTGTGTCTGTATGTGTGAATGTCTGTGTGTCTGTCTGTGTGTATGTCTTTGTCTCTGTCTGTGTGTGTCTGTGTGTCTGTCTGTGTGTCTGTATATGTGTCTGCTTGTGTGTATGTATGTATGTCTGTCTGGTCTGTCTGTGTGTCTGTCTGGTCTGTCTGTGTGTCTGTGCACGTGCGTCTTTCTGTCTTTCTCGGATTATTTTTTCTAAATGGCTAATTTGGGTAAGCCATTACTCCTGGCAACGAGAAAACATGGTATATACTAACTATGTGTTTGAAGATGGCACCCAGCTGGTCTACGAGGTGCCCGTAGCCATATATACCTCTTTATTGCGTTGGTGTGGTTATTGTAGTTAGCTAAGTTGTACTAACAACTCTCATAAAACAAACAAATCAGCTACATAGTTGTTTCCTTCTTTTTTTTTTGTTGAAGATTTATACTGCCTATCATGGATAAGCCTGAATAGGCTTGTTTTCACCATTAGACGGGTTTGTCGATAGAAAGCCCTAGCCTACACTTTTACTGACCCAAGGGATTTTTAACCTCCCACACCACATAGACATGGTATGAGAGCAACTGGCCTTTGATGTCGCTGTAAGTTATACATAGGGGTGGAAATCCAAATTGGCAGAGATGGGGGCACGGGGAATCGAACCACCGACTTTCCTAGATACCAGAGCGCAATCGGGCATGTTTATAGCATCTCTTTCTTTTTTAAGTGGCAAGTTTAAATTGTAATCTATTTCAAAACGCTCGTTCCAGCTGTTTTGTGGTCACTTCTGCCCTGTAGAAATCGTGCGTATGCGCGCCGCAGCTCCATTACCAGCGGAGACCAGACGGGATGACCGAATGAGTTGAGCGTCCGTCTCCCATTTTGGTAGATCGTGGGATTAGAACCGTGGTTGTGTCAAACCGATGACTTAAAAATGTATACTTGTCACACTTCCCATTGAGGCATTCGGTATAGGATAGAAAAAGGGCTGGTCGGTTCAGTGCCAGGATAATGTGACTGGGTGAGATATCAGATCATGGTGCTGGGGGCCTGGTCTCATGGTGGGGCTGCACCATAAAGTCGCCACGAGTGTGCACCATCACAAGTCGGTGCCTCTCCTCATGTGACCTTAGATGTTGCTTGGAAGTAAAACTCCAACAACCAAACCAACTGTATATATCACCAGCAGCAGACGGTCGATGAGCCTTTAGTGAGACTGTCCGTGGGAACGCGCCGCTGTTGCATGCCGGACAGGTGAGCGGCTAGGTGGGGGGTATGGGTGGGGAGAGTGGGGGGGGGGGGGGGTAGGCGGTTGGGGGGGGGAGAGTAGGGGGAGACGGGGGTAGGCGGTTGGGGTGGGGGGAGAGTGGGGGAGACGGGGGTAGGCGGTTGGGGGTGGGGGGAGTGGGGGGAGATGGGGGTAGGGGATTGGGGGTGGGGGAGAGTGGGGGGAGACGGGGTAGGCGGTTGGGGGTGGGGGGGGTGGGGGGGAGGGGGGTAGGGGTGGGGGGGGGGGGGGGGGGGGAGGGGGGGTAGGCGGTTGGGGGTGGGGGGGGAGTGGGGGAGACGGGGGTAGGCGGTTGGGGGTGGGGGGGAGTGGGGGGAGACGGGGTAGGCGGTTGGGGTGGGGGGGGGGGGAGTGGGGGGAGACGGGGGTAGGCGGTTGGGGGTGGGGGGGGGGGGGTGGGGGGAGACGGGGGTAGGCGGTTGGGGGTGGGGGGGAGTGAGGGGAGATGGGGGTAGGCGGTTGGGGTGGGGGAGGTGGGGGGAGACTGGGGTAGGCGGGTTGGGGGGGGGGGAGAGTGGGGGGAGACGGGGGTAGGCGGTTGGGGGTGGGGGGAGTGAGGGGAGATGGGGGTAGGCGGTTGGGGTGAGGGAGAGTGGGGGGAGACTGGGGTAGGCGGTTGGGGGGGAGAGTGGGGGGAGACGGGGGTAGGCGGTTGGGGGTGGGGGGAGTGAGGGGAGATGGGGGTAGGCGGTTGGGGTGAGGGAGAGTGGGGGGAGACTGGGGTAGGCGGTTGGGGGTGGGGGAGAGTAGGGGGAGACGGGGGTAGGCGGCTGTGGGGGGAGGGGGGGGAGTGAGTCCACACAGTAGGCAGGACGTAATGGATAGGCCCTTGTTGGCGGAAGCTGGAAATTGGGGCCGAACGTCTAAAGAGTAAACACATTCATAATACAAAAAGAGAAAATAAAAACAACAAAAAAACACCATAAAACAAGAGTCATATAAGATAGAATATGCGTCTGTAATTGCTATTATGTGTGTGTTGTGTGAGTGAGCTGCTCGCCAGGTTATTTTTAAGTTGCATAGTCCGATGATTTGAAGTTTCTGTCATCTTTCTGAGATAAATATATTAAGTTGATTGTTATAATCCACCTTACTTTAGTTTGAAGTAACTGTCGGTTTGACAATCTGTGAACACCGGACGCGCTGTCCACTCGGTGCACGACAGCATGTGGGGTAATATGTGGCCAGTATGTGGCCAGTATGTGGGCAGTATGTGGGAAGCATGTAGGCAGTATGTGGGCAGTATGTGGGCAGTTTGTGGGCAGCATGTGGGCAGTATGTGGGCAGTATGTGGGCAGTATGTGGGCAGTATGTGGGCAGTATGTGGGCAGTATGTGGGAAACACGTGGGCAGTATGTGGGAAGTATGTGGGCAGTATGTGGGCAGTATGTGGGCAGTATGTGGGCAGTATGTGGGCAGTATGTGGGAAACATGTGGGCAGTATGTGGGCAGTATGTGGGCAGTATGTGGGCAGTATGTGGGCAGTATGTGGGCAGTATGTGGGAAACATGTGGGCAGTATGTGGGCAGTATGTGGGCAGTATGTGGGAAACATGTAGGAAGTATGTGGGAAGTATGTGGGCAGTATGGGGGCAGTATGTGGGCAGTATGTGGGCAGTATGTGGGCAGTATGTGGCCAGTATATGACAAGTATGTGACATGTATGTGGGTACTAAGTGGGCTATAAGTGGGCAGTATGTGGGCAGTATGTGGGCAGTATGTGGGCAGTATGTGGGCAGTATGTGGGCAGTATGTGACAAGTATGTGGCCAGTATGTGACAAGTATGTGGGTACTAAGTGGGCTATAAATGGGCAATGTGTTGGCAGTATGTGGGCAGTATGTTGGCAGTATGTGGCCATTATGTGGTCAGTATGTGAGAAGTATGTGAGAAGTATGTGAGAAGTATGTGGGTATTAAGTGGGCTATAAGTGGACAGTATGTGGGGTGTATTGGCATATGTGGGCAGTATATGGACAATATGTGGGGAGTATGTAAGGTGTGTGTGCAGTATGTGGGTTGTATGTGGGAAGTATGTGGGAAGTATGTGGACAGTATGTGGGCAGTATGTGGGTTGTGTGTGGGCAGTATATGGGATGTATGTGGGCTGTATATGGGCTGTATATGGGCAGTATGTGGGCAGTATGTAAGGTGTATGGGCAGTATGTAAGTGGTGTGGGAAGTATGTGAACTGTGTGGGCAGTATGTAAGGGGTGTGGGCAGTATGTGAACTATGTGGGCAGTATGTAAGGGGTGTGGGCAGTATGTGAACTGTGTGGGCAGTATGTAAGGGGTGTGGGAAGTATGTGAACTGTGTGGGCAGTATGTAAGGGGTGTGGGAAGTATGTGAACTGTGTGGGCAGTATGTAAGGGGTGTGGGCAGTATGTGAACTATGTGGGCAGTATGTAAGGGGTGTGGGCAGTATGTGAACTGTGTGGGCAGTATGTAAGGGGTGTGGGAAGTATGTGAACTGTGTGGGCAGTATGTAAGGGGTGTGGGCAGTATGTGAACTATGTGGGCAGTATGCAAGGGGTGTGGGCAGTATGTGAACTGTGTGGGCAGTATGTAAGGGGTGTGCAGTATGTGAACTGTGTACGACAGTGCTTGTTTAGTTGTTGTGGATAAGTAGTGTGTGAGTAGCAGGATGTGGGCAAAGAAGTGCAAGTTATGTGAACAAGTCTATGTGACGCGGATATGAGCCTATGAGTACAATGTGAGCAGTGTGTGAGCAGCTCCTGAGCTAAGCGTGAGCAGTGTACAGACAACGTGTGGGCAGTGTGTGAGGGATGTATGTGCGCAGTATGTGAGTTGTATCTGAGCAGTATGTGAGCAATGTGAGCAGTATGTGAGCAGTATGTGAGCAGTATGTGAGCAGTATGTGAGCAGTATGTGAGCAGTATGTGAGCAGTATGTGAGCAATGTGTGAGCGGTATCTGAGCAGTATGTGAGCAATGTGTGAGCAGTGTATGAGGAGTACAAAGGCAGTGTACGGTCAGTGTGTACAGTGAATATAAAGCATGTGTGCAGTGTGTGAGTAGTGTGTGAGCAGTGTGTGAGTAAGGACATCGGACGCAGTGGACAGCACAGAGGCTGCACCCAGGGACGCATGGCCTTGTGCACGGCACATGTGACATTCGGACCGGGAACATAGAGAAAGAACATGTTGATTGTCTGTGTGGTGCGTCACAAGGTTACAAGGGAACACACAACAAGGGAACAGTCCATAGATACACAGCATAAGAGTGTTACTGTTAGTAATACCCCAGTCACATGAGAGCCTGTGTTCGCCGCCAACCTCCTTACGCCCAAAAGGTCGCCAACCACCCAGTGTCCCACTCGATACATTGATTAAAAAATGTGGTTGGTGCCAGGGCAGTGCCAGGTCGGCACTGGGGCAGTGCCGGGGTGGCACCAGGGTGGCGCCAGATCAGCGGTGCCGATCACACGGTGAGCGCGGCATTGCATGCGCCAACCTGGTGCCCATCTGGCGCTGGCCTGACGGTGACAGGTCGCCACCAACTTGCCAACCAAGAGGTCAGTGGCCTGGCAGCACCAGGTCGGCGCCAGGGCAGCACCAGGTTGGCGCCAAGTCGCTAACCACTTTTTAATGGCACCTACCAAACTGGTCGCAAGGAGGTTGCAAGTGCAGCAGCTGCAACCTCCTGCGTCCAACATTTCTGAAATGGTCGGTTGGCAACCTCACGGTGCCAGCTCATAACGAGGGCGTAAGGAGCGTGTAATGGGGACATTTTGACATCGCGAATCAATCCTAAGCAATCGCAGGCCTCGTGTGACTGGGGTATTCCACAGAATGGAGTCCACCAGATTTGACTGACGCAGCACCAAGCAGCGCTTGCGGTGTATGCCGTCCGGGCGCCACCTTGCGGACATGCCTCGCACTATCAACACCCAGCCCCATCCCTATCCACCCACATCCACCCTGGTTCATTACAGTTGTGTGTCTGTGTTGTGTAGGTGTGTGAGTGGGGATTGTGTGAGTATGTGTGTGGCGTGTCTGGCGGGGTGTGTGTGAGTGCGGGTGGTATGTGTACGTGTGTGGCATGTCTGGCGGGGTGTGTGTGAGTGTGTGTTGTGTGTGTACATGTGTGGCGTGTCTGGCGGGGTGTGTGTGAGTGTGTGTTGTGTGTGTACGTGTGTGGCGGGGTATGTGTGAGTCCGGGTTGTGTGTATGTATGGGGTGTGTGTGAGTCCGGGTTGTGTGTACGTGTGTGGCAAGGTATGTGTGAATCCGGGTTGTGTGTATGTGTGTGGCGTGTGTGATGGGCTGTGTGTGAGTGTGGGTTGTGGGTGTACGTGTGTGCCAGGGTATGTGCTAATCCGGGGTGTGTGTATGTGTGTGGCATGTGTGACATGTGTGAGTGCGAGCTGTGTCTGTATGTGTGTGGCGAGTGTGGAGGATGTGTGTGAGTGGGGGTTGTGCATGTACGTGTGTGGTGTGGGTGTGTTGGGGTGTCTGAGTTTGGGTTGTGTGAGTATGTATGTGGTCTGTGTGTTGGGGTGTGTAAGTGCGGGTTGTGCGTGTACGTATGTGACGTGTGTGGCCGGGTGTGTGTGAGTGCGGGTTGTCTGAGTACGTTTGTGGCGTGTGTGGCGGGTGTCTGAGTGGGGTTGTGCATGTACGAATGTGGTGTGGGTGTGTTGGGGTATGTGAGTTTGGGTTGTGTGAGTATGTGTGTGGCGTGTGTGGTGGGGTGTGTGAGTGTGGATTGTGTGAGTATGTGTGTGGCGTGTGTGGTGGGCTGTGTGAGTTTGGGTTGTGTGAGTATGTGTGTGACGTGTGTGGCGGTGTGTGTATGAGTGCGGGTTGTGTGTGTATGTGTGTGGTGTGGGTGTGTTGGGCTCTGTGAGTGGGGGTTGTGTGAGTATGTGTGTGGCATGTGTGTTGGGGTGTGTAAGTGCGGGAAGACTTGCTATCCGGACCGCACTTCATTCACACCTCTCGCTATCTCCTCTCTGCTGGCCATGCTCCTCCTTAATAATGTCTGAAAAGAGTTCCAGGAGGGGGAGCCCGCCAGCATTTCACTTTCTACTCTTACTCTGTCCGTGTCTTTGGTTCGCTGGTCACCATAGATGAAATAGACAAGGTCCTTTGACTTAACTCTCCTCATTTCTCTTTCCTATACTCTACCCTTTTTTTCTCTCCCAGGCTTACTTCTCCCCCATATCAAGGGAGTTGTTTGCTTGGGTGGGGCCCTTTATCTTATCGTTTCTCTTACTTTGTTCTTGTTACTGGAACCGCTGGACCCACCTTTACCTGTCCCTTCCTCCTAAACCCTTGCTGCTGTCGATTGGATATGAGTGCTGTGCTACCACCGGACCGGAGTGATTCGGGGTCGCCCCAACGATTCATCATTTTAATTGTTGTAAAGACATCCCTAGCTTCTACAACTGTCCCACCAGAAGATTAATCTTCAACCAAAGATTGGACCAATTTATCGGTGCCTCTTTATATTGCTTCAGTTCTGCAGGCAGTAACCATCATAATAGCCCTGTCACACTACGACGTATCTCGGTGGCGTGCTGCCAACATGCAAAATCACTTTTAATTGTCGAGAAACGTCAAACTTTTCGGCATCAGCGCAACGTAGTGGTAGCGTGCAGCCGATGTTGTGGTTAAAGTTTTGTACGCTGTCCTGATATGACCTTAGATGTTGCTAGGATGTAAAACAATAAAAAGCAAAAGTTTGGCGCAACGTATGTGAACGACACTCACGCCTGCGCCGCGTCAGTGGAAAAAAGTATTCGTACATCCAACGTGCTTCTAATGTATCTCGACGACCCCCTAACATCGCCATAACATTGGCACCCACGCGTTGGCGCACGTTGAAAGTTTTGTGCAAGCACAAAACTTCGTCGATTCCCTGACGCACGCTGCCGACCGTCGCAGTAGATGAATGAATACCAATGTGCGCCTAACGCGCGCATAACGCCTCCTGACGTCTCCCGACGTTTCGCCAAAAAAGGACACACGTCGCCGCGCGTTGGCGAGAAACATCGTAATGTGACGGCACCATAATGTTACAAACCCCCCAGAAGTCAAGTAAGTGCAGGTTGTGTGTGTACGTGTGTGGTGTGTATAGGGGGGTGAGTGTGTGGGTGGGGGTGACGTGCACACTATGGGTGCGTACCTAAATGCCGCACCGACACTAGAACCCAGCTTATGGAAGTACCTTTAGGATCAGCAAACCAGATGACTGGCATCTCCCAGTCTCATCCCCAGGACGCATGTTATGTGTCAGATGTGTAATTCATGAGTGATTTTATTTTTTGTCACCGACGCGAAAAGATGTGCGTGTAGGGGGGAGGGGTGTGGAAGGGGGGGAGGGGGTGGAAGGGGGGAAGGGGGGGGGAGGGGCTTAAAAGTCATCCATCCTGTGATGAGATGAAGTATGGATTATTTAACGAAAGAATCACTGGTACATTTTTATATGCATTGCGTCTGGGAATATAAAGGTGAGGATAGTGTAGGATTTGCACAATTTAATTTGTATCCGGGTGCTTTGTTTCTATATGTGTAATATTTAATATATAAAGGAGCCCCAAACATATAGATATATCAAACATATATGTTTCCGAGGGTTTTTAATATATATATATATATATATATATCAAATGTATGTATATAATTTGGTCCCTTCTATACATATATATATGTAATGGTCTGCACTGACCTCTCGGGTAAGGAACCAAATAGACAGGTACGCGTGGTTAGCTGTGGTGACATCAGGGAGCCTAGGTGGTGTAGTGGTTAGCATACTGGCCCGGAATGCAAGAGCTGTGGGTTCGGGTCCCATTCCAGGCGCAATATTTCCTATTTTCATCACCCCTCCATCACATGTATGTGCTATATAATTTATTATGTGTATATAAATAAAGAATAGTCCTGAATGTTTTCACAATTTCAGTGCTCCTTCTGGGCACCTCTTGCTTCCCAACACCCCTTATTCTCAGTACCCCCCCCCCCCTCCTGTAACCAGGCACTCTCTGCTTCCCCTTTCCTGGGAACCAAATCCAACGGTCTCCCAGCTCTCACTTCGAAATTCTAAATGACGTGCTCGGACGTACTGTCCCCTCTTCTCTCTCCCTAACGAACCAGGAAACATTATATATATATATAATGGGTCAGGATCACGAAAAGAGGCCAATTGGTGGTCAATGTCGGCGTCGAGCTTGGATATCGGCGTCGATCGGTATAATTATAATTTAGAATTGACATAGGTGTTGGAAAGTCTTTAAATTTATCCTGAATGTAAAGGTCGAGAAAGTACAACAACCTGAATTGTTTTTAGGATAATATAATATAAAACAAAGAAATGTACGAGTCTTTAAGAATTGCGACGCCGATATCTGTTAAAGTTGTCGGCATCGATGATTGGATGTCGGCGTCGATCAGGATAATTATGATTTAGCATTGACAGAGGTGTTGGAAAGTCTTTAAATTTATCCTGAATGTAAAGGTCGAGAAAATAAAACAACTTGATTTGTTTCTAGGATAATTTAATATGAAACAAAGAAATGCACTACACTTTTAAGAATTGCGATGCCGACATCTTCACTTGACCACCGATTGGCCCGTTTTCGTGAGGCTGACTTATATATACATATATATATATACATATATATCAAAAGTAGATATATGTATATATATATATATATATATCAAATGTAGATATATATATATTTTTAGTTTCCGGGTCTTTTACATATTATCTATGTGATGTATAAGCATTATGCGAGTACAAAGGCGCGGAAGGGAATTATTATTATTGCTCTATTTCATGATCTACCAACCATTATCCTCGATATATTCACCTCCTATCCTACATAATGTTACTGGTGGCGCCACCTTCAGCCCCGACCTTACACTTACCCTTACACTTATCCTCTTCAGCTTTAGAGATTAGGCATCAATGCCTGTTAGCAGGTTAGGCCTGTCTAAATGGGACCTAGTGAAATTATAGTTTTCGTGCGGCGAGTGCTGACTGTAGCGTACTTTACCCAGTGCTTATCGAGGCATCCTTTGAAAGAGTTTAAGCTCGGGGCATTCACTACCTTTTTTTTTTTTTTTTGGTAAATATTTTTATTCATCTGAATACATATTTGGCCCTTAACTACTGGCGTTCCCATTGTCATTCGTGCCCTGGATTTATTTTTTCTAAGGCTAGTGCAAAATATTTCCTATGCCAGAGAATACATTAATCTCCACCCACTTCTTATTGTCTGTTTCCTTTTGTACTGTAGCCGGCCTTTATATATATATATATATATATATATATGTAAGGTGCCAGAGAATATATTAATCTCAACCCACTTCTTATTGTCTTGTTCCTTTTGTACTATAGCCAGATTATATATATATATATATATATATATATATATATATGTAATGTGCCAGAGAATTCATTAATCTCAACCCACTTCTTATTGTCTTGTTCCTTTTGTATTATAGCCGGCCTTTATATATATATATATATATATATATTTATATATATATATATATATCTACATAAACTACGTGGCAATAATTCATTTTTGCAATCCTTACCATTTCCTTCCCGCTGATATATATATATATTTATATATATATCAACGTTTCCGCGGTACATAGAGTGAGGATAACGCCCGCTGAGGCGTGGGCGAGCAGGTGGCGCCATTTGGGGAGGTCGTGAGCTAACAATAGACTGCTGCTATATGTATATATTTCCCATTCCGCTGATATATATTGCATATATCATATATATAATATTATATATAGCATATATATTATATACATTATATATATATTATCCATAATATATATTATATATGTATTATCTATAATATATATTACATATATTATATGGTATATATAAATTATATATTATATATTAAATATATATTTGATATTATATATATATTATAAATATATATATTAGATATTATATACATTATATATTATCTATAACATATATTATATATATTATATATAATATCTATAATTACATATATATATTATATATATATTTGATATATTATATATATATATATTATATATATTATATACATTATATATATATCAACGGGAGATGAATACATAATGATATATGCATGAGTTTTTTGTGTTTACCTATCTGACAGGCGTAGTTGATGGCGACTAGTAGTGGGGGGGTGGGGTGGCTGTCTGGATAGGTACAGATGTCCCCTAAGTCACCCCGGAGCACCTATATATGTGTCACCTCCCGTGTGTAGAGATGATTGATGAGTAATCGCTGGTGTACATGGGTGGTCGTCCCTCTACCAATGTAGCATTAGTAAATTTCTATCCGAATCTGCATTGCTTAATATACTCCATTTTCTGCCCTTATCATAACCCCGCCATCTCCTCATAAGATCATACTGCTACCACGTCCCATATATAATATTACTGGATGCCCGGCCACGTTTGGGACACCAGATAATACTACAGAAACTCTCCCCTTCATATCACTTGTCTATCAACTCATTAACCAATGCTAAGGAAGAATGAAGTCAAGACACAGATAAACAGTGGAGAAGTTGTGCTTTACTAACACCAACTCCTGTCCACCTACCAGTGACCTATCATCCACACCCCTTGCCTTCTAGCCACACAAGATCTCATTACTACTTTAGCCTGTATAGAAAGCAGTGCTTACAGCTTATGGGACAGGAGTCCTATAGCTGTGTTCACACTCAATTAGAATAGATGAATTTTGATAGCATCAGACAGAGTGTCTGGGGTTCCTGCTCAAGAGTAGGTGCGCCTCACTCCAGAGTCAGGAGTAGAGTGATCTCTCTCCAGGTGGTCTGAAGCAGAGTCTAGAATTAAGATCTTGGTTTGAGGCTAGTGTGGTCAGAGGGCCAATGGGATGCAGGTGACTGGGCAGTCCCCAGCCAGCCAATCAGGCACCTCCACAGTCAGGGTGGGTGGCACCCTCCCCCAGTAGGGGTAGCTGTCACTCAACCCAGCTGCAGGTGGTGCCCTGTGTGTATATGCAAATTAGGCTGGTGGACCAGCCCAGTGGTCAAGGCAGGGGGGGGGCAGGTAGTTATACAGTTACAATAGATCTCTGTTAAAATGGTCTTTTCTCCAATTGCACTCTTTATGGATGCATAGAGACATATTTCAACAATCATGTACTGCCTCTTATATAGGAACATCTCTTCATTAATCTCAGGCATAATATATGAACATATATTTCACACAGCTTATATCATGTCATAATGGGAGTGGGATATTATTACTTTTAGTTTATATAACATCGTCCCCACTCCGTCGCCCAAGACTAATAATGCTCTCTGCCAATATATAATTCTTAACCGAAAATCCGTATATTTTTACAACGTCCCTCTTCCATTTCTACTTGCGCAAACGGCCAAGAAAAATGGAAGCCTTAAAACATTACGCCTTTTTCGGTTTAAGCCAGAGCAAGTGCTATACAGTGGAGCAAATATGAGCTGTCAATAGACATTATTTATTCCAGTACCCTTCTTGCTCGAATGTCCACACAATATCTTACTTAGGTGTATTCTCCACTGTATTGGCCACTCCTCCCTTCCCCACTGTTAAAGTTTTTCTATTTCTCTCCAGTTCTCCACCACCTTGAGGACCATTCTCATCTATTTGTTTACAGTAATTGTTTTAGACATGAACAGCCCCAGAATCTATATTTAGAATAGCGGTCCCAATGTAGACGGTGGCTTTGAACCGGCTATCTTGCTACATATTTATACTAGTTTTACTCCCCCCTTACATAATATCAAATTTATATTTAGAAAGGCTGTCTTTTATCCTCCTGTCACTGTCCAGGCTGTGTCTGCTAATTCTCTTGCGCGCCCATGCCCCCTTTTAAAACTCATGACACAAAAAAAATTAGTTTCAAAAATAGGGTAAGCAGGACAGAATAGCAACACAAGCAGGGAACCATGACAGGTCAGATCTTGCACAAGACAATCCGAATAACATGTCATTCAGTAGTGGTTGATCCACTCGACCAAGTTTTTACTACTGTAGATTTTACAGTACTTGCTTCCCTCAACCATCGACCTTGTATTTTAGTGCTTAATCGGATTTTGGCAAATGCTGTCATCTAGTCCCACATCGATACACCTGTCCCTCCATTTTTACCTCACCGACTATGAACTGTAAGAAACCTGAGACGTCGATGGTAGACGCGTGGTTGCTCAGCAGGTCCTTATTTAGTTAACATAGCGGATCTCGCCTTATGGGCAAACAAGTACCAGCAATACACCTGTCCATCCATTTTGACCTCGCCGCCTCTGAACTGTAAGGAACCTGGGAACGTCTATGATAGACGCGTACTCTTTCGACAGGTCCTTATTGCATTCATATTACGGGTCTTGCCTTATGGGAAAACAAGGTTTAAGCGGTTTGGTCCGATGACCTACTCTTTTAGGGACTGTTTTCTTGTAACTTAGACTAGCGCCAACTCTTCGATCTCACCAAATACAAGTCGTATTATGTCGAGTTAGAAGCAAATAATGACTCAATATGTGCCTTCTGTACAATGATACAGCATCCCATACCTGTATTAACACATAACATGGCAATTTTAATTTCATCTACGACAACGTTACACGGCGTCGTACTTGTACACGCAATGACAATGTATAGAACCAATGTCATCCATCAAATGACCCAATTCATTTCCTGCCTCAATGGTTGTCCTAACCAACCACCGGTCCCATCACTCTAGTGACTCTCTGAATCATTGACCCTGTCAATCCTTGCCCAAGGTCAATCAAGTGATCCGAATCAATCAGATGACTCGAATCAATCAAATGCCTCAAACTCTTGAAATGAAACCAATCATTTCCTCCCTCAAAGGTTGCCCTAGCTAACCACTGGTCCCGTCACTTCCAGTGACTCTCCGAGTCATTGACCCCGTCAATCCTCGCCCATGATCAATCCAATGATCCTATTATTACGCCTACTGTGGCACCCGAGCGGCGATGCCCACACCAGTGGTGTGCACATCGTCGTGAGCCCACGCACGTCTGCAGCCTGTCCGGCACCGCATACCACCGATTGGATGCTCAGAAGCGGATTATGGATCCGAGATCCAATCGTGATAACACGCGCACCGCGATCAGTGCCTGCACCTCATTGGATTTACTTAAAAACCACATCCTTGGCTTAACAAAAAAAAATTCTGACTGGTGCTCGGATCACGTCCCTGCCGCACACTAACCTATGAGTACATGTAAATGGAGGGAGGCAGTGAACACACAGCGCGTCACCGTACCGTCCGCCCTACTCTAAGTCGTCTTCCTCTCATCTTTCCTATCGGACACGTGAACTCGTCACTCCTACACATACATCGTCTTTCACTCCCATTTCTACCATCGCACACGCGGACTCGTCCCTGCCGGACAGCATCGTCCGGTTCGATTCCATGAGCAGCCCGAGGCGCGAACTCGTCTATGGCTCAGTCAGCGCCGATGGGTCAGGTGGCCGCTAAGACCTTCCCATGGCTATATCCACGCCAGTTTCATGCAAGCAGGAATCAGAGAGGTGCATAATGTTTAATTAAATCCTCTCCCCCTTACTTTGCTACTGCGGGTTCTTCGCAAGCAGGAATCTGAGGAAAGACCAATTGCTTTAATTAGCTTCCCCCCCCTATACTTGTATTCTAACTAGCAGGGATCCGAGAGGCACCTAATGTCTAATTAAATCCTCCCCCCCTTACTTGTTCATTGTGGGTTGGGCGGGGAGCCTAATTTTCCCGTTATTCCCAAATTCCCCGAGCACTACCAGGATCCCGAGTCAGCTACCCGTCGCCAGACCGAAAGGCTTGGGAAGGGCTAGGAGTAGGTGACTAGAAATCCTTGATGGCAAGCCCCAGCGGTTCCGAGCGACTCTCACTCCTTTCAATTACACCTCGGTCAATTCCGACCGGTTACTTTTGGCGAATGAGGTCATTACTTTGTCTTAAATTTTCTACAACGTCCCTGCTCATCCCCCCAATTTGGTTTTGACACACGGGAAGTGCATACAATATGTGGAATAACACCACCCCTAGTAGACAGCTCGGAAACGTTTACATCGCTTACACAAATTACACAACGTCCCTGCTCCTCCCCAATGTTTTATGGTTCAGACGCACCAGAGTGCATACACCTGCGCAATATACACTAACCCTTACCAAAAACAGCTTGGACAAGGCCTGTCAACGACCACCCACGTTATACAGCGTCCCTGCTCCTCCCCAACCTTTATGGTTCAGACACACCGACACTGTACACACATGTTGGCAACCCTCCTACACCCTATATGGCAGCGCGGACAGCTCCAACATCGAGCCCTGCGCCTTATACCGCACGACGGTGTCTCTATGGACTGGTAACGGGGAGGGAGGGGGCAGAGCTTCGGATTCACAGACCACCACCTCCCTACCCACCGGTACCATCCCTTGTCTCCTCCCTGGGCGTCCACCTCTGGTACAACGAGCTTGGCATCTGTAATAACAATACATCATACCACATAACACGCTTATACCGGCGACTGCCAACAAACAATACCACAATATACTGAAATGTTCAATACGGACGTAATCGTCCGGCACCTGCACTAGACCGTCCATCGACATCAGGGGAACCTGCAACTCTGGCAGGCGCTCGAGCTGCTCCTTCATCACTCGGTGGAGAGCAGGAGGCCATGAGACATTCAAGGCCGGTAGGTCCAGCCTTGATGGCATCCGTCGTATGTTCACGGTCTCATGTTTAACTGTCAGTGTTCGCAAAAGCCAACCTCTGCCCTCCACCACGCATGCCTCTGGCACCTGCAGCACTGTTGGGCCGGTGATCCTCTTGTTAACCTGAGGCTTTTCCGGCACAACGAATTGTCACTTCGATATGAGGTTCATGGGGTGCAATGTTCACACCACCCATGCCCTCCACAGGTGCCACAACGGTGGCAGACACAGTCTTTTGGATCTTCGTGATCCGCAGCTTGCAGTCTTCCGGTTTCGTCCCCGTCACGAGCGCCGCTTCGCAGCTCTGGTAAGTCATCTCCATGGCAGGATAGCACACCATGGGCAGGCTGCCCATGCAAGCTTCCGGATAGAAGCTCGCCTTCCTTCTCGTGCTTACCGCTACCACAGATTTCCCCACCACGGTCCTTGAATGTTCATCGTCTAGCAGCACCGGCAGATACGTCAAGTGGTATGCCGCATACGTCTCCTGACTCACCATCTGTAGTCCTAGGCGGAAGGCGATCGACGCGTCCGGACCCCACACCGGTTCTACCCTTGCATGTTGGTAGTACCAATGCAGATCGAGACCGTGAAAGCCCGCATCCTTGGCCGCCTTTATCACGAGTGCCAGCTGAGCCGGCATCAGTAGCGCCTCCGTCAACATGCCGCGCTCCAGCTGCATCACCATCCGGTGGTATAACGCTCGTTTTGACACGTAGTCGTCCACCACACTCTCCAACTCCTCCACTGCCAGCCTCACTCGCTGCAGCAGCGCCAAATCATTGGAGGTTTCCGTCATCTCCTCCGCTTCGTCCTGTGCCAAGGCTATCATTGATTCAACTACCGAGACATGCTCCGCTAATTGCAGCTGAATATTTCGTGTTCTATTCATAATGGAAAGCATGTGCTCTTGGTTATGCTTCAGGGCTTGCGTCTGTAGGCTGTGGGTGGTAATAGCCTGCTGCACTTTGTTTAGCTGTGCCTGGCTTACCGTCCCAAACAACCATGATGCCGCCACCCCTACTGCATTAAAGAGTCCCCTCTTGGGCCGTTTAGCAAACACCTCAAGAACTTCAGGAGGGTCTTGCTCTAACCTGGCCCGCAGGACACTGAGCTTCATTTCCCAATGATGAACATTAACATACCACTTGTTCTTAGTCAGTTTGTCCACATGGTCCCATACTTGTGAGAACCAGTGGTCCACCGGTGGCCGGTTTGGGGGTGTGATCAGCACCACCAGCTGCCACACAGCAGACACCGTCCTCACTTCTCCTTGGCCATTAACTAGGACACCATCATCCTTAAAAAGGTCGGTGCTGCTGCCCAGAGGCAGACAGCACCAGATGATTCCTATGTGCCAGTACAGTGACCACATGGTAGAAATTGACTTGGATATAAACATGCAGTCTCTGGGCGATAAGTTTCCGGAAATCGCGTCCCGCAGCACTATATGAACAGTGCCACTGGGCAGATCTGCTTATCAGCCCCAACACCGCTCTATCCGACGAACACTAACGTGGTCTCAAAATTTCCTGCTGCAATCAACTGGACAACTCCTGAATGCAACCTACTTGCACCCCGGAGGTTCCCGAAGCGATAAATACTAAATTTCAGTCTTAAAAACAAGCCTTAGCCTCCCGGACGAGCATCTCAATGAATCTTCACCAAAGATTGTCCAACAAATAATCAGTCACGTACTGACGGTGTGTGCTTCTAACACACCGGCCTAGTTCAAGTCCTGCGCCGTGTGCCTCGTCCAGTGCACTAGCGGACACTTCTCCAGCTTTCCTTGTTGGGGTTTTTTGTCCCAGCCACGCCTCAGGTGCTGTGAACCACACAAAAATAAACACACAATTTTCTGCAACTTTTCCGTGTCGGAACAAGCCACACAATGTTCGCGTACCTCACTCAGTCGGTCGGTTCGTTGTGGTTTCATGTCCTAGCAACCCCTGCGGTGCTGGAAATTACCCAACGAGCAAATACACATATCTATTTATATCGTCCGTGTCGGGAGGGAAAGTCACACACTGCCATCCGCCTAGTAGTGTAGTATCAACACCTCAGGCACTCGACACCCTCACTTGATATATATATATATAAAAAAGAATTTTCACTCCATCACAACTCCACAAAAATGTTCGTGAACTGCTGAGCTGTGTATGGCAATCTTCTCCGGACGTTATTACGTACCGATGTGTATAACGACACCCTGCCAAAATCACACACAAATCTCAAAGTTCCAACTTTCAATGTTTTTGGTCTCAACAAAAAAATTATCACCTCATACATACAGTCTACTGTCTCCTCCTGGAACCTCTACAGAACACCTCTACACAAGCAATGCAGGCGCGTTTGGCTAACTGTTGTTCCTGTGGGTCCGGGATGGCTTCCCTCAGCCGAGTCTTTTCTCGGGTGTGAGGACGCAACACTCTGGTGTTGTAGCTCTCAGGGCTTGCTGGAGGTGGTGGGGGGCGTTTAAACCGCCCCGGTGACAGTCCGTTGATATCCCAACTCACACGTCGCGTCAGGCGAACTGTTCAGCCGGCTCGCAGCAGGCGAAGTATTCAGCCGGGTCGTCTCAGGCGAAGTGTGCAGCCGGGTCGCAGCAGGTGAAGTATTCAGCCGGATCGCATCAGGCGAAGTGTTCAGCTGGGTCATGTGAGGCGAAGTGTTCAGCCGGGTCGTGTGAGGCGAAGTGTTCAGCTGGGGTCGTGTGAGTGGCGGGTGGGTTGTGGCTGGTTGCCTCGGTTGCGTCCCGTCTGGTTACCATAGGTTCGGGCCCATCCTGCCTCACCACCTGCCTGGGTCGCTGGGGGACAAAAACAGGGCGAGACACACAAGTACCGCTAGGTGCATTAGTCACTCCTTGATTGCATTCCACATTCACACCTCTAATCCCTTTCACACCTTTGTCACTTGAACTATTGTTCCCATTGTGTCCCACTTGTTCTGTGTTCTCTGGCCTCCCATGCTCCCCTTGTAGCTGTGACTTGTTGCTGCGTGTCACCATTGTATGTGTGCTTAACCACCCAGCATTTCTATTTCTTTGCCCATGGGTTAATCTAGAAGTGATTAAATCCCCTTTTCTTTCTCTATCAGCCAATTTCACCTGATCTCCCTTTACCACTCTTTTTCTATTTTCTGGGCCCCCCACAGAATCAGCCCTGCTAATTTCTCTGGCTGTATTATTTGAATGTCTACCCAACTGCAAATAAGCTGGTGAAATATAGTAGACTACCCCTGCCATACTAGCACATGCATCTTCTGTACCCAACCACCTGTGCTCCTCACCATTCAGGATAATGCTCCTATCCGTGTAGGACAGCACGGCATCGCACTGCTGCATGACATCCGTCCCTATCAGGATATCATGCTCCAATTCTCCTACGACACAAAACTCACACTCAGCTCCCCCCAGGGTGACCTTCCCCACTCCCCTTGTAGGAATCAAATGTCCTGAAAGTGATCGAAGCTTCAACCCCCGCCTGAGTGTACCTGTGGCATATCCTCTCAATTTGAGAGCATTGTATACTTTACTCTTGATCATACTTTTACTGGCACCAGTATCGATTAGACCTGAATATGAAATTCCGCCAAATTTCATCTTGATACATGGTCTTCGATCTGCTGCCTTGCCTAGTTTTTCAACTGTACTGGACCTGATCTCGCTAGTACGGTCAACCATACCTGCCTGCACCTTCTCCTCCTGGGTAGCCACATAATCACTGTGATAGTTATGTGTACAATGACTACACCTGACCGTATCTCTCTGTGGGCCCGGGTGAGACTGTCGAGGGGCACGCCCCATTACTTGACGTGGCGCCCTCCTTCTCTCACCCCAATTTGCATTACTCTGGGTGGGCAGTACTGGTGCAGTCTGCACCACTACCGTTGATGGTGGGGCTGGTGCTACAGCCACTTGGGCAGCCTGTACTGGCCGCTCCGTGCGCTCTACCAGCATTTTTCGGAGGCTTTTGATCTCCCCCTGGAGTGTTTTCAATGCCTCCCTATTTGTACCAGCCCCACTTGGCTCCCTTTTTGTGTGCCCCTCAATGGCCCCTATCTCCATGGGCTCCTCCATCCTATGAGCCCCACTCAGCCTGCCCCCTGGTTCTGCCAGGCCTTCTTCGTTTTCCCTGGCTACAGACATGGCCGCCTCTAGGCTAACTGCCCTGGCCAGGCGTACATTCAGCCTGACCACTGGCTCAATCAAGGAGTCCTCAAACTTCTTAATTACCATGCCATGTACTGCACCTATCTTCCTCAGTCCTTTGTCTGGCCAAGCCCTCTGTACTGCCGTACTGTATCGCATACAGTATGCCGACATCAGCTCCCCTTTCTCTTGCTTGAGTGAGAATACTATGTCAATTAGGGCAGTGGCTTCCCTGGCTGTTAAGAACAGTCCAACCAGGCGTTCCCGGACCTCCTCCCATGAGCTGTTAGCATCATCTTCATATACTGAATATATGACCTCATGGAGGTTGCCACTAGAGTGACTGAGTGCGAATTTTACAACATCCGCCCCTCTGGCCCCGGATACTCTACCTGCCCGGCCGACCTGCTCTACCCAGCTCCTCAACACTCCCAGATCTGAACCATCCACAGTGACTATCTGTCTTCCCTGGTCCTTAAGATCCCGCACAGCCCTCTCCTCTAACTTCATTCGATCTCTCCCTAGTGCCAGGCGCTCCTCTCTTACTGCTCGTTCCTCCGCGATCCTGGCCTGCTCCTGGCTAGGTCCAGCCCCATGCTCCCTGGTTTCCCTGAGCACTCTGGCCTGGACTTCCAACTGTCCAGCTGCATATTTGGTTAGATATACTAGCCGATCCGCATCTGTGGGTATCTCCCCTGCAGCTACCCCAGCTGTGAACCAGTCGGCAAACCCCCTATTTAATTCTGCTTCTGCCATTGTGATAGCTGTACTGTTATCCGGCACAATGCCCCTCCTTCTATCTAAGTCACTGGCCCTGGAAGCTCAGAACTTGGCCCTGGAAGGTCTATACCTATCCAGTTTGTTACTTTTTATTACTTAAAGTTACTTTCAAGCTAAGGTCAGATATACAACAATGACAAACCTCATAAGGCCACTTCTCTTAAAGCTGCAACCACTGTGTTTTAATATAACAACTTATTGGGTGATACCTACTGGATATTTTAAATTAGCATCCATATAAGCATCTAATCCTAATATGACTATATTCTTCCAACAGTCACAGAATGGTCAATTTTTAGAGAAGGCAACTCAACATTGTGTGTGCATATGTTCCTATCTGTCGACATGTTTCAAAAATAATTAAATATCGACACCATGGTACAATTCCACCCAAACTATAAATATATATCCAAACATATATATATATATATATATATATATATCTATATATCGACGTCCAACTTCCTCTATCTGTCGATATATTTCAAAACAAATATATATATCGACGTACCAGCATAACTCCACCTCTACACACACACATTGTTCTTGTTTACACTCCCCTACACACCCACAGACGCCTGCCGGCCTGCTGCGAGCGGTGGGTACGCGCCTTGCTGCGCGCGCCTCCCTACACACACGCGCACACACGCAGGGTGGGTCGCCCTGCCACTGGGTACCGCCCCCACTCTATTTAAAGCTGCACACTCCTGCAACAACTTCTTCTATCTGTCGATGTAATTCAAAATAAATCTATATCGATGTATATCAATGTCCAATTTTCATTAACATGTCGATATATTTCAAATAAAATATAAATCGACGTATATTAATGTCCACTAACTTCAATTAACCTGTCGACATACTTCAACAAAGTATAAATCGATGTATATTAATGGATAATTCCACCTCTACACACACTGTGTTCTTTACACTCCCGTACTATCGATATATAAAAAATATATATATACATATATATATATACAACGACACAGTGTGGTACATTTCAGTTCAATTTCACCTCTCTTTCACCACTATAGTATGTCGGCATCCACACAATGGTGGTTGGTGTAATTGTTGGGTAATTGCTGGACGCAGCCCCCTGCTACTTCAATACCCACACACACTCAGCCACAGTCATGCCTCTTTGATTTCCCGACACCAGTATCAGTGATGGCTGGATACAAAGGATGGGTTGCGTAACTGCTGCGCGCCAGTCACAAAAGGCGGGTCGCGTCACCGATTGTACACACACAGACCATGTATTTGCTGGCTGCAGTTGCAAAGCGTGGGTTGCGTAACTGACTCGCGTCGGTCACACCCCTACACTCAGGCCGACCCTTGCCGGTTGGAGATAAACAGTGGCTGGCTTAATTGCCGGATGCAGTTTTACAAAGGGTGGATTGCATAACTGCTGAGTGCTGCCAACTCGCCCACACACACTCAGACACCCTTTCAACTTGTTTACAAGGCCGGATGTTGGTGATTTAACGGCGGCGTGTCATCCCTTTGTGTATTCGAACCTTCTATTTTCCCGCCAAATACGTTATTTGGGATGCCAAACGCGTTATTTTCCCGCCGAATACGTTATTTCGACGCTTAACACGTTATTTTACCAATAAAATACGCTATTTTACCAATAAAATACGTTAAGTTACCATTACATACTTTATTCTAACGCGAAATATGTTATTCTAACGCAAATCGGACAAGAAACAGACTGCGCGCCAAATTTAATAATATATCAATTTCGCTCAGCCTCGTGCATTAGGCTATCGTGTGGCTTTGGCGGTTTCGACTTACAAAACGCACACACCCAATGGACTCACCGAATTTCGTAACATATATATATATATATATATATATATATCGGGCCAGAAACCGGACTGAGCCACTGCGTGGTTTCAACTTACAAAACGCACACACACAACGGTCTTCCCGAATTTCAAACTATATATCAATCTATATTATTCTTTAACATAGAACTGGCGGCGTCGCGCAAACTGACCACCCAACTTTTAATCTATTACAAAGTCACCGTGTGGTTCTGGCGGCGTCGCGCACACAGACGGCCTTCCCGAATCTCAACTGATATATAAATTTATATCGTTCTTTAACCCGAACCGTCGGCGCCGCGCACACCCGCACGACCTTCCCGAATCTCAAACAATACATAAATTTCGATCGGCCTCCCCAGGCTAGAAGCCGACTGTGCCATCGTGTTGGTCTGGTAGTTTGCATGGACACACACACACACTACACAATGGATCCCCCCGACTTAATAATAAAAATATTTAAAAAATACTTTGATCGGTCTTACACAGAATGTACTAGCAACCTAAGCTTTCTTATCCCTAAATTTCTCACCCACTATATATACAGAGCATATATATATCAACGTTCATACATTCAACAACCTTCTTTTTCGTTTTATGTATTGTGTGTGTGCTGGCATTGTTCATGCCATGTTTTGTGATGATCCTTGCCTCCTTGTGTGTGCCTTTGTTACATACATATATACAAAATATATATATATCACATTTCACACTCACCTATATATCAACACATATATATAGCCACACATTCTCCTTCACACACATCTCGACACACATGCATCAAAACACACACATCTCGACACACATGCATCAAACACACACATATCGACACACATGCATCAATTTCGTTAGAAATAGCGGTACAATAGTGCCTCACCCCCATCTCGACGCCCCAGCGTCCCAAAACAAGCGATGCATGCACAAAACCGGACCCTACCTGACCATTGATGATTGTCATCACGGGTGTTCTCGTCGTCATCAAGGGTGTTCTCGTCGTCATCACGAGTTCTTCTGTCATCTGAGAATCGTCTCAGAATATCGTCATGGTCACCACTATAATATTACTGGATGCCCGGCCACGTTTGGGACACCAGAGAATACCACAGAAACTCTCCCCTTCATATCACTTGTCTATCAACTCATTAACCAATGCTAAGGAAGAATGAAGTCAAGACACAGATAAACAGTGGAGAAGTTGTGCTTTACTAACACCAACTCCTGTCCACCTACCAGTGACCTATCATCCACACCCCTTGCCTTCTAGCCACACAAGATCTCATTACTACTTTAGCCTGTATAGAAAGCAGTGCCTACAGCTCATGGGACAGGAGTCCTATAGCTGTGTTCACACTCAATTAGAATAGATGAATTTTGATAGCATCAGACAGAGTGTCTGGGGTTCCTGCTCAAGAGTAGGTGCGCCTCACTCCAGAGTCAGGAGTAGAGTGATCTCTCTCCAGGTGGTCTGAAGCAGAGTCTAGAATTAAGATCTTGGTTTGAGGCTAGTGTGGTCAGAGGGCCAATGGGATGCAGGTGACTGGGCAGTCCCCAGCCAGCCAATCAGGCACCTCCACAGTCAGGGTGGGTGGCACCCTCCCCCAGTAGGGGTAGCTGTCACTCAACCCAGCTGCAGGTGGTGCCCTGTGTGTATATGCAAATTAGGCTGGTGGACCAGCCCAGTGGTCAAGGCAGGGGGGGGGCAGGTAGTTATACAGTTACAATAGATCTCTGTTAAAATGGTCTTTTCTCCAATTGCACTCTTTATGGATGCATAGAGACATATTTCAACAATCATGTACTGCCTCTTATATAGGAACATCTCTTCATTAATCTCAGGCATAATATATGAACATATATTTCACACAGCTTATATCATGTCATAATGGGAGTGGGATATTATTACTTTTAGTTTATATAACATCGTCCCCACTCCGTCGCCCAAGACTAATAATGCTCTCTGCCAATATATAATTCTTAACCGAAAATCCGTATATTTTTTACACATAGTTTACCTCAGTAGAGGCTAGAACTTAAAGTTGCATAATCCGTTGGTTTTGAGTTTCTGTCATTTTCTGAGATAAATACATTAAATTGGTCAGTATAAGCTACTTTACTTTATGTTGAAGTAACTTTTAGTATAAATGGCTAAATTTGGAGATATTTGAAGTGACAACATGACAAATTAATGTTGGTAAGCACAGCAACACTCTGATGCGATAGGCTTATAATGCAGTAACAGGTTCTATTAAATTGACTACCCATGCATGCCCTTATATGCGACAACAAATGCTTGATAATTGTACCAGTATCGAAGATAAATATGTAGAATCAAATCTAGGTAAGTGTTTTGGTTTTGAAAAGTTGATGCTTCATCAGACAATGCAACTTTAATGTGTTCTGCCTTTTGAATCGAGGAAACACGGTGCATAAATTAGGTTCCAATCTGAAAGAGCAGCCCTGTTGGTAATGAAAATCGTCTATAAGTATAAGTGACCAACACAACTTGTCGCAATTCTGCCAAAATGCTAAGTATGCATTGTTGTGTCTGTTTATCTGATCACCGACCTGTTTGAATATTCATACCAGAGTGTGACGTCATTTGCAACAAGATTTTTGCAATGCGCATGTCCAGAGTACTGCTGGTCCCTCAGGAAGACCTGAAGCTGATACTCAGCAGGCCCGGTCACAGCTTCAGCTTAAGGGGCTGTCACATTACGACGCATCGCACCAATGTATGCTGACGTATGTGATTTTTGCCAGCTACGTCGGGATACGTCGCTATGCGTTACACATGCGTTAGGCGCTCGTTGGTAAACGTCAATGTACGTTGAGGTTCGTTGAGATACAGCATCACCTGTCAGGGGGTTGGCAAAGTCTTGTGCATACACAAAACTTTCTACGTATGACAATGTTTGACAACGTGTGGATTTTATGTCGGCCAGACATTATGTATATGTTAGGCATACATCAATGTATGTTAGACGTACGATAGACAAATGTTGGCCTACGTTGCCCTATATTAAAGGCAGTGGGAACACACAGTCTGCATACTGACAACACATGGATAACATATGTCTAACATATGTCTAACGTATGTCTAACATATGTTTAGCATTTCTCAAGCGTGTCTTGACGTATCTAACATATGAGGCGTAGCTCTGGTGATTGAATAATGTATCTAACTTTCACCGGCATTCTGTGAACGTACCATGAGCTTAATTTGAGCATTTTTCTCCTGGAATCCTGTTAACCATACGTTGGTCATAGGTTCGCCATATGCTATGTATACAGTATGTATACGTCCAACTTTGCCCCCTGCACCAAAAGGTTTGATGCTTCTCAATGTAAAAAAGTGATTGTATGCATTGGCTGTGCGCTTGCGGGATGCATCGTAATGTGACAGGTCCTGTACACACTGAAAGTTAAGATTGGTGCCCCTCCCAACAGTATCCTTCACTAGAGACCTGACGCTTTAAACTCACTTTTTTTTTGGTACCTATAACGTGTATAAGCACATGGTGCCTGATAACCAAACTCGGTAGGATTTTTGCAATGCATTTTTTTCTAATGAAGATCGCAGTGAAATCATCGGAGCAAATATTTTTCCAGCATTTGAAATTGTTTGCTACAAAGTACAAGCCGTACTGGTAAGTAAATAGACGGGCAAAGTATGAACAATGGAGAAGAACCTGTAGAAATAGTTAGATGGTTGTTGGAGTTTTACATCCTGGCAACATCTCAGGTTATATCAGGATGCGTACAGAATTGTGACAGTGCACACTCATGGCGACTTTATAGTGCTGCCGCACTGGGTGGGAGACTACGTCGCCAGCACCATGACCCAATACCCCTGTCACATTATCGCGATAATCCGAATAATGCCGAACGTCTGGCTAGGAAGCGATAGGTATCAAACTTGTAATTCATTGGTTTGGTTCTACCGAGAATCGAACTCCACATCTTCCGCACGTCCAGTTGAAATATGTGAGTACCGCTACCCAAGTGGTTAGCAGTAGTTCAGCGATGAAGGAGCAATGAGTGAAGGATAGGAGGAATAGGCGATAAATAGGTGCGCGAAATGGTAGTAATTGGACCAGACGGGATGGCCAAATGAGTTGAGGGTCGGTCTCCTGTTTTGGGATATCGAAGGCTCCGAAGAAATGGGTTCATGGGTCGAGTCAAACCAATGACTTAAAAATTGATAATTGTCACTTCCTAGCCAGCCGCTCAGCATTATTATGATAGGGCAAGGGCTGGTTGGCTCAGTGTAGGAGATTGTGACTGAGTGAGATATCAGGTCATGGTGCTGGTGGTCTGGGCTCCCAGTGGGGCAGCACTATAAAGTTGCCATGAGTGTGTGCTGTCACAAAGGGGAGGTGACCAGTAGGAAACCAGGGGAAGAGTATTAGTGTGTTTGTTTAACGACCCCCTAGCATAAAAGGTAAACATCAGCAAAAGGTGAAGAGTAAGTGAGCAGTAGGTGAGCAACATGTAATCAATAGAAGAGGAACAGACAAACAGTAAATGAGGACCAACATAGCAGTAGCTGAGGAGTAGTTGAGGCGTAGGTGAGCAGTAGGTGAGCAGTAGGTGAGCAGTAGGTGAGCAGTAGGTGAGCAGTAGGTGAGCAGTAGGTGAGCAGTAGGTGAGCAGTAGGTGAGCAGTAGGTGAGCAGTAGGTGAGCAGTAGGTGAGCAGTAGGTGAGCAGTAGGTGAGCAGCAGGTGAGCAGTAGGTGAGCAGTAGGTGAGCAGTAGGTGAGCAGTAGGTGAGCACTAGGTAAGCAGTAAGTGAATAATAGGTGAATAATAGGTGAATAATAGGTGAATAGTAGGTGAACAGTAGGGGAACAGTAAGTGAGCAGTAGGTGAACAGTAAGTGAGCAGTAGGTGAACAGTAGGTGAGCAGTAGGTGAACAGTGTATGAGCAGTAGGTGAACAGTAGGTGAACAGTAGGTGAACAGTAGGTGAACAATAGGTTAACAGTAGGTGAACAGTAAGTGAGCAGTAAGTGAGCACTAGGTGACCAGTAGGTGACCAGTATGTGAGCAGTAGGTGAACAGTAGGTGAGCAGTAGGTTAGAAGTAGGTAAGCAGTAGGACAGCAGTAGGACAGCAGTATGACAGCAGTAGGACAGTGGTAGGTGAAAAGTAGGCTAGCAGTAGAACAGCAGTAGGATAGCAGTAGGGAGCAGTAGGACAGCAGTAGGATAGCAGTAGGTAAGCAGTAGGACAGTAGTAGCTGAACAGTAGGTGAGCAGTAGGACAGCAGTAGGTGAATAGTAGGTGAACAGTAGGTGAGCAGTAGGACAGCAGTAGGACAGCAGTAGGACAGCAGTAGGACAGCAGTAGGGCAGCAGTATGACAGCAGTAGGTGAACAGTAGGTGAGCAGTAGGATAGCAGTAGGACATCAGTAGGTGAACAGTAGGTGAGCAGTAGGACAGCAGTAGGTTAGAAGTAGGTAAGCAGTAGGACAGCAGTAGGACAGCAGTAGGACAGCAGTAGGACAGCAGTAGGACAGCAGTAGGACAGCAGTAGGACAGCGGTAGGTGAAGACTAGGTGAGCAGTAGGACAGCAGTAGGATAGCAGTAGGTAAGCAGTAGGACAGTAGTAGCTGAACAGTAGGTGAGCAGTAGGACAGCAGTAGGTGAATAGTAGGTGAACAGTAGGTGAGCATTAGGACAGCAGTAGGACAGCAGTAGGACAGCAGTAGGGCCGCAGTATGAAAGCAGTAGGTGAACAGTAGGTGAGCAGTAGGATAGCAGTAGGACAGCAGAAGGTGAACAATAGGTGAGCAGTAAGTTAGCAGTAGGTTAGAAGTAGGTAAGCAGTAGGACAGCAGTAGGACAGCAGTAGGACAGCGGTAGGTGAAGCCTAGGTGAGCAGTAGGACAGCAGTAGGATAGCAGTAGGTAAGCAGTAGGACAGTAGTAGCTGAACAGTAGGTGAGCAGTAGGACAGCAGTAGGTGAATAGTAGGTGAGCAGTAGGATAGCAGTAGGACAGCAGTAGGTGCACAGTAGGTGAGCAGTAGGACAGCAGTAGGACAGCAGTAGGACAGCAGTAGGACAGCAGTAGGACAGCAGTAGGTGATCAGTAGGTGAGCAGTAGGATAGCAGTAGGACAGCAGTAGGTGAACAGTAGGTGAGCAGTAGGACAGCAGTAGGTTAGAAGTAGGTAAGCAGTAGGACAGCAGTAGGACAGCAGTAGGACAGCAGTAGGACAGCAGTAGGACAGCGGTAGGTGAAGACTAGGTGAGCAGTAGGACAGCAGTAGGATAGCAGTAGGTAAGCAGTAGGACAGTAGTAGCTGAACAGTAGGTGAGCAGTAGGACAGCAGTAGGTGAATAGTAGCTGAGCAGTAGGATAGCAGTAGGACAGCAGTAGGTGAACAGTAGGACAGCAGTAGGACAGCAGTAGGACAGCAGTAGGACAGCAGTAGGACAGCAGTAGGTGAACAGTAGATGAGCAGTAGGATAGCAGTAGGACAGCAGTAGGTGAACAGTAGGTGAGCAGTAGGACAGCAGTAGGACAGCAGTAGGACAGCAGTAGGACAGCAGTAGGTGAACAGTAGGTGAGCAGTTGGACAGCAGTAGGATAGCAGTAGGTAAGCAGTAGGACAGTAGTAGCTGAACAGTAGGTGAGCAGTAGGACAGCAGTAGGTGAATAGTAGCTGAGCAGTAGGTGAACAGTAGGACTGCAGTAGGTGAATAGTAGGTGAACAGTAGGACATCAGTAGGTGAGTCTTTTGTTGGTATATTGCTTTGGCAAAATGTTACTACTTGACAGATGAATAGAGACCCTTTTAATATCCAACACAGTGGAGACGGAGAACTATGTCCATTCAGCTCCTTGGACTTACTACCTCGTGTGTCCATTTCCCGTTTTTGTAGATCATGCTTCGAACCCTGGTCGAGTAAAACCAATGACTTAAAAATGTATACTTGTCGCTTCCTAGCCAGGCACTCATCATTATTAGGATACGACAAGGACTGGTTGGCTCAGTGTCCCGATAATGTGACTGAGTGGGATATCAGGTCATGGTGCTGGTAGCCTGGTCTCCCAGTTGGGCAGCACTATGAAGTCACCAAGAGTGTGCACTGTCACAAGTCAGTGCCCGTCCTGATATAACCTTAGATGTTGCCAGGAAGACAAACTCCAACAACCAGAAATCTGTCCACTTTAGCGAACCTTGTATCCAGTCTCAACTCCCTGTACCATTTACAAAGAGCGAAACTTGAGTCGTCTCTCCATATGGCATATAATAATGTAAGATGCTTCGTCGCGTGTGAGAACCATCAACGAATTCTATCATTGTCTGCACCACCCCAAACCCCCTTCCCCTCCACCCCCCCCCCCGCCACCCCAGAATTGCTCTGCCCGAAATATAATTGTGAGACTTTTCCACCTACCCACACCCCATTGCGATGCCCACATGCATAAAGTGATTCTTTGTTTGTTGTTGTTTTACGTCCTGGCAACAACTAAGATCATATCAGGACGGGCACCGACTTGTGACAGTGCACACTCATGGCGACTTTATAGTGCTGCCCCACTGTGGGACCAGGCCACCAGCAGCATGACCTAATTTCCCACTCAGTCACATTATCCTGATACTGAGCCAATCAGTCCTTGCGCTATCCTAGTAATGCCGAGCGCCAGGCTAGGTAGCGACAAGCATCAATTTTGTAAGTCATTGATTTTTGACTCGATGGGGAATTGAACTCCCGACCTTCCGCGCCGGAGGTGTGCGCTCTACCGATTAGGCTACCGCGTCCGGTGCACAATTGATCCAGACACAAGGGAGTTATTTGTCGGTATGAAACCAATGTGGTGCACACAGGGCATGACAAAAATAAGGTCACTCATCCTCGTCACCATAGTACCTATGTAATCTTGATGTATGGCTGCAAATAACTAACTGGCGGCCATTTTGTTGTTTTCATTATTTGTTGGGGGTTTTGGGTTTTTTTGGACTATAAAGGAATACACCGACATAAGTCCCTTATGGCATGACACAAATTATCTTTTGTTGTTTGTTTGTTGGGGATTTGACCGGACGCAGTGGCCGAATCGGTAGAGCGCAGGCTTCCTGTGTGGGAGGTCGGGAGTTCAAATCTTGGCCGAGTCGAGGTAACGGCTTATAGAATTGATAGTTGTCGCTACCTAGCATGGCACTCAGCATTAATAGGATAGGGCAAGGACTGGGTAGCACAGTATCAGGATAATGTGATTGTGTGGGATATCGGGTCATGGCACTGATGGCCTGGTCTCCCAATGGGTCAGCATTATAAAGTTGCCATGAGTGTGCACTGTCACAAGTCGGTATCCATCATGATATAGGTAATACATGTGTGTGATGCATGACGAATTATATATAGGTGAACAATGAATTATTATTATTATCCCTCCTTACTGCGCATTGGGGGAGTGCCCCCCCGCCTTCTGTGAGGGTGGGGATGAATTTATGCAGCTGATCCCGCTCCTCACACACAGTCTTGTGAAAGGGGACTGACAGTTTGTTACTTGTTTTTCTATTTTTCTTCTTTTTCTATTTGTCTTCTTCTCTCTCTCTCCCCCCCCCCCCCCCCCCCCCCTCTCTCTCTTGTTGTTTGAAAGACGGTGCGTCTGAAACACAAGTGTGTGTTGGTGGATTCGGCCACACACTGCTGTGGATGACTGGGCTAAGTTTTTACGCTGGTGTCGCAGTTTAAAAGGGTACCCAGTTTAAACTGTGGCTCCTCACAATGTGCATGTGCATTCATTTCTGCCTGATTGAGGTTGTACCCATGTTTAATAACTTGTTGATTGCTTGTTAACTTGTTAGTGCAGAGGATAATATATACTTTCAAGCATAAAATATTCACTACAATGATTCCTGAAGGAATCCTTGTTTGTCATGACCTAGATTTCCAGAGAGCTCCTCCACAGACAGAAGCAAGTCAGAAATTCTGACAAGATTTCAGGCTTGCTATTCTATGTTTACGCATGCGCATTGTGGGAAGCCCCACTTTAAACCGGGTACCTTTTTAAACTGCGACACCGGTCTCCACGTCTGAGTGTGTCGGGAATCAGCCGACCTGCGTGTGATTGTTCAACCTGGCCCGTCTCCCGGATTCTACGCGTCTAGACGCGGTTACATTATCCCCTGGAGGAGGGAGGGGAGGGGTGTGATGGGGTGGGGAGGGGAGGGGTAGGGTGGGGTGTGAAGGAGAGGGGGAGGGGAGGGGAGAGGGGAGGGGAGAGGTAGGGATCGTGGGGAGGGGAAGGGAGGGGAGTGAAGGGAAGGAGTGGAGGGATAGGGGGGGGGAGTGGAAGGGAAGGGGGTGAGGACAGAAGTGGAGGTGAGGGGGGGGGGGGAAGTGCAGGGAAGGGGACGGGACGGGACGGTGGGGAGGGGAGAGGAAGAAGGGGAGGAATGGATGGGAGGGGATGGGAAGGGTGTGGACTGGAGTGAAGGGGACGGGGAGAAGGGGAGGGGAGATGACGAGATGGGAGGAGAAGGGGCGGGAAGGGAGGACAGGGGTAGGGAGGGGAGGGAGGGGAGGGAAGGGGAGAAGATGTAGGGGAAGGGGATGGGAGAGGAGAGGACGGATGGGAGGAGAGGTGAGGGGACGGGAGGTGGAGGGGAGTCAAATGGAGGGGCCGGGACGGGAGGGGAGGGGAGGGATAGGAGGGGATGTGAGGGGAGGGGATGGGATGGGAGGGGATGGGGAGGGGAATGGAGGGGAGGAGAGGGGACGAGAGGGGAGGGGAGGGGGAGGGCCGACACCTACCTGAGAGACAACAGCGCCACACAAAGCCATGTATGGCCACCAGCCAGTGGCAGTTTTACTAACACTTAACAGATTTACTAACACTTAACAGATTTACTAACACTTAACAGATACACCATCATCTGGGCACCAAATAACACCTGACCGGGTGCAGTCAAGACAAACTGGGAAAGAGCATACATGCCAAGGACAGGCCACGGAAGAGGGTGCACATCAAACCTATAAATACACAGCCATCTGGAGTACTGGGAGGGTCGGAAGAAATGAGGCCATAGTCCTCCTTGGTATGTGGTCTGGCCCAAATTATGAAAGGTATGGACAGACCAACCATGCTCACTGAACCCAATCTATAATACACTATGGCATGAGTAAGTACCACAACCCGCTGCCAGGTCGCAGTCCTGAAGGGTATGGGTGTGTTTTGGCGCACCCGGGTACCAACTAGGGACAGGGCACAAGTGAAAGGAAGGTGGTAAAACAAAAAGTCAGGGACAATGTCGTTAGAACTATGGTTAACAATTTAACACCGCAGCCGACCCACCTGGTCACAGTCCCGAAGAGACCGGATGTGTTCTGGCACATCTAGGCACTAACTAGGGACAGGGCACAAGTGAAAGGAAAGCTGCGAACAAAACAAACAAACAAATTCTGGGAACACGTCCTCATCCACAAGCCTATTACCATCTCACTAGATGTCCATACTAGGCTACAATATTAGATATATGATAGGAAGTTATGCCCCCCAAAGAAAACCAAAAACTAACATAGATACTGACTACTCAATTAAATACTGGTGGATATCCCGGATACCAACCCGGAACTGGAACCCGGGCATACACAATAACATTCCTCACAGCTATCCAGCGTTGAGAAAAACAAGCACCTCATGGGAGCTTACACGCTATGGGAAAAATAAATACCGTATACAATTTTTTTTTTAATTAAACAAATTCTTAAGGGAAATTAACTAAAGAAAAATTGGCAGTGAATAATATTTATTAAAGAAAAATTGGCAAAGAATGATATTTACTGCTACACCCCTTTTGCTCTTGTCCTTTAAATTGAAAATAAAATAAATGTTATATGGACTCCATCCAGGAATTAAGATTTGGTTATCTAAAGTTGGATGCTTCTTGGGTCTACCCCCCCGCCCTCCACTTCGCCCTCCCTCTGCCCTCCTTCTGTCCTCCCTTCTCAGGGTGTTCACCTCTCGTGCGGGAGGTCGTGGAGATCCTTCTTTAGCCCAGTTGCACCGAAAACTTGTAAAAGTTATGTTTGGAGCTACCTAGCCTGGTGCTCGGCATTACTGGAGTAAAGGCAAGGATTGGTTGGCTCAGTGTCAGGATAATGTGACTGAGTGTGATATCAGGAGGGGGTCTTGGAACCAGTGACATGATACCTCAGTGAGGCAACAATGTATAGCTTCAATAAGTCTGCACATGTCAATAAGTATTCATCGGACGCAGTTGCCGAGTCGGTACAGCCCAGGCCTCTCAAGCGGGAGATCGGGAGTCCAATTCCCGGTCGAGTCAAACCAATGACTTACAAAATTGATACTTGTCACTTCCTGGCCTGGCACTCTACATTAATAGTGTCGTGGGGGTGATGAAAATGGGAATATTGTGCCTAGAGCGGGACTCGAACCGACATCTCTTTGCATTCCGGGCCAATGTGCTAACCATTACACCACCTAGGCTCCCTCATATCAACACACTACCCACGCCTACCTGTCTATGTGGCTCCTTGCCTGAGAGGTCAGTGCAGACCACTACAATAGGATAACGCAAGGACTGGTTAGCTCAATGTCAGGATAATGTGACTGAGTGGGATGTCGGTTTATGGTGTTGGTGGTCAGATTTCCCAGTGGGACAGCACTATAAACTCACCATGAGTGTGCACTGTTACAAGTCAGTACCCGTCCTGATTTGACCTTAGAAGTTGCCAGGACATAAAACTCCAGCAACCAATCAATGAGTATTAATTATCTAAAACCAGAAATAAAGCAAAACTGCTTCGGTGATGTATTATTTATAATATTATGTAATGGCAGACAAGGGTGATTTGTAGTTGGATGTGAAGGATACTCTGCCTGGTAGGTGCTACAAATGGTCACTCTCTTTAACGTTGCATAATCCAGTAAAAGTATCAAATTTTCAAGACTAATACAGTTATCAAAATTTGAACCTACATATCCAATTTAGATAATGCTGACATTTTTAAGCACCTGTTGCTACAGAGAAGGCACTATTAATTATGCTCAAAAACATTTTACTAAGTTGCGCTGATTTGTTGGCCATGCGCCAACAGTTCTACACTGCAGACAGTATGCATGACTTTTTACTAAGGTAAAACAGGAAAACATTTTAGCCTTTTTGAGGGCAGTTGGACTGTACCACCTCAAATTGTTTACTAAATAGATTCTATCAATTATTAATAAAACTTTTCTTTTTTTATGGGAATTTGTTTCCCTTGACCACAAATATATGATTGTCAGCTTTCTAATTTAATGAGTGTCTATTGGCACATAATTGATTGTCTGCCTTTACATGTAAAAGTGATAGTTTGAACAAAAAACTAACATTTCTCGCCTTGAATATGGCCTATGCTGCCGACATGGCATAAAGCAACTACCAATCAATCAATCATTAATTATGTCAATTTAATAGAACCTGTTACTGCTGAAGCCTATAAGGGCCAGAGTTTTGACATGCACACCAAAATTAATGTTGCATGTTTACACTTCAAATATATCCTAAGGTAGTTGTTCTAAATCAAAGTTACTTCAAACTAAGGAACAGTATGATCAATCTAATAGATATATCTCAGAAAATGATAGAAACTCAAAACCATCGAACTTTGTAACTTTAATCAGTTAAAAACAATCGATCTTGATGGAACATAGAACATGTCCAAAAGGTAAAACCCCAGCCAATGGGAGAACGGTCGGGAGACGCCCGGGAGCCCACGGCCATGTCCGAGTCATATTCACCTGATTGGGTATGGCAGACAGGTTAGCACAGACGGCACAGCGCTAACCCGCAGGCGATAGGCAGGGAGATTCATATACATACAGTCGCTTCCAGCCTAAATAATATATGTATAACACATTATACAACACAACCATATATGTTAAGTGTTCACTGACACTCAGACACATTCTACTCGACTGCGTAGATTTCATGGCCTTGCTCCAACAATGCTTTCATGTAAATAACACGTTGAACCTCTTTTGTAAATAAATCTTTGATGCCCCGGTCACATACACGTTAGTGAACATAGTTGAATGTAGTGGAGGCTAGCATAGTTGAACATAGTTGAACGTAGTTGAACGTACTGGCATCCGTACTTGTCCATGATGTTAACTTGGTAATAACGTGGGTGAGCCGTGATGTCCAATTTAATTTTTGGACATGCTCAAAAGAGCACTACATTAGAGGCTGAATTTGCATCCGTGATGCTAACATACTCTAGCATACTCTAGCATACTCTAGCATAATCTAGCGTACTCTAGCATATTCTAGCGTACTCTAGCGTACCCTAGCAGACTCTAGTGTACTCTAGCATGCTCTAGCATATTCTAGCATACTATATCATACTCTAGCATACTCTAGCATACTCTAGCATCCTCTAGCATATTCTAGCATACTCTAGCATACTTAGACAAAGCCCTGGTCACATAGTTGTTTGTGGACGTAGGTGAACATAGTGGACGGTAACGGAGTTAAACATAGTTGAACGTAGTTGAACGTACCGGCATTACCATAGCGTATTTATCTGTACCATAACATATTTATCCATACCAAAACCTGCCGTAGCTTAACGAATTTCAATGTTGTTTAGCGTACTTACACCACGTTTGACCCACGTTAGCCTCCACTACATTCACCTATGTTCAACTACGTCCACTAACGTGTATGTGACCTGGGCATTAGTCCCTAATAGCCTTGTCACATTACGACGCATCGCGCAAACATGCGCCGATGTAGCTGATTTTGCGCCAATACGTTGGTGTACTTCGATATGCGTTACTCGAACGTTATGCGTTTGTTATGCATACATCAATGTACATTGATGTACTTCGATGTACATCGATGTACGTCGATGTACATCGATGTACCTCGATGTACCTCGATATACGGCATCATTCGTGCATGCACAAACATTTCTATGTTTGGCAATGTGTGGATGTTACATTGGCCATAAGTTATGCATACGTTAGGTGTACGTCTATGTATGTTAGATGTACATTAGACAAATGTTGTTCACTACATTGCACTATCTTGACCTACATTAGTCAAACTGAAATGCTGTGGATGCATACAGTCCATGTATTGACAACGTACTGACAACGTATGGATAATGTAAGTCTAACGTATGTCTAACATACATTTTGCATTTCTCCACCGTGTCTTGACACATGTGATGTATGAGGCATAGTTCTGGTGATCAAATTATGTATATAACGTTCACTGGCCTTCTACGAACGTACCGTGAGCATAATTCAAGCGATTTTCGCCAGGAGGCATGTTAGCCATACATTGGTCATACGTTGTCCATGCACTATGTATACAGTATGTATACGTCCAACTTTGCCCCCCGTGCCGAAAGGTTCCCCCATCTCGACGTTTGAAACAGATTTTAGCTGTTGACCATGCACTTGTGCGATGCGGCATAATGTGACAGGGCCATAAGAATAACTGGACTGCATCACCTCCTGTAATTTCAGTGAGGTTTTTTTAGTTAAACTTTACTGTCATTTGATACAAATTTAGCCACTTCAAATTTGCACATTGGGTCACTTTTTGCAGCCATTTGACACATATTTGACTCTTTCATATTTTCTTGTAAATTTCAATGTAAACATAAATTTTATTAACATATTTTTTCATGAAACAGAAGTGGCAATAAATGCCACTAATTGTTCGCCATGAATATGACCTTTCCTGCTAACACAACATTAAACTATTAGCAATCAATCAATCTACTTTAAAATACAGGTATTATATTTCCCTGGAGCTTGAAATCCACTGTGCTTTTGTGATCTGAGATTGCAGTTGTGATTTTGGTAATTGATTTATTGAGAATTAATTGATTACTGATGGCTTAACACTGATGGATTGGCAGCAAGGGCCATGACAGCGAAAAGCTAGTGGTATTTATAGACCTATTTCATGTGGCATCAGCACGGGTATCTAGGTCAGAGCACGCGCCTTTTGGCTGCAGGACGACACACTGTCACACTGCAAACTCAATGGCTATGAGAAATCTTCATAGAGAACAAGTGAAATATCTCTAGAACCACAACACCTAGACACAAACTGTGTGGTACACATATAGAAAACATATTCAACGAATAGATTATATTATATTCATAAGGCTATGGTTCTTCATTTCTATTAATTTTGAATAAAATAAACATTTTGCACTGCATGTACCGGCAAACTCAATGCATTGTCAATGGTCGTGAGCAATCTTGAATTATATTCATACAGAAAAAGTGAAATATCTCTAAAACCACACCACCTAGAGACAAACCGCTTGGTACACATATAGAAAACATGTTCAATGAATAGATTATATTAAATTTATAAGGTTAGGGTTCTGCATTTCTATTAATTTTGAAGAAAATAAACGTTTTGCACTGCACGTACCGGCAAACTCAATGCATTGTCAATGGCCGTGCGCAATCTTCATACAGAAAAAGTGAAATATCTCTAAAACCACCCAACCTAGAGACAAACTGCTTGGTACACATATAGAAAACATATTAACCAAATAGATTATATTAAAGTTATACGGTTAGGGTTCTGAATTTCTATTAATTTTGAATAAAATAAACGTTTTGCACGGCGTGTACCGGCAAACTCAATGGAAGTGCGCCTTCGTTCTGCAGCCAAGCTGCGCGTGGATACACGATGTGAAGTAAACATTGAAATAGGTCTATACCATCAGTCTTTGTTAGTCACATTCACATGCCTACATTGAGATTTACACAACATTCTAAAAGGTCAGATCCATATCATCATCATCATCATCATCATCATGCTGTCGGTCGCGATGCGACAAAGACTGCTTTCATTACTTGACTACCTCTCTCCATTTACATTTCATGAAAGCTGCCTGCAAAAGTGTTGAAGTGCTGCTGGCTCTTGCAAGTTACCAGTGGCACTCTCTCGGGGAGCAAATAGAGGTTTCACACCGGCAAGAACATGTCAAGACAGGCGCAAAACTATTTGTCCCTGCAGTGGCTGGTCGGGAGATGTTGGGGGTTCCATACATCAACCGCCCTTAATGCTGCCACAGTGACATGGTTTTCTGTTTAGGGTTTGCTCCCTTCGCCTTCGGTTCTGTCAAGAACCTGTACCACAAGGCAGTGGTTTACAACTTTGCAGGGCAGGGGCGTCAAACTCCCGGAGGTATTGCTATACCTACATACCAACCATCCATCCATATCAAATGAGAACAAAAACATTATCTCTCATGCAATTTTGAAATGGTTAAATTTGTGTTAAATAACAACAAAGGGTAACTCACAAAACATAGCTAAAATTATAGTAGGCGACAAGGCCCAATCTTTCTTAAGAACTTCAAAATGTGTTTGCGCTTTCCGTTGGTAAAGATGTATTGCATGACTTTGGAATATCCATTTTGGGGGTTTGTATATATGTGAAGTGGGTGCGCCTGTGAGCAAGCTTAGGCATTTGCGGGCCTAGGATGAGTGACATGCACTTATTTGTGGGTCACTCGCCTACTTCGGCCTGCAAATTTCATAACTGCTCAGAAAGGACTAGTTCATCTTTCCCTCACTAGGTGGAGCCTGATGGCATATATATTGGCTTGCCTATAAGGGGAAGATGTTCAAGCACTGCGCTTGAGCCCATTAAATGTGCCTCCGGCATCCTCCCGATGTTAAATTATGTTTATTGCTTTATACATTTGGTTCTAATTGATCTGTACTAAAATTAATATGTAATTATATATGTGATTGGCTATAATATCTTACAACCAAATATGTGGATAATCTCATAGAAAAAAATGCCAATTCCTTGTATTCCACTGGTCCCTTGCCTCTTTTTTTCGCCCGAACCATCTCTATTATAATAATTAGATTATTAACTGTGCTCTATCATTTATTATCTTATATAAATACAGAATAGTCCATACTGTTTTACGGTGTCCTCGTCCGGACACCTCTCGCTTCCCAACACTTGTTATTCTCTGCAGGCCCCTTTGTAACCAGGTGCTCTCTGCTTCCCTCCTGCAGGGAACCGACTCCAATGGTCTCTCACCTCTCACTTCAAACTATATATAGATATGAGCCTGTCTCAAAAGGTGATAACTCTTCTTTGTTTGTGTCCATTGTAACGATTGACACAAAACAGCACAGAAACAGTTACACTGAAAACACAAGGACATTTGCTTCGAATCAATATGTATTCTATTGGGATTATGAAACACCATGTAAAAAATAAATCAGTTTAGCCTGAGCAAATGCATAAGCAGATAGTATGTTGATCGTTACAATGGACAAGGTTTTGTCCCATTTTGCTTAGCACCTATTGAGACAGTCTCATATAGTTTCTTTTTTCAATGGAGTCAGCAACTACTGCCAGTATTATTAAACTGACCTCAATTTCTCTAAACTAAAGGTGGAAATTCGCTTTGTTATTCTGGATGCAGGGACACTAACGTACGATCCTTCACACACACACACACGTCACACCATCATACCTCAACCCTCCCCAACCCCCCAACCCCCAACCCTAACCGCCAACCCCATCTCAGAGGGCGGCGTCAGGTGCGAGATTAGTTAACCTCGACTCTCTTTGTTTGTAACCTTGAAACTGACATTCGGGCCACTCCCAACTTAGGGTCCCTACTCACTAACAAATCCGCAGCTTTGAACCACCAACATTAGTGAGTATTGCACAGTTGCCACCGTGATCACTCCTTAGAAAGATAGAGTGTGTGGAGGGGAGGAAGGGAGAGAATATGAGAGATGGGGGGAGGGAGGGAGGGAGGAAGAGAATGGGAGAAATGGGGGAGGGAGGGATAGAATGGGAGAGATCTGGAGAGAGGGAGGAAGAGAATGGGAGAAATGGGGAGTGGAAGAGAAAGAATGGGAGGGATGGGGGAGGGAGTGAGAGCATGGGGGAGATGGGGGGGTCTAGAATGGGACAAATGGGGAGGGAAGGCGAGAGAGAATGGGAGAAAGGTTGGGGAGGGAGGGAGAGAATGGTAGAGACTGGGGAGGGGGGAGGAAGAGAATGGGAGAAATGGGGATGGAGGGAGAGAGAGAATGGGAGAGATGGCCGGAAGGAGAGAGGAAGAGAATGGGAGAAATGAGGAGTGGAAGGGAAAGAATGGGAGAGATGGGGGAGGGAGTGAGAGCATGGGAGAGATGGGGGAGGGAGGGAGAGAATAGGAGAAATGGGGAGGGAGGGAGAGAGAGAATGGGAGAAATGGGGGGAGGGAGAGAGAGAATGGGAGAAATGAGGGGAGGGAGGGAGAGAATGGTCGAGATGGGGGAAGGGGGAGAAAGAGAATGGGAGAGATGGGCGGAAGGAGAGAATGGGAGAAATGGGAGAAATGGCGGAGGGAGGGAGAGAATGGGAGAGATGGGGGAAGGAGGGAGAGAATGGGAGAAATGGGGGAGGGAGGGAGAGAATGGGAGAGATGGGGGGAGACAATGGGAGAGATGGGGAGGGAGGGAAAGAATGGGAGAGATGGGGTGAGAGAGGGAGAGGATGCGAGAGATGGGGTGATGTGTGGCAGTGGAGTTTGTAAGTGTACATCTAGATGCCAGATAACATAGTTGCCAGATTAGCATAATTGATGTTGGTTATTGGAGTCTTACGTCCTGACAACATCTAGGGTCATATCAGGACGGGTACCGATTGTGACAGTGTGCACTTATGGCGACTTTATAGTGCTGCCCCACCGGGAGACCAGGCTGCCAGTACCATGACCTGATATCCCACTCAGTCACATTATCCTGACACTGAGCCAACCAGTCCTTGCCCTATCCTAATAATGCTGAGCGCCTGGCTAGGAAGCGACAACTATCAATGTTTAAGTCATTGGTTTGACTCGACCAGGATTCGAACGCATGAGCATGGGTTTGGATCCCACGATCTCCGAAAACAGGAGGTAGACACTCAACTTATTCGGTCATCCCATGTGGTCGGTGTTCTCAGGTTTTCACCTGTCCAAGTACTGATGAAGCTCAATGTTGCTTAACTTCAATGATCGGACAAGAACCCGTGTTTTCAATGTGATATTACCAGATGGGGTGGCCGAATGAGTTGAGCGTCTGCCTGTCAGTTTGCTAGATCATGAGATTCAAACCCAAGTTAGCCATTTAAATCAAAGTTACTTCAAACTAAAATAGGGTAGATTATAACAATACATTGAACATATTTATCTCAGAAAAAAATACAGAAACTCAAAACCATCGGACTATGCAACTTTAAAAGTAATGTAAAATGTAATAGATTTACTTGTTAAACCAATTAATTAGTTGCATAGTCCAGTGGTTTTGAATTTCTCTATTTTTTCTGAGATAAATATATTAGATCAATCATGAGTATCTACTTTACATTAGTTCAAAGTTACTTTTATTTTAAATGGTAAACTTTAGATATATTTTGAGTGCAAACATGGAAAATTAGTTTTGGCTAGCTTGCCAAAATTCTGACACCAGACTTCTGCAGTAACAGGTTCTGTTAAATTGACTCAGTATTGCCTTCTACGCAGAAACAAATGCTTAATAAGTGCATCAGTATCTAAGTTAGATATGTCAAATAAAATCTAGATAATTGGTTTGGTTTTGAAAATTTGATATTTCATCGGACTATGCAGCTTTAAAGAGTAAGGCAGAACCAAGAAACCATCGGGTTATGCAACTTTAATGTCATTTGTCACTTTCTTTGCCCCCTGGCTTTTGACAGCACTTTAGAAGTCACAGAACTAAACATTACTCGGACATGGCATGCAGTACCTGTGGTAGAAATGTTGTTGTTGTTTGTTGTGTTATGTCCTAGCAACATCTAAGGTCGCATCAGGACAGGTACCAACTTGTGACAGTGCACACTCATGTTGACTTCATATTGCTGCCCCACTGGGAGAGCAGGCTGCTGGCACCATGACCTGATATCCCACACAGTCACATTGTCCTGATACTGTGCTAACCAGTGCTTGCTCTATCCTAGTAATGCTGAGCACCAGGCTAGGTAGAGGCAAGTATGAATTGTATAAGTCATTGGTTTGACTCGGCTGGATTTTGATCTCTCGACCTTCCCCAATGGAGGTCTACGCTCTAGCGAATCGGCCACCGCGTCCGGTGTGGTATAATCGAACACTTTTTGGAACTTCTATGCAAATTCCACCTTTTTTTTCATGTTTCAGGACATTGTGTTGCTGTTGTCATTGGTTAGAAGTTGTCGATGATTTGTTGTTGTTGTTATTGGTTGGAACTCGTCGACGATTTGTTGCAGCCTGCTGCCCGTCTGGCACAAATCGTCAGGGCACAGCTGAATTCGCGACATCAGAGTTCAAATTGAAAAGTTGATTAATTCGTAGCGTAACTAGTGGAAATGGGTTTACGCATGCGCGCAATGATTGTGGTAAAGCGTCACGTGACTGACGACGTGTGGGGGTGGGGGGAGGGCTAGGTTGGGGGGTACACGGTGGAGAAACTTGGTGGTGGTGGGGGGGTGGGAAGGGGGGTTCTTCAGAGCCTTGCATGAACTAAGTTCCAAACATTCAAACCAGACGCGGTGGCATAATCGGTAGAGTGCATGCTTCCTGTGTGGAAGGTCGGGATTTCGAATCTTGACAGAGTCAAACCAATGACTTACACAATTGATACTTGTTGCTCCCTAGCCTGGCACTCGGCATTATTAGTATAGGGCAAGGACTGGTTACCTCACTGTCAGGAAAATGTGACTGATTGGGATATCGGGGCATGGTGCCAGTGGCCTGATCTCACAGTAGGGCAGCACTATAAATATTACCATGAATGTGCACTGTCACAAGTAGGTACCCGTCCTTACATCAAGATATATGTTGCTAGAACATAAAACACCAAGAAACAAACATTCAAATTGTGAAGCAGACGACATTTATTAATTCTTATTTCCATTAATGTCTGTGACTTCAGGCTTCGGATATCTGTCAAACATTGAAGAGGAATCCTTTTTCACTTCGATATAACTGTTGCCGTCGTGAGGTGGGGGTTACGGGGAGGGGTGGAGTGTGGTGGTGGTGGTGGTGGGGGGGGGGGGGTTAGCTTTTCAAAGTGGCATTTCAAAGTGGTAAATTTCAAAGAGGCATGGTGTTTGAGCACACAGGATGAGGTCTATTTGAAAATAATTGAATTATTGTTCGGGTGGGTGTGGTGGGTATTTATTTCGGGGGTCGGAGGGGGGGGGGCGTGGTAGAATCATTTTTTTAACTGCCTTCTCTTTGTGGGTAATGACTTGGTTTTTGTTTGTTTTTGTTTTGTTCTTTAAATATTGAAAGATGTTCTTTATGGGATTTGCTTTGTTTTGCTATTTCATCTTGTGATCTCACCAAGCCCCTCCATTCCCCCTCCACCCACACCCACACCTGCAGATCCACATACACACCACCCACATATACACAAACACACACTCCACCCTTTAATTTTTTATTTTTTTTCTTAAATTAATGGAATATGTGTTGATGAGTTTTGCTTTGTATTACTATTTCTGTACCAGACGCGGTATCCGAATCGGCAGAGCGCAGGCCTACCCTGCGGAAGGTCGAGAGTTCGAATCCCTGTTGAGTCAAGCCAATGACTTATGAAATGTATGCTTGTCACCACCCAGTCTGGCAGTCAGCATTGCTAGGATAAGGCAAGGACTGGTTAGCTCAGTATCAGGATAATGTGACTGTGTGGGATATCGGATCATGGCGCCTGTGGCCTAATCTCCCAGTGGGGCAGCACTATAACATTGCCATAAGTGTGCACTGCCACAAGTCGGTACCTGCCCTGATATGACCATAGATGTTGCTAGGACATACAACAACATAATTTCTACCACAGGCGCTGCATGCAATGCAAACTATTTCTGCTCTTGATGTCACAAAACCCCTTCCCCTCCGCACACACACCTACACACACACGACCTCACACATCTGCACACACACCTCACCCACCCACCTACACACATGCACTTGCGCACCTGTCGCCCAGTCAGGGTCGACTGAGATGACTCTTTGATTTACATGGCACCTACATACAATGTGCTCGGGGGTGGACTCAAACATTAAATACGCCCCAGCAAACCCACGTATTGTGCGACTCACCGGTAATTCTTTCTTTCTTTTGAAACTCACATCTGAAACCACACACACATACATACATACATACATACATACATAAAGCTCCTATTGGTTCAATTATGAATTCAGATAATTTGATTGGTCTCGCTATGAGCTTTAATTTGATGTAAGCACGATGGAATCTGATTCTGAGTGAATTGTGTTCATTTTTGGAGATGGGAAGTTGGAAGTGGTCGGCTTACTGGGTTAAGGCCCAGTCACACCTTACCGGACTGGGGAACCGGACATGAACCGGACACTGTCTGGTGAAATACGGAAATGTCCAGTACATGTCCGGTACCCATCCGGTGGTGTCCGGCGGTGTCCGGTGGTGTCCGGCGGTGTCCGGTACAAGTTTTGAACATGCACTAACCTTGAACCGGACACCACCAGACTGAAGTTTACGGTTGGTGTCTGTTTTAAGTCCGTTTCGTCCGTTTCGTCCGGTTCATGTCCGTTAATCATCCGTTAGGTGTCCGTTTTGTATCCTGAAGAATCCGTTGACGGTGCTGCGGGAATTCGGTCCTTCGTTTTTTTGCGCATCCGTGAACAGTCCGGTAGGTGTCCGGTAGGTGTCCGGTAGGTGTCCGGTAGGTGTCCGGTTGGTGTCTGGTTGGTGTCCGGTTGGTGTCCGGTTGATGTCCGGTCCGTCCGTTTGACGTCAGTTTGACGTCCGTTTAGCGTCCGTTTAGCGCCCGTTTAGCGTCCGTTTCATCCGGCGGCCGTTGCAACAGTTTGACACCGGACTCCACCGGACTAGAAAATTCTTTGTCCGGTGGTGTCCGGTGCTCAGTCCGGTGATGTGTGACTGGGGCTTAAGTGATGGATGCTCAGAGGGGGTGGGTGACGCTCGCTATGTCATACACTCTCCCCCCACACGCCCACACACCCACACCCACCCACACACACCCACCGTCGCGTCCAGCTCTATGTCGGCGTGTTGTATATGTGTATGCCACTAGAGGGCGTTTATGCGTCAATCATCAGAATCAAACCGCTGCGTTCGATTGTGTATAAACTATAATTACAAAGCCTAATTGAACGCAGGTTCAAAGTGAAAGTAATGTGACCGCATGGTGCTGGAACAAGTCGCACTTTTTTGTTCTTGCTTTAAAAAAAAAAATTATTTTATGCATCTATTTTGGATTAATGCCTGCGCTACACATTGACAACAGAGGGCGTGATGGTGCACGGCGCAGCACAAAGACCCGGTGGTGGCGCCCCCTCTCGGCCGACACCACAATTAGCGTTCACCCCATTAAATTGGAGTGACAGCCCCCGAAAGCCAAAACTCACTCTTTACTTCGATTCGCAATTCAAGTGTGACGCGTTGATTGGGAGGGACTAATTAACTCACCCCCTCACCCCCCCCCCCCCCTCTCACCCACCTAATAGGGATATTCACAGTTCACTGCGGGTGCTTATTCAACGTGTGTCTGTCTGTGCATTGGATATTTAGTTGGGGTTTTATTTATTCGTTCTTTTTTTTTCGATTTTTTTTTCTGTCGCTCTCTCGGATATTTCTTCTTTCCCATTTCTCTTTCTCTCTCTCTCTTTCTCTCTCTCTCTTTCCCTCTCTCTCTATATATATCCCTCTCTCAGGTATTTATTATCAATTTGCCTGTCTGTATCTCAAATATTTCTTTTTGTTCCCTCTTTTTCTCGGATATTTCTTTTCTCTCTCTCTTTCTCTCTCTCTTTCTCTCTCTCCCTCTCTCTCTATATATATCTCCCTCTCTCTATGTATATATATCTACCCCTCTCTCAGTATATATATATATGTAATGTGCCAGAAAATACATTAATCTCAACCCACTTCTTATTGTCTTGTTCCTTTTGTACTATAGCCAGACTTTATATATATATATATATATATATATATATATATATATATATATATATCCCTCTCTCTCAGGTATTTATTCTCAATTTGCCTGTCTGTATCTCAAATATCTCTTTTTGTTCCGTCTCTTTCTCGGATATTTCTTATCTCTTTCTCTCTTTCTCTCTCCCTCTCTGTTTCTCTCTCTCCCTCTCTCTCTATATATATATCTTGTATATTGTGTTGTGTATATTACTAGTAACAGTACCCCCGCAGTGTGCATGACCAGCATCCACGTCCACTGTCGCCTCTTTGATTCCACCGTTGTGCTGTGTGAATCACTAATAACACTACCCCTGCAGTGTGTGTGGCTAGCATCCATGTCCACTGTCGCCTCTTTGATTCCACCAGTGTGTTGTGTGAATCACTAGTAACACTACCCCCGCAGTGTGCATGGCCAGCATCCACATCCACTGTCGGCTCTTTGATTCCACCGTTGTGATGTGTGAATCACTAGTAACACTACCCCCGCAATGTGCGTGGCCAGCATCCACGTCCACTGTCACCTCTTTGATTCCACCATTGTGTTGTGTGAATCACCAGTAACACTACCCCCGCAGTGTGCGTGGCCAGCATCCACATCCACTGCCGGCTCTTTGATTCCACCATTGTGTTGTGTGAATCACTAGTAACACTACCCCTGCAGTGTGCATGGCCAGCATCCACGTCCACTGTCACCTCTTTGATTGCACCATTGTGTTGTGTGAATCACTAGTAAGACCAACCCCGCAGTGTGCGTGGCCAGCATCCACATCCACTGCCGCCTCTTTGATTGCACCATTGTGTTGTGTGAATCACTAGTAAGACCAACCCCGCAGTGTGCATGGCCAGCATCCACATCCACTGCCGCCTCTTTGATTGCACCATTGTGTTGTGTGAATCACTAGTAAGACCAACCCCGCAGTGTGCGTGGCCAGCATCCACATCCACTGCCGCCTCTTTGATTCCACCATTGTGTTGTGTGAATCACTAGTAACACTACCCCTGCAGTGTGCATGGCCAGCATCCACGTCCACTGTCACCTCTTTGATTGCACCATTGTGTTGTGTGAATCACTAGTAAGACCAACCCCGCAGTGTGCGTGGCCAGCATCCACATCCACTGCCGCCTCTTTGATTGCACCATTGTGTTGTGTGAATCACTAGTAAGACCAACCCCGCAGTGTGCATGGCCAGCATCCACATCCACTGCTGCCTCTTTGATTCCGAAGGCTGTTGTGTGGGCGGGTTTTTCTATGTGTATAGCTGATATCATCATTATGTAAATTAACTATATCTCACAAGTCTTGTTAGATGTTGGTTTTTGCCTGCTTCCATTCATCACACCCATTCCTTGTGCATTGAGGCATCAAGCCCGCCCCTTGTTTTGACACTCCCACCCTCCCTTTTTTTCTTTTTTTTAAAGTCATTTTTAAAACTGTAAAAAGAAATCAACTTTTTTCGACTTCAATTAGTGCCCTTTAATTAAGCATTATTGTGTTGTGTGAATCACAATCCTAGAATGGGGGGGGGGAGAGGCATTACAACAGCCTCCTCTAAGCATAATCTAGGCCTAAATTCACTGTCAAAGTAGACCTAAACTCTATGATGCATCCGTACATACTTTTATTTTGGTAAATGTGTTTATTCTGCTGAATACGTTCTTTTGTCATCGCCGAAGCACTGGTCTTACAGGTATTTTTCAATTCAGGATTATTTACACAAAAGTAATTTGTGGAGTATTTATGTAGTGATGTGAGCTAACAATAGTGGTTTAAATACACAATGTGCAGTATTACCACAATGTGAAGAGTTCAGGTGCAAAACCACGTGAACGCCAATCCCCCCAAAGATAGTTTAAATAACATATATTTACCTGAAAATAACTTTAATTTCATAAATGGATAAATAATTGATGTTAATTGCTTGATTTCAAAGTCTGCTTCCGCGAAGTTTGTTGTTTGCTTGTTGGAATTTTACGTCCTAGCAACATCTACGGTCATATTAGGACGGGATTCCTGGTAGTGAAAGTGTGTGTTGTATCGGGTATGCTACAGGGAGGCAGTGTTTTTCTAAACATTATAATATATAGCCGACTAATTATCAGTGTAGCTCTCTCAACCTCGTTCGCACCTCCACCCCAGTCTATTCACACATTCACACATTCGCACATTCACACATTCACACATTCACACATTCACACATTCACACATTCACACATTCACACATTCACACATTCACACATTCACACATTCACACATTCACACATTCACACACTCACACACTCACACATTCACACATTCACACACTCACACACTCACACATTCACACATTCACACATTCACACATTCACACATTCACACATTCACACATTCACACATTCACACATTCACACATTCACACATTCACACACATTCACACATTACACTATACAATTCACCACATTCACACATTCACACATTCACACATTCACACATTCACACATTCACACATTACCACATTCACACATTCACACATTCACACATTCACACATTCACACATTCACACATTCACACATTCACACATTCACACATTACCACATTCACACATTCACACATTCACACATTCACACATTCACACATTCACACATTCACACATTCACACATTCACACATTCACACATTCACACATTCACACATTCACACATTCACACATTCACACATTCACACATTCACACATTCACACATTCACACACTCACACATTCACACATTCACACATTCACACATTCACACATTCACACATTCACACATTCACACATTCACACATTCACACATTACCACATTACCACATTACCACATTCACACATTCACACACTCACACATTCACACATTCACACATTCACACATTCACACATTCACACATTCACACATTCACACATTACCACATTCACACATTCACACATTCACACATTCACACATTCACACATTCACACATCACACATTCACACATTCACACATTCACACATTCACACATTCACACATTCACACATTCACCACATTCACACATTCACACATTCACACATTCACACATTCATACACTCACACATTCACACATTCACACATTCACACATTCACACATTCACACATTCACACATTCACACATTCACACATTACCACATTCACACATTCACACATTCACACATTCACACATTCACACATTCACACATTCACACATTCACACATTCACACATTCACACATTCACACATTCACACATTCACACATTCACACATTCACACATTCACACATTCACACATTCACACATTCACACATTCACACATTCACACATTCACACATTCACACATTCACACATTCACACATTCACACATTCACACATTCACACATTCACACATTCACACATTCACACATTCACACATCACACATTCACACATCACACATTCACACATTCACACATCACACATTCACACATTCACACATTCACACATTCACACACTCACACATTCACACACTCACACATTCACACATTCACACATTCACACATTCACACATTCACACATTACCACATTCACACATTCACACATTCACACATTCACACATTCACACATTCACACATTCACACATTCACACATTCACACATTCACACATTCACACATTCACACACTCACACATTCACACATTCACACATTCACACATTCACACATTCACACATTCACACATTCACACATTCACACATTCACACACTCACACATTCACACATTCACACACTCACACATTCACACATTCACACATTCACACATTCACACATTCACACACATTCACACATTCACACATTCACACATTCACACATTCACACATTCACACATTCACACACTCACACATTCACACATTCACACATTCACACAATCACACATTCACACATTCACACATTCACACATTCACACATTCACACATTCACACATTCACACATTCACACATTCACACATCACACATTCACACATTCACACATTCACACATTCACACATTCACACATTCACACATTCACACATTCACACATTCACACACTCACACATTCACACATTCACACATTCACACATTCACACATTCACACATTCACACATTCACACATTCACACATTCACACATTCACACATTCACCACATTCACACATTCACACATTCACACACTCACACATTCACACATTCACACACTCACACATTCACATCACATTCACACATTCACACATTCACACATTCACACATTCACACATTCACACATTCACCACATTCACACATCACACATTCACACATTCACACATTCACACATTCACACATTCACACATTCACACATTCACACATTCACACATTCACACATTCACACATTCACACATTCACCACATTCACACATTCACACATTCACACATTCACACATTCACACACATTCACACATTCACACACATTCACACATTCACACATTCACACATTCACACATTCACACATTCACACATTACACACACTCACACATTCACCACATTCACACATTCACACATTCACACATTCACACATTCACACATTCACACATTCACACATCACACATTCACACATTCACACATTCACACATTCACACATTCACACATTCACACACTCACACATTCACACATTCACACATTCACACATTCACACATCACACATCACACATTCACACATTCACACATTCACACATTACACACATTCACCACATTCACACATTCACACATTCACCACATTCACACATTCACACATTCACACATTCACCACATTACCACATTACCACATCACACATTCACACATTCACACATTCACACATTCACACATTCACACATTCACACATTCACACACTCACACATTCACACATTCACACATTCACACATTCACACATTCACACATTCACACATTCACACATTCACACATTCACACATTCACACATTACCACATTACCACATTACCACATTACCACATTACCACATTCACACATTCACACATTCACACACTCACACATTCACACATTCACACATTCACACATTCACACATTCACACATTCACACATTACCACATTACCACATTACCACATTACCACATTCACACATTCACACATTCACACACTCACACACTCACACATTCACACATTCACACATTCACACATTCACACACTCACACATTCACACACTCACACATTCACACATTCACACATTCACATTCACACATCACACATTCACACATTCACACATTACCACATTACCACATTCACACATTCACACATTACCACATTCACACATTCACACACTCACACATTCACACATTCACACATTCACACATTCACACATTCACACATTCACACATTCACACATTCACACATTCACACATTCACACATTCACAACATTCACAACATCACACACTCACACATTCACACATTCACACATTCACACATTCACACATTCACACATTCACACATTCACACATTCACACATTCACACATTCACACATTACCACATTACCACATTACCACATTCACACATTCACACATTCACACATTCACACATTCACACATTCACACATTCACACATTCACACATTCACACATTCACACATTCACACACTCACACATTCACACATTCACACATTCACACATTCACACATTCACACACTCACACATTCACACATTCACACATTCACACATTCACACATTACCACATTACCACATTACCACATTCACACATTCACACATTCACACATTCACACATTCACACATTCACACATTCACACATTACCACATTACCACATTACCACATTACCACATTCACACATTACCACATTACCACATTACCACATTCACACAATCACACATTCACACACACACATGCGCACACATCTCCCAACACACCCAAACCACACACACATGCATGCTTAGGTTACCCCAAATGTAGAGATCGTCGACTTTCCAATCAGTGGACAGGTGGTGTACTGAGAAACTCCCACGAAATACAAACTGCTGCCGTCCCACCCCTCACCCCCACCCACACACCACCCACACCCCACCAACACCACCACTTGCACCACCACCCCCCACCACCACTCTCAAACAAATTAAAAAGTGAAACGGAAATTGTCTGTCTCAGTCAGATGAAAGCATTACATCTTCTAAACTAATAGAATTATCCAAATTTGATGCTACTTAGATACTGGTGAGCTTTTTAAGGATTTGGTTTTGATGATGCATATAATTTTGTTTTTTTTGTTGAAGATTTATACTGGAATACATATAATGGAATACTAAGTCAATTTGAAGCTGCATAATCCGATGAAATCATCAAACTTAAAAAGCCAAAGCACTTGCCTAGATTTGATCCATACATATCAAACTTAGCTATTAGTGCACTTATTTAGAATATGTTGCTTGATGATACTAATTGTATTTAATAGAACCTGTTATTTCCGAAGCCTATAGACCCCTTTCAATGTTTGTAAGCATCGTGTGTGCACGCGCAGCTTGGCTGCAGAACGAATGCACACTGCTATTGAGTTTGTAGGTACGCACAGTGCAAAACGTCAGTTTTATTCCAAATTAATAGAAATCCAGAAGCGTAACCTTATAGATTTAATATAATCTGTGCGGTAAACATGTTTTCTATATGAGTTCCAAGTGGTTTGTTTCTAGGTGGTGTAGTTTTAGAGATATTTCAGTTTTTCTATATGAAGATTGCTCATGGCCATTGACAATGCATTGAGTTTGCCGATACGTGCAGTTCAAAATGTCAATTTTATTCAAAATTAATAGAAATGAAGAACCCTAACCATATAAATTTATTATAATCTGTCCGTTGAATATGTTTTCTATATGTGTTCAAAGCAGTTTGTTTCTACGTACTGTGATTTTAGAGATATTACACCTTTTCTCTATGAAGATTGGTCATAGCCATTGAGTTTGCAGTGTGACAGTGTGTCATCCTGCAGCCAAGCAGCGCGTGCACTGACCTAAATACCCATGCTGACGTCATATGAAATACGTCTATGGTTTCAGAATGTTGATGTGCTTGCCAGCAATATTTCGAAAGTTACTTCAAACTAATGTAAAGTAGATTACAACGATCAATCTAATATATTTATTCTAATAAAATGACAGAAGCCCAACACCATCAGGCTATGCAAATTTAATCGAATGGGTTACCGCTAAAACATAAGGTGTCCAAATTTAAATTAATTTTACATTTTAAATATCTCAAAATCCAGATATTTAATGTGAAGGTTACTTCAAACTAAAGGAAAAGTAGATCATAACAACCAACTTAATAATAATAATAATTTATTAATATATATATATATATATAGCCACATATAAACGTCCGCGTATATGCGGGTGTAAGGAAACGCACTGTGGTGCCCCCCGGTGGTTTGCGGGGGGACTCGCCATTGATCGCAGATGTGCCACCGACGCCCGCATATCTGCGGGTGTAAGGACCGGACTGTGCTGCCCCCTGGAGGTTTGCTGGGGGAACTCGCGGATGTACCACTGGATGGCGCTCGATGATGTGTACACCCTACGAGCACGTCCCAGCCGCAGCAGTTCGACTGCAACCCTGCTACTCTATAGACCTTTTCCTTGTTGTTTAAATGATAGGAATCAAAACCATCGAACTATGCAACTTTTAAATTGCAGAATATGATCATAAATCAAAGCATTTGCCTGCACTTGGTCCTACATGCTACATTAGTCAACGTCAGTTGCTGTATCGACAGAATAGGAAGTCAATTTGATAGAACTTAGAAGCTGTCGCTACTGCAGGTCATACAAGATGTGCAGCATTTCAGTGTGCACACCAAAAGTATGTAGCATGTTTTTCACTTAAAATACCTGCAAGGTTAGTCAATTAAAAAACATCTAATTTACTTCAACTACAGTAAAATACAGACTAATCAACCTCATGCACCTAGTTTTGTAAACATGACACCAACCTCAAAAACATCGAATTATGCAACTGTAATTTTCCCACGGTAACATAAAAAGAAGTCTATATGCTCTATAAGAATTACACGAGTATAATAGCTTGGAATCTCCCTCCTGCTCCTCAGCACTCCCCTCAGGTGGTGCGGTGGGGGTGGTGAGCGAGTGGCAGGGTGCAGAGAGGTGGGGCGGAGTAGTGGATGGGGGGGGGGGGAGTTCCGTGACGTAGGGTCAGGTGAGGGCGTGGCCAAAGACATGGTTGGTTCACTTCTCACGGTTCACTGCTGTCAATCAACACGCACTTACATGGTTGGTGCTTAACTAGGTCTATTATCGCCCCCTCCCTCCAACCCGCCCCCCAGCCCCCTCCCCCACACACACGTAGACGCAGGTGCCCCAGTGCCACCCACTTCTCCGGTGTAACGCCATCTTTGATGTGTGTGTGGGGGGGGGGGGTTGCATTGATCCATAATGCACGAGCTGACAGCAACAAAAGCGCAACCTGAGACTCTCCTACTCACAGCCCCGTCCTGATACGACCTTATGTGTTGCTAGGACGTAAAACAACAACGAAACAAAAACAAAACAAACAAACCTACTCACAGCAGTGATGTTTGTTTCTTTGTTTGTCGTTGTTTTACGTCCTAGCAACATCTAAGGTCATATCAGGATGGGTACCGACTTGTGACAGTGCGCACTCATGGCGACTTTATAGTGCTGCTCCACTGAAAGACCAGGCCGCCAGTGACCTGATATCTCACTCAGTCACATTATCCTGACACTGAGCCAACCAGTCCTTTCCCTATCCTAATAGCGCCTGGCTAGGAAGCAACAAGTATCAATTTTTAAGTCATTGGATTGACTCGACCAGGGTTCGAACCCACGACTCTACGATCTACCAACACGGGAGGCGGATGCTCTAACTCATTCGGCCATCCCGTTTGGTCGACAGTGATCACCGGCTGGCGCTGTATCACTGGGTAATGGCAGAACCACGCGTGTTATTAAGTGTGTATGCATATATGAACACTTCAGGCACAAAAACCATGTAAACGCCCATCCAATAATGTAGGTAAATATTGGAATCAAAACCTACAAAAGTAGTTTTTGTTGTATTCCTACTTTTGTGTTCATTGCTCCAAAACCATATAATCATATGAAAAGTGGAATTAGTGAGAATTATTTTCAGGTAAAGATCTTTTATTTAGACTTTTTTTTTTGATTGGCGTTTACATGGTTTTGCGCCTGAACTCTTCATATTATATTTATATGTATAATATGTCTGTATATCTGATTACATTATTATGCAACGCGATCTAAACCGATGTGCTTTCAACAACTTCACACCTCCTTTTAAGAGAGTGTTGATTGGTCACTTGCTTGGTTGATTGATTGATTGATTTAAGACTTTATTTAAGATTTTATTTAATATTTTATTTAATATTTTATTTAATATTTTATTTAATATTTTATTTAATATGTTATTTAATATTTTATTTAATATTTTATTTAATATTTTATTTAATATTTTATTTAATATTTTATTTAATATTTTATTTAATATTTTATTCAATATTCTATTCAATATTCTATTCGATATTTTATTTGATATTTTATTTGATATCTTATTTAATATTTGAAATAATAATGATATAATAATTGCTTTCATGACTGCTTGAATAATTGTTTGTATACTTGGCTTAATAATTGATTTAATAATTAACTTAACGTTTGGTTTAATAATGGATTAATTTAATAATTGATTCTATTACTGATTTAATAAATGATTGAGTACGTGATTGAATAATTGATTGAATAGTTGATTGAATAGTCTGAATATGATCGTAAATCTTTGCGTGCTTTCAATCTTGAAATGGGGGGTGTGCTTCTATTGGGTAACGTGCTTCTATTGGGACATATACGGTATACAATTTGCAGCATATAGCACAATGGATTTCTGATTAGCTAACTACAAGTACCACTGGAATATGGCAACACGAGAGTCACATGACTAGATCAATGATAATACATGGATTGATGAGAGTATTCTCAGGGCATTTGGAATGTGGCCACAAGTTATCTATCTTCTGTGTTCATTTAGGTAAACTTGTAATCAGTTTTAATGTAGGACTTATTTACTTGGCGTTAGACAAGGAGTATATCACTGTCAGCATGATGAGGTAAAATTGTAATGTTACCCCCATCGTGGTTAGTTATGTGAGTTAACTGCAATTTGCTGTTTTAGTATCGATAGTCACTCTCCGGCAATGTGAGTCCTGCTGTTGGGGTTGGGTTGTTAGCGTAACACATTGGACCAGCTGTGGGCAGTGAAGCCGGTGGAGAGACCTCCGTGCATTTGGTTGTTAAATATTATATTTGAACTGACACTGTCATTTGTAAGTGGTTGACAGAAAATAATGGGAGGAACAGCAACAAGTAAATGGGGAGATCTGAGGCCGAGGGTTTCGTGTCCACTCACTAAAAGTTTGGCGATGCCATTTGACAATTAATATTGTATACAGCAGGTTACCGTGCAACATGCCACTAACCACTCCGCCCGTTCTCTGTGGCAGAGTGGTTAGAGTGTCTGACATTTTTCTAGGTCAGACTCCTAATCTGAGGGTTGGTGGTTCGATTCCCCGTGCCCCCAGCTCTGCCAATTTGGATTTCCACCGCTGTGTATAACTTACAGCGTCATCAAAGGCCGGTTGCTCACATACCATGTCTATGTGGTGTGGGAGGTTAAAAATCCCTTGGGTCGGTAAAAGTGTAGGCTCAGGCTTTCTATCGACCAGCAGTGGAATGAGGAAGACCAGTCGTCTATGACTGAAATTTCCCCTGCTTAAACAACTAATGGACAAAAAAAAAATGCTCTGGGGAAAATGTTCTTACAGAGAATTTCCATCACCAATCCACCTCTGACAACAGTTGAAGAATGTATGTTGTGGGTGGCATCTCACTGTGTAGCCTACTCTGTGGAAAAGGTTTAATAGACGATTTCCACCACCAACCCACCCTGTGATGACAGTGGGAAGAACCAAGGTTGTGGGTGGTGTAACTGGGCGCGGTGGCCGAATAGGTAAAGCGCAGGCCTCCTGTGTGGGAGATCGGGAGTTTGATTCCTGGTCGTGTCAAATCAATGACTTACAAAATTGGTACTTGGCACTGCCTAGCAAGGTACTCTGGCCATTATTAGGATAAGGCAAGGACTGGTTGGCTCAGTGTGAGGGTAATGTGATTGTGTTGGATATCGGGTCATGGCACTGGCAGCTTGATTTCCCAGTAGGGAAGCACTATAAAGTCGCCTTGAGTGTGCACTGTCACAAGTCGGTACCGGTTCTGATATGACCTTATATGTTGCCATAGGTAAAGCTCCAACCAACCAACCGACCAATATATATGTAAACATATATGTATAAGCACAGATAAGTATATATATTTATATGTGCTTATACATATATATTTATTTATATATATATGTAATACATCGAGTTCTGCGCATCCTTTCCCTACGTCATTTCTAATAGAACAAAGAAATTCACTTTCAGCAACAAGACACATATGTAGGCGGAGAGAAGCGGCGAAGATCTCATCAGCGTTAGAAATAAACACTGACACTAGTGACAGCTTCAGTGACTCAACACACACATACATACACACCACTCTCGATGTTTAGTAATCTGGCTGTCACTTTGGGAGCGGGACATGGGTGAAGCAATATGAAGGGTTAATTTAATAGAGCACAATTGTGATGAATATGGTGAGCAGTGACGGTAATTGCTGTTGTTTAAACTGTACCAGATAAGACCAGCTAAGACCAGCTGAGACCAGCTAAGACCAGCTAAGACCAGCTAAGACTAGCTAATACCAGTTAATACCAGCTAATACCCGATAAGACCAGCTAAGACCAGCTAAGACCAGCTAAGATCAGCTAAGACCAGCTAAGACCAGCTAAGACCAGCTAAGACCAGCTAAGACCAGCTAAGACCAGAACCATGCATCTGTTTCAAGATAACTAAGTGAGAGCGAGTGACTGAGGAAGGTTTGTTTATTTGTTGCTGTTTTACGTCCTAGCAACATCTAATGTCATATCAGGACGGGTACCGACTTGTGACAGTGCGCACTCATTGCGACTTTATAGTGCTGCCCCACTGGGAGACCAGGCCACCAGCACCATGACCTGATATCCCACTCAGTCACATTATCCTGACACTGAGCCAACCAGTCCTTGCCCAACCCTAATAATGCTGAGCACCTGGCTAGGAAGCGACAAGTATCAATTTTTAAAGTAATTGGTTTGACTCGATCAGGGTTCAAACCCACGATCTAATGGTCTACGACTGAGGAAGGATGTGCTAAAAACGATGGGGCGTGGTGGTAGGGGAGTGGAGGGGAAGACGATACGATAAGGGTGTGTGGAATTTGGGGAGTGGGGTTTGAAAAGACTGGGTGATAATAGGGGATATTGGAAAAGGATAGGACTAGGAGGATTGGGTTGGAAGAAGAGGAGAACGGGATAGTTTTGATCATGGTAGATATTGGTGGAAATGAGGGGTGGGTGTGAAGGGGCATGAGGGTTTGTGAAGACGCCGGACAGTGGGTATAGGGGAGGTGGAGGAGGGGGGGGGAGAAGGGGGACGGGGTGGAGATGAGGGGGGGAGGCAGGGGAACAGAGGGTGCGTGGTGACTGGAGCTGCAAGTCGACGCTGGGAGAGTGGAGTGTGCGCTAAGGTCAGCTCTTATCAGGGCGCGCTGATTGGCTGCCGACGGCGAGAAGACGTGGAAATGGGCGTGGCTAATGAGCGTTGACTGACATCTGGACGGGTAATAAATACCTCCTCCAGACATACTCATACACACATACACACACGCAAGCAGGTGACCCCCCACCCACCACCCCCCACCCCCACCCCACCCTTCACCTCTAGGCACCTGCGGGTGTGTGCACCCACCCACCCCTCCACGCACCCCCACCACCCCACCACCCCAGCCCCACCGAGTGGCTCACGGGAGTTGCGGCGGCGGTGGGTGGAGTCAGCGCAAGAAAACCACGGGAGGCAGCGGTTGGTTGGCTGGCTGGCGTTTGGTTTGAGGGGGAACTTTGGTTCCCGTGTCTGCCACAGCGTGGCGCCTGTGTGCCTGGCGTGGCGCTGCTCTCGGAGGGTGTAATAGTAGTACTACAACCGCCCGCTGCCCGCTGCCCGCCGCCGCGCCCGTAAAAGCCGGCGTACGCACGCGGCGCGCCGCGACCCCTCCACTACAGGCGGCCGCGCAGGCTTCCTTCCATTCGGCGCGCAGACGACATTTCACTCGGCGCGCAGACGACATTTCACAGTGGGGCGGCGCGCTCAGCTCTCAGCTCGGCTCGGCTTTGGCTCCGGTGAGCTCGTCGCGGAGCGGTGTGGAGTGGAGTGGAGGACGTTGACTGCTTGCTACCCGTCGCGTCGTACTACTTTACTATTACAATTAGGGCGCGAGTCTCCAAGCTCTCACCCCGCCCCGCCCTCCCGCCCGCCCGCCCGCCTACACGAGCAGCACCAGCAGCACCAACAAGCAGCACAAGCAGCGGCGGCGGCCGTACCAGCAGTACTCCGCGCCCCTCACAACCATCATACCTGCGGGATAAGGAGAGGAGGCGAGGCACGCGCGTGTGGGTGGAGTAAAGCCTCGACCCAGCCACTCACTGACTCACTACGCAACCACTTACCTACCGACCTACCTACCTACCTGCCAGCCTGGCTGGCTGATCCAGCCTGCCGGCCGGCCTGGACTTGCATCTCTGTCTGCCTACTTACTCCAGGGCCCTCGGCGCTCCTTGGGCAACCCACCCGCCTCTAAACCACTGCCACCATCGCCCGCCCGCCCGCCCGCCCGCCCACCGCCGGCCGATCCACCCACCGGACGGAGGGACGGAGCGACACCTGCCGCCGGCCCGGAGCAACTCCGGAGCAACTCCGGAGCAACTCCACGAGCAACTCCACGAGCAACTCGCGAGCAACTCGCGACGTCGGTGAAAGCGTAGCGGATGCGTAAGGCGCCGGGCTGCCAACCTGCCTCCTCCCGGCCCGCCCGCTATTTCTACAACTACTACTACTACCACTACTCGACCGGCGGCGCGCTAAGGCGCCCCGCCCCGGCTCAGCTCCGCCCCGCCCCACCCGGCCCAGCCCGGCCCGGTCCGGCCCGGCCCGGCGCCCCGGGCTCATTCCCACCGGGTGCACTGTAGTTCCTCCCGCGTAGCTCTTGGCCGCTGCCGGCGAAGTGGGAGCGGAAAAGTTGGCAATTATTGTTGAGAAAGAGACAGACGCAAGCGCAGTTGATCTCTAGGGCGTGGCGTTTGTCGCTCAGTCGGCGCGTTTGCGACGGGTTTGAAAAAAGCCTCTGAGATCAAAGTCAGTGGACTAATCTACAAACATGATAACTGTATATAGATATATACAAATGTGCAAATATAACTATTAGACATAGCTGTACATATACTTACACACACGGGGCACCGGCTGAGACGAGGCGCATGCTCGGCTGACCGCTGATTGACTGACTGAGTTGCGGGGTTCCGAGACATCTGTAACTTATAAGGCACAGGTGAGTCCCACCACCTGTAACCAACCCACCCACCCCCCTGCTGCCCAGTACCCCCCCCCCCCCCACACACACACATCCGCCCACCCACCCCCACTCTCCATCCACACATGCAGCCACTGATGTGGCACGGGGAGCCGCCTAGCTGCAGCGGCCGGCCCCTCCTCCAGGGGGTCCCGCCCGTGACTCTAGACCAGACGTAGGGCGTCGGAGACTGGGGAGGAAGGGAGGAGCCCTGCAGCAGTTGTTGGTTTTTTTTTGTCAGGGTATTTTGTGTTTTGCTACAAAACTAGCAGGACAAATACAGTGCAAGGCATCGGCGCTATTATTGCCTGCTGGTGTGCCAGTAGTGTGGGACGGAAACAGACGGTAGCCGACCTGAGGACGCGGGTGTGCTGAAGACGGAGGCGGGGAAACGGGAGGAGGAGGAACAGGAGGAGAAGGAGGAGAAGGAGCAGGAGCAGGAGAAAGAGGAGGAGAAGAAGGGAACGGAGGAACGGGAGGAGAAGGAGGAGAAGGAGGAGAAGGAGGAGAAGGAGCAGGAGCAGGAGAAAGAGGAGCAGAACAAGGGGGAGGAGAAGGAGGGGGAATAGGAGAAGGAGAAAGAGAAGGAGGCAGAGAAAGAGGAGAAGAAGGAGGTGTAGGAGGAGGAATAGGAGAAGGAACGGGTGGAGAAAGAGGAGGAGGAGAAAGAGAAGGAGGGGGAGAAGGAGGAGTAGGAGAAGGAATAGGAGAAGGAACAGGAGGAGAAAGAGGAGAAGGAGGAGGAGAAAGAGGGGGAGAAGGGGGAGAAGGAGGAGGAGAAGGAGGAGGAGACGGAGGAGAAGGAGGAGGAGAAGGAGGAGGAATAAGAGGAAGAGAAGAAGGTGGAAGGGGAGGAGCAACAACAGAAGGGGGAGTAGAAGGAGAAGGGATAATAGGAGGAATAAGAGGAGGAGAAGGAATAGTAGGAGGAGAAAGAGGAGGAGGTGTTGTGGGAGGAGGAAGGGGCGAGACGGAGGAGAAGGAGAGTGAGGAGGAGGAAAAGGAGGAAGAGACGGAGGAGGAGGGAAAGGAAGAAGAGAGGGAGGAGCAGAAGAAGGACGAAGAGAAGGAGGGCCCGGGACAGTTTGTCCTGGCCCGTGTTAGTCCAGAAGTGGGCGGCTATGTACATGTTTGTAGGCCGCCGGTGCGTGCTAATTATTTAATAACACGCGTACCGGCGCCGTGTGATGTGATGGCGGTGGTTCTGAGAGATGTTCGCAGCCAGGAAGTGAAGGCGTAATAAGGCACCTTACTCACCCTCACATGATATAGACAGCGGAGTGAGTGACCCACCCTCAACACCCCACCACCCCACCCCCCATCCCACACCATCTCTGGTCAATCCACCCAGACCTTCAGGCGCAAAAGACCTACTGAAACCAGGTCTACATTGCATCAAACCAGAAGGAAGGACACCATAGAACTGCTTACATATCCTTCCTGAGTGCACTGCTTTAATTGTTATTCCACTCCACAGACACCCCCCCCCCCCCCCCCCCCAGTCTGCCACCTTCAATACTCACCGAATATTTCTCACTTTAAAAGAAACGTCTCCATCCTAACCACCCACTTTATCTTAACTCCGAAAGTCTTGCGTTCTTCAACTGTCGACCTCTCTTCTGACTTACTTTTATTTTTATTTGGTGTATCCATGGAGACAGACAGACTGGCCAAGTCAGCGAAATTCTCCAGGAGGTTTCTTGTTGGTTAGTTTCTTCCAGTTGTGTAGTTTCCCTCCAGTGTGTTCGGTACCGAGGAGGCTAAGGAGCTGGTGGTGTGTGGGTTTTCTTTGTGGTTTTTTTTATATATATACGCGTGTGTGGTTCCAGTTCTTTGCTTGCTTACACTCGCGCCGACACCCCTGACACACCCACTCACACACCTACATTCCTCTCCACGGAGCTCTGTCTGGCAGAGGGTGGTTCCAGCTAGTATTGGGCGCGATCGCTGAGACACCTGTTCGGTACTGGAGCACCTCTTGCCTTCGCAGTATGAGCAGCTCGGCCTAGTCACAAAAAGACCCCCCCCCACACGCACACACACACAAACACACATACAGACGGCCGTCACACCACGGTGCGCCGGCACTCCTTCCTTCCGGTCTGCCACCGGAAGTGGTAGCCGTAACTACTGTCACTCCTCCAGTACCTCCTGCCGACTACCAACTACCAACTACCAATCTGAGCGCCGTGGAGGAGCATGTGAATGCATAATTCACACTCTTCGGCCGGCTCCTCCAGCTGCCGGCCCGAGCTGCTCCAGTAGTCGCGTCGAGGCGCAGGTAGTAAGTAACCTGATCAGCCGAGCAACTCACACTCACAGAGCCGATAGTGTAACTCGCGTCTGAAACTGAACCTGAACCTGGTACTTGGAGGTGTCACCCGCCATACACACATTCACACATACACACACTCAGCCACTCACACTAGCACTTTCCTCGCACACATACACACGCCCTACTTATCTACCCAGGTCCCGGCCACCGGCCCCTGGCCACCGGCCACCGGCCCCGGCCCTCGGCCTGCCGCCCTCGGGCTCCGGCCCCCTTCCCCCGAGCTGAGAGAGAAACAAACAGAGAGGAATAGACAGAGAGAGACAGAGCCATCTACCGGCGGATCCAGCTGACACAAGACATTGAAGAAGTGTAAAACCCCGCCACCTACCCACCTTTCTCCAGGGGTGTTCTGCCCATCAGTGTTCGGCGTAGCCCCCCGCCCCCCCCCCCCCACCACACACAGTAACTAGCTCACAAACTGCACCACTAGTGATCTACCTTCTACACGACGACACAGCAAAGTGTCACCATTACCACCTGGAGGACCAAGATCAAGATCAAGATCAAGATCAAGATCCAGAGGCCACGGCGCGCAGAGCCCCGCCCGCCCAGACAGACAGACATGACTGTGGGCCGCTCGTGTCGGTAGTAACGCCCGCCCAGCCCGCCCAGAGCGGAACACTGGGCCGGTGGTAGTGGTGACGGGCCGCGGGCCGCCTGCCTACCTGCCGCCGTACCTCGGGCCTTCCCCCCACACCCTCTGCCCGGCGCCCCGCCCGGTGCCCCGCCCCGCCGCGCCGCGCCCCGCCGCCGGGAGCGCCCACCTGGAGACACGGCCCGCGTGTTTCTTGCCGGGTGGGTCGGCCCCCCAGACGGCGTATATGTGCACAACAGCGGCGGCAATGTTTGGCCTCAAGGTGCCGAACCGGCGCAAGTATATTGACTTCCGGCCATGGCGCTACAGCCGATGTCTCGCAGGTAAACCAGTCCGCATATATGTATATAGATCTGTGTTATAGCCGTAGAGATTAGATTAGATTAGATTAGATTAGATTACACGGCGTAGTACTAGTAGATAACTGTTGTGGACGTACTCTGTGGTGTATGTGTTACGTCAGAATCACGCCCCCCCCCCTCCTTCCCCACCGCCTACACATACACAACCTCCACGATCCCCACCTGCCACTGCCCTCGCGCGCACTGGGTCTGGCACTGGGTGGGGGAGGGCGCTCTCTCTCACACTCTCTCTCTCTCCCTCTCTCTCTCTTTTGCTCTTTCTCCCTCTCTCTCTCTGTCTATATATATATATATATATATATATATAAATTCCAGTGCGCAAGTGACAGTATTTCACGCCACTGATAAGGTTGGGGGTGATGGCACCACATGGCCCAACTGTGAAAAGGGGTCACCCATAAAGTAGTACACAACATATGTGTGATGATATAGGGAATATTCCCTTCCATGCCTTTATACTCGCATAATCCTTATACATCACATATGTATTTATATTGGTTTATTCATAGCCCTTTAGCTTCCCTTAATCGATATGCTTATTTTGATAGCATGTTCCAAATATGCTTTGCCGCAAGGCATGTACATAGACGTAGCCACTTCATATACATATATATGCATATATGCATATATGCATAATATACATATATGTACATGAATAAACATAGCTATACATATGCATACATGTATACATATACAGTGTATAGAGTAATAATAATAAGGAAATAATTCCCTTCCATGCCTTTATACTCGCATAATGCGTTATACATCACATATATACATATAAACACACAAACACGTGTGTTCATACTGTAGGAGTATACATTATATACATTTACATATACATTACCAGCAATCCTGAACTTAATTTTTCCGCTGCAAGTTCATGGCGCTTCGATCGATTCTGCCATCATCCAATCAGCATTGGCCACATCGATTATATATATTTCAATGGCAAGTTTGTTTCAATTTAAAAAAATGGAATAAAGATCTGTTGTAATTGGATGTAAGGATTATGGAACAATGAATAAATAAATAGGAATGCATATTTCAATCAAAATAAACTGGTTTGATGAATTTATTTCTTATTTTATGTGTCAACTTCAACCCCCATGTGGACACGGCAAAATATTTAGCTACACAACTGAATCTGTGCCTAGAGATACCTTATGATGCTGCCATCTGTGAGAGCTATCGGCCACTAAAATACATGCTGCCGTATTCTGTCACTAGCTCATAGAAGTTGGGCAGTTTAGCGATTTTCTGTGAATATAGTGGGAAAACGTGGCATTTTCTCCCAAATTTTCAACATATAGATGGACCTACAAAAAAGTTAGTGAATTTAGCCCAATTTACGGCAGGTAAGACCTTGGTGTATGTAGAAACTGATCTGCTATCGGTGCTATACATTTATTATGATAGAAATGTGATAAATGGCGTTGCCGTGGATTCGCTATAGGAATGCTGCTACTCGTGGTGACAGTGAGTTGTTTCATCGCTAATCAACAGGTTTGGGATTGCTGGTAATGATATATATATATAAATAAATAAATAATAAAAAGAAGCCCTGCCAATTTATATACATATAATCCTCATATTACACATATATACATGTACATATTCCCCATGACTCATGATACCCCAGTTCTAAATTGCTATGTAATTTGGATGCATCCGGTTCTGCGTGCATACTACCAGTTTTACATCACGTGTGTGTGGAGGTGGGGGGGGGTGGAGGTGGGGGGGGGGGGGCAGGGGTGGGGGGAGCTGTGTTCTTCTCCCCGTTTTAGACACGTGTTTAAAGCTGCATAGTCCGATGAAACATCAAATTTTCAAAACCCAAACAATTATCTACATTTGATTCTATATATCTAAGTTTTATACTGGTGCACTTATAAGGGACTACTGAGTTAATGTAATGGAACCTGTTACTGCAGAAGCCGATGGTGTCAGACTTTTGTATAAATGTATATGTATATATACATGTGACAACCACCCAGAGAACACGGGGCTACTGGCCATACCGCACAGTCCTAGCCAAATTTTGAAAATCTGCTCAATCAGTAAAACTCTATTTGGGCCGACTTATTTTACAACTTCACTTTCAAAAGAAAATAAACTCAACAACAGCTCAATAACAGCTCAATAACAGCTGAACCTTACAGTGTAAGTTACAGACTCTTAGTTTCCTTCTCCTGATATGACCTTAGATGTTAGCAGGACTTAAAACCCCAACAACCAACCAACTTAGTTGCCTTCAGAGCCGGTAGCCCCGATTTGGCAGCGTGGCGAGTGACACTTTGCAGCCTGTGGTAGTTTGAACGTGTTTGTTGTATTCATCTTTATAGGGGCAAGGACTACTGGCACTTCTTATATGATGATGTGTGCGCTTCTTTCAGTATGCTAGCTTGCTGTGTTCTACACTAAGTGCCACAGGTACGTTGTCCACCACTCGCGCCTTTTAACTTCACCCCAGCATCAGCGGTCCCCCCCCCCCTACCATCACCCACGCGCCCGCCCCAATCCGCCAGTCGTATTACTCATGTGGAAAAATCATCCCTGAATTACTCGTCTTGGGGTCATAGCGCTTGATTACTTGTGTATTGTACGCACCCCTGAATTACTCGTCTTGGGGTCGTAGCGCTTGATTACTTGTGTATTGGACGCACCACTGAATTACTCGTCTAGGGGTCATAGCGCTTGATTACTTGTGCATTGGACGGACCTCTGAATTACTTGTCATGGGGTCACAGTGCTTGATTACTTGTGTATTGGACGCACCCCTGAATTACTCATCTAGGGGTCATAGTGCTTGATTACTTGTGTATTGGACACACCCCTGAATTACTCGTCTTGGGGTCATAGCACTTGATTACTTGTGTATTTGATGCACCCTGAATGACTCATCTAGGGGTCATAGTGCTTGATTACTTGTGTATTGGACGCACCCCTGAATTACTCATCTAGGGGTCACAGTGCTTGATTACTTGTGTATTGGACGTACACCTGAATTACTCGGCTAGGGGTCATAGCACTTGATTACTTGTGTATTGGACGCACCCCTGAATTACTCCTCTAGGGTTCACAGTGCTTGATTACTTGTGTATTGGAAGCACTCCTGAATTACTCGGCTAGGGGTCATAGCACTTGATTACTTGTGTATTGGACGCACCCCTGAATTACTCGTCTAGGGGTCATAGCGCTTGATTAGTTGTGTATTACTATTAGACACACCCCTGAATTACTCGTCTAGGAGTCATAGCGCTTGATTACTTGTGTATTGTACACACTCCTGAATTACTCGGCCAAGGGTCATATTGCTTGATTACTTGTGTATTGGACGCACCCCATAATTACTCATCGTGGGGTCATAGCACTTGATTACTTGTGTATTGGACGCACTCCTGAATTACTCGGCTAGGGGTCATATCGCTTGATTACTTGTGTATTGGACGCACTCCTGAATTACTCGGCTAGGGGTCATATCGCTTGATTACTTGTGTATTGGACGCACCCCATAATTACTCATCGTGGGGTCATAGCACTTGATTACTTGTGTATTGGACGCACCCCTGAATTACTTGTCTTGGGGTCAAAGCGCTTGATTACTTCTGTATTGGACGCACCCCTGAATTACTCGTCTAGGGGTCACAGTGCTTGATTACTTGTGTATTGGACGCACCCCTGAATTACTCATCATGAGGTCATAGCGCTTGATTACTTGTGTATTGGACGCACCCCTGAATTACTCGCCTAGAGGTCATAGCACTTGATTACTTGTGTATTGGACGCACCCCTGAATTAGTCGCCTTGGGGTCATAGCGCTTGATTACTCATGTGCAAGACGCACTCCTGAATTACTCGTGTGGACGTCTGGCCCCCCTCAATTTCTTGTGCACTAATTCAACAGGCAGTGCTGGTTGCATTGTATGGTTCACATGAGGTAGTCATGAGTCATTCATGCAAATCGGTCAGCCACTGACTCTGGTGAGTTCAGTTAGTCACGTGAGTGAATCGTGAGTTACTCCTGACTTACTCGTGATTTACTCATGATTTACTCGTCACTAACTCATGATTTACTGGTGACTTACTTGTGATTTAGTCGTGATTTACTGGTGACTTACTCGTGATTTACTGGTGACTTACTCGTGATTTAGTCGTGATTTAGTCGTGATTTACTGGTGTCTTACTCGTGATTACTGGTGACGTACTGGTAACTTACTCGTGATTTACTCGTTAATTAGTCGTTACTTTCTCTTGAATTACTCTTGATTTACTAGTGATTTAGTCGTGATTTACTCCTGACTTCCTCGTGACTTACTCTTGATTTACTAGTGATTTAGTCGTGATTTACTCGTGACTTACCCGTGATTTACTCTTGACTTACTCGTGACTTACTCGTGATCTACTAGTGATTTAGTCGTGATTTACCCCTGACTTACTGGTGACTTACTCGTGACGTACTCATGACTTACTCCTGATTTACTCCTTATTTACCTGTGACTAAAGCTAAGATTCCTTCTACGCGGTATGCGGTATGCGGTATGCGGTAAGCGGTATGCGAATGGGAGGATTCCTTCTACGCAGTAAGCGGCAAGCGGCAAGCGGCAAGCGTCTCCCCACCACCACCACTACCATATGTTTCCACTCAGCACCCCTGTGTGTGACCGTTCCGTAATGATCAGTCCCCTCTCCTAGTCTAAAACTAATAGACACCTGTGACTGATGTTTCTATTCGCATACCGCATGCCGCATTCCGCATGCCGCATGCCGCACCGATCGCTACAGGGACCGATCGAGTTGTCGCATTTGCATTCGCATTCGCATTCGCATTCACATTCGCATACCGCATGTAAGGGATGTAGCCCATTGACTTCAAGGCTTTTCGATTTTTTGCCGCATTCGCATTCGCATACCGCATACCGCATACCGCGTGTAAGGAATCTTAGCTTTACTCGTGATCTTAACCGTGAGCGATCGCCTACTGTTGACGGCTTTACTGATCTTCGTGCGGGTATTTCCGAGCTACTCCCGAGTTGATGCGAAGTCACTCGTGGATTGCTCACGAATTGCTCACGCCTCTCCCTTGAGTTGCTGACGTGATGCTCGCGAAATTGCCCGGATGTTTTAATATACGCACACCCTCGTGTGCCGGATATACATTTTTGCATATAATTTCAGAGTCATGTTCTACATGGTTAAAGTTGCATAGTCCGATGGTTTTGAGTTCTGACATTTTTCTGAGATAAGTATATTAAATTGATCATTATAATCTACCTTACTTTCGTTTGACGTAACTTTTAATTGAAATGGCTACCTTTTGAGATATTTGAAATTCAAACATGTGAAAATAATTCTGGCAAGCACGCCCAAACTATACCATAGGCTTCTACAGTAACAGGTTCTATTAAATCGACTCAGTGTTCCCTTCTATGTGGCAACACATAGTTAATAAGTGTATCAGTATCTAAGTTAGATATGTAGAATCAAATCTAGATAATTGTTTTGATTTTGAAAATTTGATGCTTCATCGGACTATGCAGCTTTAATCACATGCAGCTTTATTGGTACAACGCCTTAGAATGGCTCCTGAGGGAACGTGGGAAAGCCACCACAGACTCATGCGGGAGGTCGGCGGGACCAAGTGGTCCTTAGTCGCTGCCGTGTTGGCCACTCGTGGCTTACACATGCTTTTCTGCTCAAGGGGGAACCTCCCCCTGAATGTATTGGGTGTCAGTCCCCACTGACACTCAAACACATTTTACTAAGTTGCGTTGATTTTTTGGCCCTGCGCCAACGGTTCTACACTGCAGAGCAGTATGCATGACCTTTTTACTAAGGTAAAACAGGAAAACATTTTAGCCTTTTTGAGGGCAGCTGGACTGTACCACCTTATATAGTTTACTAAATGGATTCTATTAATTATTAATGAAACTTTTCTTTTTCTATGGGAATTTGTTTCCCTTGACCACAGATATATGATTGTGAGCTTTCTAATTTAATTAGTGTCTATTGGCACATAATTGATTGTCTGCTTTTACATGTAAAAGCGATGGTTTGAACAAAAAACAAACATTTCTCGCCGTGAATATGGCCTATGCTGCCGACACGGCGTAAAGCAACCACCGATCAATCAATCAACCTGAGGGAACTTGATTAAAGTTGCATAGTCTTGTCCGACGGTTTTGAGTTTTGTCATTTTCTGAGATAAATATAGTTGGTTGATCGCTATAATCTACCTTACTTTAGTTTAAAGTAAAACCTTTACTTGAACTGGTCAATCTTTTAGATATTTGAAATGCAAACATGCAAAATTAATTTGGGCAAGCACGCCAAAACTCTGACACCATAGGCTTTTTGCAGTGACAGGTTCTATGTGGCAACAAATGCTCACTAAGTGCACCAGTATCTAAGTTAAATATGTAGGATCAAATCTAGATAATTGGACTGGTTAGCTCAGTGTCAGAATAATGTAACTGAGTGGGATATCGGGTCATAGTACTGGCAGCCTGGTATCCCAGTGGGACAGAACTAAAAAGTCACCGGGTGAGTGCGCACTGTCAGTGTCACAAGTCGGTACCCATCCTGATATGATCTCAATTGTTGCTAGGATGTAAACCAACAACAAACAAACAACAATCTAGATAATTATTTTTGTATTGAAAATTTGATGGTTTCATCAAATTATGCAGCTTTAAGTTTACTTCTTTTTTATTATTATGGGGTGATATAATATATATATATATATATAAATACACATCTGATATATATCGCTATGTAAATATTGATGTATGTATATATAGTAATCCATTTCTGGCTGGTACATAAACTATGTTGTCCCATGAGGTGCTCGTGTTCACGAACTGCCAGGCCTATTACAATGTAGCAGCGCCTGTGCCTGTGCATGTGCCCGTGCCTTGCATTTGCATGTGCATGTGCATGTACATGTGCATGTACATGTGCATGTGCATGTGCATGTGCCTGTGCCTGTGCCTGTGCCGGTGCCTGTGCCGGTGCGAGCGTGTACATTTCTCAGATATGTTCTCTACACATATAGCTCAACGCCCTGACATTGATAACCCTTCCGTGCCCACTGTAAACCTGTTGTGAGCAGATCGCGTCAGCGTGAACTGCTCCTCATTACTGGTCGATGTGGTGAGCCGCTCTGAGCTGCTCTGAATTGGTCTGAGCTGTTCCTCATTACCATTATGCAGCCCTATCTACTCCATGCTATCCGCGGGTGCAGATGGAGACCTGCCCTCAACTCAAGCCCTCCCCTCCTTATCAGTGACGAAGATAGTTGTCTCTTTATTGTTTTAGCCACCCCCCATCACAAAAAGTAGGCATTGGCTATTGGGGAGGGGGGGGGGGGGGGGGGATAGTTGTCATGTTTGTCAGGATATATGTGTGCAACTAATTGTACGGATGGAGCCGCATTATTCAACAGGTTTGAAACGCAATGAGGTTAAAATATTTGTTTCTCATAAATCAAGATACTCACCTCGAAGTTGCAGAGTCCGATGGTTTTGAATTTCTGCACTTTTCTGAGATAAATGTATTAGATTGGTTGGTATAACTTAGATTAATTTAAGTGTGAAGTGATGCTTATATTAAAGCTGCATAGTCCGATGAAGCATCAAATTTTCAAAACCAAAATAATTATATAGATTTGACTCTCCAAATCTAACTTAGATATTGATGCACATATTAAGCATTTATTGCCACATAAAAGGGAACACTGAGACAATTTGATAGAACCTGTTACTGTTGAAGCCTATTGTGTCAGAGTTTTGGTGTGCTTGCCAAAACTAAGTTTTCATGTTTGAATTTCAAATAATTCAAAACTTATCCATTTAAAATCAAAGTTACTTTAACCTGAAATAAGGTAGATTATAATGATTAATTTAATATATTTATATCAGAAAAATGACCAAAAAGCAAAACCATCGGACAATGCAACTTTAAATGGCTAACTTTGCGGGTATTTGACGTTGAAGTTACATACTCCGATGGCTTTCAAATTGTAGCTTCCTTTTTGAGATAAATATATTAGGTTGACCATTATAATCCGCTATTCAATATTCCGGAGTAACTTTGATGAAAAGTGGCTAGATTTGGAGTAATTTGAACTGAAATAACACAATATAATTTCGGCAAGCTTGCCAAAAGTCCTGTAGCTATCCCCCAGATTGCCATCTCACTGTGGTCACGTGATGCGAGTTGACCTAGTAATGAGTAGGTAGTCTGGTCCCCTATTATTTTCTACTGGCCAAGTCAGGTTCATCCACTTAGTAAGTGTCATCTGCCCACAGCCCACCACCCCCTGTTCCCTGACACACACTGTGCCCAGTGATTGTGTGTGTGTGTTGTTGTTGTTGTTGGGGGGGGGGGGGGACGGTTGACTGTACCTGGTGTGTATCCAATCAGCACACTCCCAGAAGTATAGACTGCGGGTGATGGTGGGGATTGAGGGATTGAGGTAGGGGTGCCATCAAACTCCCATTATATGTCCTGGAACCTGACTAAAGGGCGGATTCCTTACACGCGGTATGCGGTATGCGGTATGCGGTATGCGGTATGCGGTATGCGGCATGTGGTATGCAAATGGCATGATTCCTTACACACGGCATGCGGCATGCAGCACACGACTGGTATTATTTAAAAAATAAAAATAAACAAGTATACTCAATACTGCACTGTATATGACCTAATATTGCATTTATATCTATGTACCTATTAGTACGTCACATGGGGGTTCCTACCTTTATAATTACCAAATTATAGATAAGTATTCATATTTGTGTGGCTCTGGTAGCATTTTTACCAACCCGAACCCCCACCACCACCACTACCATCTTTCTCCTCAGCACCTTGTGTGTGACCATTCCGTAATGCTCAGTCGCCTCTCCTCGTCTAAAACTAATGGACAAGTGCGACTGATGTTTCTATTCACACACTGCGTGCCGCATACCGCATGCCGCACCGATCGCTACAGGGACCGATCGAGTTGACGCATGCTGCATGCCGCATGCCACATGTCGCATGTCGCATACCGCGTGAAAGGAATGTAGCCCATAGGCTTCAAGGCGTTTCGTTTTTTTGTCCCATTCGCATTTGTATTTGCATACCGCATACCGCGTGTAAGGAATGCGCGCTTAAAGCCATATATGGTACTGGGAATGAGGGCAAGACTATTCATGTGATGAGATTGACCTAATTGATGAACAGCCTCCCTGTCTAGTAGATGTCCACAGGGATGAATGAGATAGCGAATTCACTGATTATTCTGTATATGCTGTCTCAAATCATTAGCTAATGTACCAATCACTAAGTTAGATATAAAGAATTAAATGTAGGTAAGTGCTTTGGTTTTGGAAAATATATATTTCACTGGACCCTGCAACGTTAAAACAAGCCAAATTAATTTGGTACGCCTGTCAAAGTTCTGACCCCATAGGCTTCAGCAGGAAGAGGTTCTGTTAAATTGGGTTTGTAATACCCTCCTGTGTAGCAACAGATCCTTGATGTAAGTATATATATATATCCATATATATCCATATATATCCGCATATATCCATATATATATCCATATATATCCGTAATATATATCCATATATATCCATATATATATATATATATATATATCCACCATCAAGAGAAACCTGAAGCTGAGAGACATTAAGACCGGCTCATGGATGCAACTCTCACAACAGAGAGCTAAATGGAGAGCGGCAGTCAAGTAATGAAAGCAGTCTTTGTCGCATCGCGACCAACAGCATGATGATGATGATGATGATATATATCCATATATATTCATTTATATGATTTACATGTAAAAGCGATGGTTTGAACAAAAAACAAACATTTCTCGCCATGAATATGGCCCATGCTGCCGACACTGTGTAAAGCAACCACCAATCAATCAATCAACATTTATATGATATATTGATTAGTGCAACTGGGGTAGGAGGGAGCTCAAGTGAAATGCGCATGCATCACACTGACAATGAAGTCAACTAATAGTAGCTACTAATAGAAGATTTGTCTGTGAGAGATGACCAAGCTAAATACATGTTTGTAATAGAAAAGGAAGTGATCGTCCCCACAATTCGAATAAGCCAATAAGTCAGTCGTCTTACTCAAGGATCTTACTGAGTTACTCCCCCTACTCCCCCCCCCCCCACCCCCACTCCAAATCTCTTTCATCGGAACAGGTATTTATTTTTTCCTTCACAATTTAATATATAAAAAGAAAAGTCCTCCGGTGCGACTGACACGGGTCTACATCCGATGGAGGCGAGCAGGGAAGGTGGAGCCACCGGTACAGTGTCGGTCTTACGGAGTATAACAAATAATAATAATTAACCACTACATATCTTTATACTCACATAATTCGTTATACATCACATATAGGGGTTGCTACAGTACAACCAAGACAATACAATAATAGTGTAATGAGTGCATATATTCTCTTGCTAAGGGATAAGTGACCCCAGCCTGGAAATAAATAAATAAATAAATAAATAAATAAATCCGGTGCGAGTGGCAGTTTAGCACGCCCGGTAGTAACAATGGGAACCGGTGGCGGCGCCACCGTCGAGCATTGGAGGCAGTATAGAATAATCGGTACAATAAAATAGATAATAATTCCCTTCCACGCCTTTATACTCGCATAATTCGTTATACAACACATATATACTTAGATGATGTACCCTGTCATGGTGTTAGGTGTGGTAACGTTAGTTAGTACAGTTGGGACCTCCGCCCCTTCATACACACCTACCCTTTAAGGTGGGAGGGGGGGTGTTAATACATATAATACGTCACTTCCGAGTTCCTGCACCCCTGGGACTCGTTAATACGCAATAAGGAGGTAGAGGTGTTATCTGTGGCGGAGTGGTTAGAATGTCTGACTTGTTTCTAGGCCGGACTCCTAATCTGAAGGTTGGTGGTTCAATTCCCCATGCCTCCCACCTCTGCAAATTTGGATTTCCACCGCTGTGTATAACTTACAGCGATTAAAGGCCAGTTGCTCTCATAGCATATCTATGTGGTGTGGGAGGTTCAAAATCCCTTGGATCGGTAAAAGTGTAGGCTTGGGCTTTCTATTGACAAACTGTCTAATGGTGAAAACAAGTCTATTCAGACTTATCCATAACCGGCAGTATAAATCTTCAAGAAAAAAAGACAAAGAAAGAGGGTAAAATGTGGGGTACTGGAATATATATATATATATATTTTGGTACGTTAGTTGATTAAGCAGGGAAAATTTCAATTGCGAACAATTGGTCTTCCTCATTCCACTGCTCCTTTCCCTATCCTAGTAATGCCAAGCACCTGGCTAGATAACAACAAGCATCAATTTTTAAGTCATCGGTTTGACTCGGCCAGGGTTCGAACCCGGGGCTTCTAATCCCAAGCCGTACCAGAACAGAAGGCGGATGCCATCGCGTCTGGTTCGATATACTCACTTGATATGGTTTTAAGACAAATTAGCCATATTCAGCAAAGCCATGGCCCCCACTAGAACTATTAAGCTATTTAATCATTGTGTAATTTGTGTGTGTGTAAATTCAGACACCCTATATGTTCCTCTGTATATGACAACATGAGTGGGATGAAAACATCAATAAACTTAAAGAAATTGAACCATCTGTGGGAAAGCCACCACAGACTCATGCGGGAGGTCGGCGGGACCAAGTGGTCCTTAGTCGCTGCCGTGTTGGCCACTCGTGGCTTACACATGCTTTTCTGCTCAAGGGGGAACCTCCCCCTGAATGTATTGGGTGTCAGTCCCCACTGACACTCAAAGACATTTTACTAAGTTGCGTTGATTTTTGGCCCTGCGCCAACGGTTCTACACTGCAGGCAGTATGCATGACCTTTTTACTAAGGTAAAACAGGAAAACATTTTAGCCTTTTTGAGGGCAGCTGGACTGTACCACCTTATATAGTTTACTAAATGGATTCTATTAATTATTAATGAAACTTTTCTTTTTCTATGGGAATTTGTTTCCCTTGACCACAGATATATGATTGTGAGCTTTCTAATTTAATTAGTGTCTATTGGCACATAATTGATTGTCTGCTTTTACATGTAAAAGCGATGGTTTGAACAAAAAACAAACATTTCTCGCCGTGAATATGGCCTATGCTGCCGACACGGCGTAAAGCAACCACCAATCAATCATCAATCAATCCTCTGTATATGACATTTTCAGAGGCCCAATTCAGTACTGTGTAGTGACCACTACCCGCCCCCCCCCCACCACGATCCTGTGGCCAGGACCGCGAACTCGTGCAAAGGTCGCAACGCAGAAATCAGTGGTGAACCAGCCTTTTTTCTCTCTTTTTTTTCCTTATTTATTTATTGATTGATTTTTTTAATTTATTGGCTCATTAGTTGATTACGCAGGGGAAATGTCAATCGCGGAAAATTGGTCTTCCTCATTACACTGCTCCCTACCCTATCCTAGTAATGCCGAGCACCAGGGCTATGTAGCGACAATTATCCCTTGTTAAGTCATTGGTTTGACTCAACCAGGTTTCGAACAAGCGGGTTCAAATCCGACGACCTACATTACCAACACGGGAAGCGAGCGCTCAACTCATTCGGGGTGATGTTTCTGTAACTGGCAGTGTGTAGAGACTCTCTGATGAGCAGACGACTTTGTGGTGTTTTAGTTTGCGTGTTCGCCGTGGTGGCGTTGCCGAGCCGGTACCAGTCTGCCCTGTGGCTGCCGGGTCACCGGCCGGGAGTTGGTCGCTGACATGATTTAGACTTCACCTAATCCCAAATAACATGATCTATGTGACCATTCTGGATTTTTGTTTAAATTCTTTTGTTGATAATGTTGACTGGTCTCGATGGGATGGAGGGTATATACTCTGGATATTGTTAAACTTTAACTACTCTCCATTCTCTCCCCCCCCCCCCCCCCCCCGATGGTGAGCTTTGCAGGGATAACCTATACTAATGAGTATATTCAGTTATATGGCATAGTCGATGACAGAACTTACAGAATAGTCCCAAGAGTTTATGCGATATGATAAGGGTTTGTCTTTGAAATAACACTGAAGCAGTTATAGCTACATAGGGCGTCAATTGTATTTGAACGGCTATAAATAAACACTGAAAGAGAAAATGTATTAAAAAAAATTAATTTAAATAACTGAGAAAGTGTACATTTTTCTGTAACTTGTAAAACATTGTTACACACGTATATGTGCACCTTCCTGCTTGGATTAATAAATAGATTATAGATATTTAAACTTTTACCTAGCAAGTAGGATTGGTTGGTTGTTTTATATCCTAGCAACATTTAAGGTCATATCAGGAAGGGTGCCGCCTTGTGGCAGAGCGCACTCATAGCGACTTTATAGTGATGTCCCACTAGGAGACCAGGTTGATGGCACCATGACATGATATCCCACTCAGTCACATTATCCTGATACTGAGCTAACCAGTCCTTGCCCTATCCTATTCATGTTGAGCGCCAGGCTAGGAAGCAACAAATATGGGTGGGTGGAGGGTTGGTGGGGGGAGCGGGTGGGGGGAGTGTGGGTGGGGGTGGGGGGGAGTGTAGGTGGGGGGTGGGGGAGTGTGTGTGGGGGGAGGGGGGGAGTATGAGAAGGGTGTATGGGGGGGGGTATGATATAACACGACATAGGACAATATTCGAAAAATAATCCAATTCAATTAAATGGCGATGGCTCTAGTTTCACTTGTGTCGAAAGCCGCTGCCTGCTTGAAATGTTGCACTTTGGTGGTCACGTGAGTTAAATAACTCGCGCCGCTACAACATCGCCCCGTCAAGCATTCCTGGGTTTTCCACAGGCCTAATTCAAGTGGGTGTGTGTTGGGGAAATGGTCAGTAGTGTTATTTGCATACATTTAATTGGAACTATCTATTGTTTTTTTGTTTTTTTTGGGGGGGCGGTGTTTTATTTTCTAATAATAGCAGTACAATTATAATATTTGAACTTGGCAAAACGTAGTGATGCTTAAGGACGGCGAGTAATGAGGCTGGTTGTTTTAATTTGTCTGTGTGTATGTGTCGATGTCGGAGTGTTGACAAACCTCGCATTAGTTTTCGTTCTGATATTTTGCGGGGAAACGCTGACAAACTTTCTTGTTACCCGCACTGTCGCATATGTGTAATATATGATGATGGTGCTTTTTTTAGTAGGATTGTGGTGATGTGGAAGTTGTGGGTATTGTGGGGGTTGTAGGGGTTGTCGGGGGTGGGTAGGGGGCGGTGGGCGTTCCAATCTAACTCGTTTTGGTACATCGGGGGATTCGAACCCATGATTTCTTTTTTTGTTGTTGGTTTAACGACCACCCATCACAAAAGGTAAACCCATGAGTTCGAAGCCTGGTCAAGTCAAACCAATGACTTAAAAAATTATACATGTCGCCTCCTAGCCTGGCGCTCGGCATTATTAGGATAGGACAAGGACTGGTTGGCTCAGTGTCTGGATAATGCGACTGAGTGGGATACTAGATCATGGTACTGGTGGCCTGGTCTCCCAGTGGGGCAGCACTATAAAGTCGCCATGAGTGTGCACTGTCACAAGTCGGTACCCGTCCTGATATGACCTTAGATGTTGCCAGGACGTAAAACTCCAACAACCAACCAACCAATATATCTAACGACGCGCCGCTGCTCACATATCGAGAAATCTATTTAAAACTGGGCGAATCGGGTGGAGTATTGTAGAATCTGGTAGTGGTAGACATGAGGGGGCGAGGGGTGAGGAGGGGGGTACGGTGTAGGGGGGGGGGGGGGGGGGCTCCAGGGCAGGTTTGGACAAGCCGGTGGTTGGACGGAAAGGAGTTTGGACCGCGGGTGAAACCAGATCAAAATTTTATTTTATTTTTTCTGTTTTTTTAAAGAAATTGTGGAAAATAAAAAGATATTGGTTTTGCTCATTATGAACATCATATTTGCATTCATTTCATGAAGGGCATTAACTTGAAAAGGCATGCTTCCCATCTGTAGCAGAGGTAGGCCTATTTCGTGAGGGGCTGGTGGCTGAAGGGGGTGGGTGGGTAATTTAGTATGGAATAGTGAGTTTCTGGCTGAATTTGTTTAATTTGTTCATAAGTCAGACCTGAAATAGGTGTGGAATGGAGGAGATGAGGAAACAGGATGCTCTCCCAGAGGATCAGAACTATAAAGTCGCCCTGAATGCGCACTGTCACAAGTCGGTACCCGTCCTGATATGACCTTAGATCTTGCTCGGACGTAAAACGAGGAACAAATAAAAACAAAAAGCTAACTTCCCTTCCTTACATATAATTATAACTGCATCTTGCGATGTTAGACATGCGCACCCCTGTGGATTCAGGCCAGGCGAAGTGACATTCACACACAATGTCAGTACTAATTTACACCCTCCCTCACCACCTCCCACCCCAACCAACAGCCCCATCCCTTTCCTCCTCGGCCCCCCGTCCCCCGCCCCCCATCTCTCACCCCCCATTCCCCATCCCCCACCCCCATCCCCCATTCCCCATCCCCAATCCCACGTCCCCCACCCCCATCCCCCATCCCCCATCCCCATCACACATCCCCCATCACCCACCCCCACTACCCAATCCCCCGTCCCCCGTCCCCCGTCCATTGTCCCCCGTCCCCCATCACCCATCACCCATCACTCATCACCCATCACCCATCTCCAATCCCCCGTCCCCCATCCACCATCACCCATCACCCATCACCCATTTCCAATCCCCCGTCCCCCATCACCCATACCCCATTCTCCATCCCCTTTCCGCAATCCCCGTCCCCCCATCCCCCATCACACATCCCCCATCCCCCACCCCCATCCCAAATCCCCCATCCCCCATTCCCCATCACCCTTATCTCCTATCCCCACTCCCAATCCCTCCTCCCCACCCCTATCTCCCATCCCCATCCCCCTATCCTTCCATCCCTCCACCCTCAATCCTCACTCCCATTCGCCACCCCAGAAAGAAATAAGCACAGGGATAAATAAATAAAAGTAAAATGTTAAAGTCCTATATTAGTAGCCGAACTGTGCTTAAAATTGCATAGTTCGATGGTTTTCACCTTTTGTCATTGTCTGAGATAAATACATTAGGTTGATTATTATAATGTACTTTAATTTGGTTTGAAGTGTAACTTTTAATTTAAATGGCTGGCTTGGGACTGACTAGATATGAGCTTTATTCCCTCAAAACCCATTCATCATACACACAAACACATCCATTCGTAGTAAAAGGAAACAATCACAAATTCGTCACACACAAAGGTCCACAATTCGTCACAAAAAGAAACCCACACGCACTCCCCATAAATCAGTCACACTCAGAAACCATCACCTATCCCCTACCAATCCGTCACACACATAAGCCATCACATATTTCCTACCAATCCATCATACATACAGACAAATTCCAGACATCCCCCCCACAAAAATCCGTCACACACAGAAGCAGGCGAGAATACCCCCCCCCCACACCAATTCGTTGCATACATAGAAACCACCTCCCTCAATTCGTTGCACACAAAGAAATCACCTCCCCCAATTTGTCGTACATGTAGAAACCACCTCCTGGAATTTGTCACCCAAATAGAAACCACCTCCCCAATTCGTCACACACATGGAACCCACCTCCCCCAATTCGTTGCACACAAAGAAATGCACATCCCAAAATGTGTGGTACACATAGATACCACCTCCCCAATTTGTCACCCAAATAGAAACCACCTCCCCAATTCGTCGCACACATAGAAACCACCTCCCCCAATTTGTCACCCAAATAGAAACCGCCTCCCCAATCGTCGCATACATAGAAACCACCTCCCCCAATTCATCACCCAAATAGAAACTATCTCCCCAATTCGTCGCGCACATAGAAACCACTTCCCCAATTCGTTGCACACATAGACCACCTCCCCCCAATTCATCATGCAAATAGAAACCATCTCCCCAATTCTTCGCACACAAAGAAACCACCTCCCCTATTCGTCGCACACAAAGAAACCACCTCTCCAATTCGTCGCACACAAAGAAACCACCTCCCCCAATTTGTCATACAAATAAAAACCACCTCCCCAATTCTTCGCATGCAAAGAAACCACCTCCCCAATTCACCGCACACATAGAAACCACTTCCCCAATTCGTTGCACACAGAAACTCCTCCCCAATTTGTCGCACACAGAAACCACCTCCTCAACTCGTCGCACACATAGAAACATTCCTCAATTCGTCACACACATAGAAATCACCTTCCCCAATTCGTCACACACATAGAAACCACCTCCCCCAATTCGTCGCACATGTAGAAACCACCTCCCCAATTCGTCGCACATATAGAAACCACCTCCCCAATTCGTCGCGGCCGCGCGCTACCGACCAACGCATTAACACAAGGTGGGTGTGCCAAGGTTTCCTTGAGATGCTCCGCCACAAAATATTTAAAAAAAATTATGTTTATATAAATAAATAAAACAAATAATAAGAAAAGAAAATCGGTGTAAAAATCGGAAGTAAATCTGGTGCTGATTCGCTGGGATTCGGCGTCTGTGCCGCTTATTTTTGGGATCCCCTCGGCAACACATCGGCGCAGGGAGATTGCGCGCAGGCGCACTCGTATACAGGGACGGGTGCTCATGGTCGGGTTGTGTGTGTGTGTGGGGGGGGGGGGGGGGGGGGTACGGCCCCGGCCCCGGTAGTACACCTATATACTAGTCTGTAGTTGTACGGTGGGAGTGTGTAGTGGGGGGTGGGGGGGGGGGGGGGGGGTCGGCATCTGCACAGCCAAGGTGGCGGCTGGGTCTAGGAGGGCGAGACTGGGGCCACAACTATACGGGCAGGGTGGCCACGGGCTGCCATGGGTGTGGTGGGAGAGGAGCGGGGGGGGGGGGACGTGGGGGGTGTACCATGGTATATAAATGATGGGCTTAAATGGGTCCATATATGTGTATCAATGTACGTGTAGTATGCGTTTGTTTCTTTGGGGTTTTATGTCCAAGCAACATCTAAGGTCATATCAGGATGGGTACCGACTTGTGGCAGTGTGATTGCAGATTTCAATCACGGACAATTGCACTGCTTCTTGCCTTATCCTAGTAATGACGAGTGCCAGGCTAGGTAGCGACAAGTATCCATTTGTAAGTCATTGGTTTGACTCAACCAGGGTTTCAAACCGGGGGTTCGAGTCCCACGACCTACCACGACGGGAGGCGGATGCTCAACTTATTCAACTCATTCGCATCTGGTGAAGTACCTTTTATTTTAAACGCCTAACGTTTCATATAGTTGAAGTACAGACATGGAAGATTAATTTTAGCAAGCACATAAAAACTCCTCTGATATGATAATTGATAGGCTTCAGCAGTAAGAGGCTCTAGTAAATTGATTCAGCTTTCCCTCCTAGTTTTATGCAGAAACACATGCCTAGTGAGTACACCAGTATCTAAGTTAGATACATTGTCGATGTTGATTTCAACATGGGTAATTTAACCCACAAGAAAAAGTACATACTAAATATGGAGGCGACTACTGGCGCCATCTATAATGTCTTTCTTACTAATAAATGCTCCGACTGTGGCGCCATCTTCTGTAAATTTGCATAACGAGATGCGACCCAGTTTCACTATAGACACTTCCACCAGAGCATCTCTATCGATAGGACGTTTCTCTCCTTTGGATTTACCGCCCACCCAGCCCAACTACAAATGACATTCATAGGGCTATGTGCCTGAAATCCTCAAAATCTTAATAAATCAAACATCTCATGACTTAAATGTAAAAAGGGAATAGTAAGAATAAATGCCACTTTATACTGTACTTGTCTTGCGTGGTTGAATTGACTCAAATCTGGATAATAGACTACATCACAGTTCCAGCGGCACGGTGCATTGTGGGATGCATCAGAGCAAAACAAACCTGCGAGAAGCACATGGCATATGCTAATACACTGGGATTGCTATGAAATGTGCTAGTTTCAGCTCGTCTCAGCCCTTGTTTGAAACATAGAATACCAACTAAAAACATATATATAATACATTAAGATATTAATCTTTTATCCAGCATTGCATTTACATCAATATAATATGCACATCTTATGCCATGTGCATTTAGATTTAGACAAATCTAGGCATTCAGGCTAGTGTTAGAACCATAGCCAGAGTCAGTTTTACTGATTTTATTCATGTTTTTTTTTATATCCTATGGTTAATGACATATGTAGAAATAGAAAATGAATAGGGTTAATCAGATATTCGTTATATATTTCTTTGAAACAAGTTTTTTTGACACATTTGACAATTTAATATTTAGAACAAGAATTACTTTTTTTTTTATTTTTTTTTTTATTGAGGCTGTATTTATACTGTCCATAGCATATAAGCCTGGGTATTCAGGCTTGTTTTCAATGCTGGCCAGCTGTAGTGTTGGTGTTGTCTTATCACACAGTAGCTGCTGATAAGGTATTTGATTGCCTGTATTTCAGTAGCAGATAGATAGTTGGTTGGTCTGGTTAGTACTATAGTAGTCTATGTTAATTTTTTTGGATTTTCTTGGCATATATGTGCTTTATTTTTTCTACTCTTATTTCTAGACTAGCCTACTCCTATTTACATATCATAGGCTTGTACGCAGCTGTGAGGTGTGTTATCTGGGTGCTTTTGGTATGGTTACCTTCCATTGGGCGTCTCGCTGGTGGGCCGTGACATGTATCACCTGCCCTTTTGCGGTGCAGCTTAGTTGGGGGGTTCCTAGCTTTATTTATTTTTTGTATGTTTTGGCAGCCATTTCTAGCGTGCTTCTCTCGTGAGCTTTTATTTGGCTTCTGGTCTGCTTTAGTAGTGGCGCATTATTTGCTCTAGTTGCCCTTTGTGGTTTTGTTAGGAGTTTATTGTCTTGACTATAGCTGTATGCTAATGTTTTCAGATGAATACTTATGGCTAATCAATGGTGATGTAAACATCAGCCTGAAAAGTGACTGAAATTGTATGTTTCTTAGCTCAAAATGGAGAGTTGTGTCTTGAACATATTCATTATATTTTTATATTGCATCCTTCCGTCCATGTTTGTGCCAAATTGTTATGTATTTTTATTTATTTTGAATAAAATGGCAGTTTTGCCCTATGCATATCGGCAAACTCAATGGCTGTACACCTCTGCTTTGCTCACAACGCTGTTTTCAGCACATGCGCACTAGGAACCGTGATGTAGTCTATTGATTTACATTAGAAAATGTGATGCTTTCACCAGATCTTTAAAGGGCAATAAAGTCACAAACACTGACAGATTATAGATAAAGAAAATTAAAATGTACTATGTAACAGATCAGCGATGAACTGTAAGTAAGCCATAACACAGTACAAGCCAATAGGAGACACCATGGTAAATAACTACTGATCACATAAGTGCCATGCAAGATGTGGTGTTGGAGTAATGGGAGGTGTCTCTAATTTCTAAAGCCCTGTCACACGATGCTGTATTGCATCAGCATATGCCAATGTATGTGATTTTGCGCCAACATGCTGGTGTACGCTGGTACACCATCACACCTTGATGTGTGTGTGCTGGTGTATGCTGGTGTACACTGGTGTGTGCTGGTGTATGCTGGTGTATGCTGGTGTATGCTGGTGTATGCTGGTGTGCGCTGGTGTGCGCTGGTGTACGCTGGTGTGCGCTGTTGTACGATGGTGTATGCTGTTGTATGATGGTGTATGCTGGTGTATGCTGGTATACGCTGGTGTATGCTGGTGTACGATGGTGTACGTTGGTGTATGCTGGTGTACACTGGTGCACTCTGGTGTACCCTGGTGTACACTGAGACAAGTTATGGGTACATTTGGCATAAGTATTATTCGTTAACAGCCCACTGGTGTACGCTGAGATAAGTTATGGGTAAGTTTTGCATAAGTAGTATTTTCTAGCATGTTCGAATTTCCACCGTGTGACAGCATATGTCACATACGTTGGCATATGCTGACGCAATACAGCATAGTGTGACAGGGCCTTTAGAAAGTCAAAGTTATGATTAAAAACTAACGTAGTATATATCTAGATTAAAACACTAATCGCATGGAAGGTATTACAAAAGTTTATTATGTCCAAAATCTAGGCGAAAGCAAACAACATCTAGTTTTAATTGGGAATCCCCCAGTTTACAGGAATTATTGATGAAGGAAATCAATCCGTTTCGATTATGACCACTACTCATCATCATGCTGTCGGTCGCGATGCGACAAAGACTGCTTTATGAAAGCTGCCTGCAAAAGTGTTGAAGTGCTGCTGGCTTTTGCAAGTTACCAGCGGCACTCTCTCGGGGAGCAAATAGAGGTTTCACACCGGCAAGAACATGTCAAGACAGGCGCAAATCTATTTACTGCACAGCGGTGAAAACAAGTCCATGCACTTAGCCATGAGCACAAAAGATTTCCCCTTAATGTGCTGATGATGAGATAGGATGAGGAGTTTATGTGATATAATCGTGTGTGTATGTGTGTATGGGTATGTGTGTATGTATATAATGCGCATTTGTATGTGTGTATGTGTATGTGTGCATGTGTGTATGTGTGTAAATTGTAATGTGTGTAAGTGTATAAGTGTATAATGTGTATGTGTGTATATGTGTGTATGTGTGTAATGTGAATGTGTATGTGTACTTGTGTGTATGTGTATGTGTGTATGTTTATAATGTGTATGTGTGTCTGTGTGTATCTGTGGATGTGTGTGGATGAGTGTGGATGTGTGTGGATGAGTGTGGATGTGTGTAATAAACTAATGTATAATGTGTGTATGTGTGTAGCCATATGTGTGTGTATGTGGATGTGTGTATATGTAGATGTGTGTATGTGTATGTGTGTATGTTTATAATGTGTATTTGTATATGTGTATAATGTGTGATTATGTATATGTGGGGATGTGTGTAATATGTGTATGTGTATATGTTTATGTGTGTATGTTTATAATGTGTATGTGTGTATGTCCGTATGTGTGGATGTGTGTAATGTGTGGATGTGTGTAATGTGTGGATGTGTGTACGTGTATGGGTGCATATGTGTATGTGTGTATATGTATATGTGTGTATGTGTATATGTGTATGTATAATGTGGATGTAAGTATGTGTGTATGGATATGTGTGTAATGTGTATAATGTATATGTGTGTATGTGTGTAATTTGTATGTATATGTGTGTGTATGTGTGCGCGTGCTTAGAACCGGCTAGTGGAGAGGTGGACCTAGAATATAGATGATTTGTCTTTCAGGAGACCACGGGGGGGGGGGGGGGGCGTGAGATGCCCTTCCTGTCCCCGTCTAGCCTGTCTCAGCCCACACCCACACCCCCACCACCCGCCCACCCACCTCCTCCTCTCCTCCAACACAGGCCCGCCTGTGAGGTGGTCGCGTACCGACCTCCCCCCACCCCCTCCCCACACCACCCACACCAACCCACCTCCTCCTCTCCTCCAATCGAGGCCCACCTGTGCGGTGGTCGCGTACCGACCTCCCCCCCGCGAACCCCCTCCTACACCGCCCCATTTCTTGTCGCCTCTTTCTGTCTTTTTAGGATGTCTGCCTCCTTTTTGTCGTCGTTACTATAGTGGTCGGCTGGTTTGAGACAGACATATGGTCGCATAGACTTACCGGCACGCCCGCCGCCTCCCTCTCATCTCCTGCCCTCCTCTCTCCATCCTCCTCCTGCCTTCATCTCCAACCTTCCACCCCAGTCACCGCCCTTCCTCTCTCTCTTTTTATTGATTTTATTTTGCAGATTGTCTTAATTCTTCTTGTTTTTATTTAATCTCTATTGAAGCGCTTCTCTTTGATTTGAATTTGCACTAACTTCTTGATTTGTAATAGTTGACAATATTTCCAGGTGTTTTATTTACTGAATGCATGGTAATATAATGTCACGTAATATAATATGATTTGACATAGCATATCAATTATTATAATAACATGATATAGCATGATAAAACAGTTGGTTAATTGTTGGAGTTTAACATCCTGGCAACATCCAGGGTCATATCAGGATGGGTACCGACTGGTGACAGTGCATCCTCATGGCACAGATTTATATAGCATACTACAACATGTACAACATGACATAGCATAACATAGCATGACATAGCATGATATAGCTGGTGTAGCATGGTATAGCATGATATAGCATGGTATAGCATGGTATAGCATGATATAGCATGGTATAGCATGATATAGCATGATATAGCATGGCATAGCATGGTATAGCATGGTACAGCATGGTATAGCATGATATATGATATAACATGATATCGCATCGTACAACATGATAACATGATGCAACATGGTGCAACATGGTGCAACATGGTGCAGCATGGCACATATTTATGTAGCATAATACAACATGTACAACATGACATAGCATGACATAGCATGACATAGCATGATATAGCATGATATGTCATGATATATGATATAACATGATATAGCATGGTATAATATGATAAAATGATACAACATGGTACAACATGGCACATATTTATATAGCATACTACAACATGTACAACATGACAGAGAATGACATAGCATGATATAGCATGATATAACATGATATATCATGATATATGATATAACATGACATAGCATGGTAAAATTGATAACATGATACAACATGGCGCAACATGACACACATTTATATAGCATACTACAACATGTACAACATGTCATAGCATGACATAGCCTGACATATCATGATATAACATGATATATCATTAGATATGATATAGCATGATATAGCAAGGTACAACTTGAGAACATGATGTAACATGGTGCAGCAGGGTACAGATTTATATGGCATACTACAACATGTACAACATGACATAGCATGGCATAGCATGATTTAGCATGATATAGAATGATATAACATCAGTTAGCGTGGCATAGCATGATATAACATGGTATAGTACGACATGTCATGATATAACATGACATATCATAATATATCATAACATAACACAATATAATATAATATAGCATAAAATAGCATACTAAAAATTATTATAATAATACAAGATAACATAATATAGCTTAAAATAACACAATATTGCATAGTATAACACTATATAGCATTATATTACACTATATACAACTCTGCATAGCCTATTAGAATATTATACAACATAGAACGCATGAAAGTGGGACTCTGCCGAACCGAATTTTTACTTTAGGCCTTTGGTTTAGTGGGTAGAAGTTTTGGTGCGCTGACTTAGTGTCGGCGGCTACCACCAGTCGGTGTCGTGGCGCTGCCGTGCTGTTTACGTTGACGTGTGTGCGCGCAGGTCCGTAGGCCCCCGTAGTACGTCCTGGTGTCGTCACCAGCCGTCTTAATAACGTCACCGGTAATACCCCCTGTCTACCCGCCAGGCCGGTAACCAGCCGAGCGACTCCCCCACCCTCACCACCACCCCCACCCCCACCCCCGGCCCAACCCACACCCACACCCACACCCACACCCACACCCACACCCACACCCACACCCACACCCACACCCACACCCACACCCACACACACCCACACACCCACACACCCACACACCCACACACCCACACACCCACACACCCACACACCCACACACCCACACACCCACACACCCACACACCCCACACACACCCACACACACACACACCCACACACCACACACACCCACACACACCCACACACCCACACACCCACACACCCACACACCCACACACCCACACACCCACACACACCACACACACACCCACACACACACACACCCACACCCCCACCCCGCTCTCCCAGTACCCACCCATCAGCAGACGTGGGGGTCATGGGGGGGGGGGGGTGTTTAATAACCCAGACGGCGCTGCGATATTTAGAGTTCAGACTGTTGAATAGTACTTCGTACTTATTTAGTTAGGGCCCTGCTGCCGATATGTGAAATATTTGGAAGAATTGTGAGTTCGATGAGACCAGCATGGAATTTTTGGCACACAGCTAGACTATGCCTCAATGATGATTTGTATTTAGCAATAGCTATCTCAGATTCGACTTGATAGAACAATGGTGGCCATTTTCAAGATGGCCGCCGTTGGTTATTATAAAGTCTTGGATATGGTAGATTAAATCCAATGCAGGATGGAAAATCATATTTATTTGTATTATATATCTCAGAACAGTAGTTTTGCTGACCAGACAGCAGTTGAAAATGGCCAAGAATTACTATCATGAGGTAAAAGATAAGATTTTTTGTCATTTTAACACAGTTTTTTACGATTTTGAAATATGGACCAGAAGGGTCAAGTTCATCAAAACACCTCAGAATTGTAGTTTAATGTCTGTGCCATTCAGAACAGAAATCAGCATAAAGGCTACATTCCTTACACATGGTATGGGGCATGCGAATGCGAATGCGAATGTGAATGCGGCAAAAAATCAAAAAGCATCTAAGTCAATGGGGGTGATTCCTTACGTCCGAATGCGAATGCGAATGCTAATGCGGCAACTGAATCGGTCCATGTAGCCATCGGTGTGGCATGCGAATATGAATGCGTTTGCCATAGAAAACAGTGTTAGAGAAAGCTGACACTATGTGTGGGTGTGGGTGTGGGTGTGGGTGTGGGTGTGGGTGTGGGTGTGGGTGTGGGTGTGGGTGTGGGTGTGGGTGTGGGTGTGGGTGTGGGTGTGGGTGAAAGGACCCAACCCGTTCACATGCCACATGCTGCATTTGCATGCCGCATACCGCGTGTAAGGAATCCTAGCTTAAGATTTTCTAAACATAAGCACCTGTCTAGATTTGATCCTACATATCCAACTTTGATACTGATGCACTCATTAACGAATATTGGTTGTTAGCACTCATCTAACAGTTTGTAAAATTTAACATTTTAGGCTTAGAGTCGACGGTTATCAAATACGGGTGTAATGTTAAAAGTTGTGGGGCAGGAGGGATAATTCTGGTATATTGGAAAGGAAAATAAAAGATAGATTAAGTAGGTGAATTGTGGGTAAGAGGGGCTGTCAGGCAGTAGAGCGTGGAGACAGGCCAAAGAGAGGCTGGTCTGAAGCTGGGAAATGGTCATGGTAGCCTGGTGCTGGGAGAGTGGTCAAGCTAGATATAAAGCTGGACTGTGGGGGGAGAGGGGAGTTGGACAGTTCGACTTGGAGACTGGGGCCAGAGCAGTGAAGAAGCAGCAGGACCACACGGGTGAGATAGTCTTTGTATTGGTATTGGTTGAGGAAAGGGGGCATTGGGTTGTCTGCATTGTATGGTATTGTATTGGACATGTGAAGTATTGCTCAGTTCTTGGACACAAAATAAAACTAAATATCAATCAGAATAATAATGCTTGTTTGATATTTCAGGTTGTTTGCTTGTGTTTAACGCCATGGCAACATGTAATTCGGATGGGTACCGACTTCTGACAGTGCACACTCATTGCTTCTGTATAGTTCTGCCTCACTGGGAGACCGGGGTCCAGTGACACCATGACCTGATACAGTGATAGCCCACCCAATCACATTATCCTGACACTTAGCTAACCAGTCCTTGCCCTATCCTAGTAATGCCGAGTGCCAGAGAAGGTAGCAACAAGTTTCAAATTATGTATATTATATGTATATTATATTATATGCATATTATATGTATATTATATGTATAATATATGTATATTATGTACTATATAAGTTATTATGTGGATATAAATAACGGCAGCCCCTTAAATGTTTCTCTAACCATCTTATCTTCCATGTTATTTGCTGTGGAGCGGGCATTCTCTACTCCCCCGCCTCATATGCATATAATATGTATATTATATGTATATTATATGCATATAATATGTATATTATGAATATATTGTGTGTATATTGTATGTATATTATATGTATATTATATATATTATATGTATAGTATATGTATATTATATGTGTATTATATTATATGTATATTATATGTATATTATATTATATGTATATTATATGTATATTATATGTATAGTATATGTATATTATATGTGTATTATATGTATATTATATTATATGTATATTATATGTATATTATATGTATAGTATATGCATAGTGTATGCATATAATATGTATATTATGAGTATATTATATTATATGTATATTATGTGTATGTTATATGTATATATATATATATGTATATCATATGTATATTATATGTTTATTATATTATGTTATATATATATGTGATATATATGTGCCCACACTACCTGGTGTATAAATAGTACCCGGGTGTTAAATGAGGTAGTTGTATTCTAAGGCGGTCTTATGTAAAGCTCATACACCTCACACGGCCGTGGTACGACGTGGAGGCAGGCCTGCCCTCTAGCGGCCAGACGCGGGAAGCACTCCGCCCGCCGCCGGTGTATCCGTCCGCGTAGCGTACACGGAGAGCCAGGTAAATTAGGATGACAAAAAGTAGTTCTGCCACGGGGGGCCGGCCATGGTGTTGGGCGTAGGAGCGGGGTGGGTGGTTGGGTGGGTGGAAAAAAATAACACACTTTTCTCCCGCTGTCTGCTAACGCTGACGAGAAACCCCCGTAAAAACGGCGAGGCAATCTCAAGACGAGGCGCGGTGTGGTGGTGTGTGTTGTGTCTTGTGTGGTGGTGGTGGTGGGGAGGTGGGGGTGGTGGTTGTGGTTGTGTGGTGGTGGTGGTGGTGGTGTGGTGGTGGTGGTGTGGTGGTGGTGGTGTGGTGGTGGTGATTGTAGTGGTGTGATGATGGTGGTGTGGTGTGGTGGTGGTGGTAGTGGTGGTGGCGGTAGTGGTGGTGGTGGCAGTGATGGGGGTGGTGGTGGTGGTGTGGTGGCGGTGGTGGTGTGGTGGTGGTGGTGGTAGTGGTGGTGTGGTGGTAGTGGTGGTGTGGTGGTGGTGGTGTGGTGGTGGTGGTGGCGGTGTAAGTGGTGGTGATACTGATAGTGGTGGTGGAGGTGATGGTGGTGGTGTATGTGTAGGTGGTGGTGGTGTAGGTGGTGGGGTGGGTGGCGTTGTGGTGGTGGTAGTGGTGGTGTGGTGGTGGTGTGTGGTGTGGTGGTGGTGATGGTGCTGTATGTTTAGGTGGCGGTGGCGGTAGTGATGGTGGGGTGGCAGTGGTGGTGATGGTGGTGGTGGTGGTGTGGTGGTGTGGTGGTGGTGTGGTGGTGGTGTGGTGGTGGTGTGGTGGTGGTGGTGTGGTGGTGGTGTGGTGTGCTGCTGGTGTGGTGGTGTGGTGGTGGTGTGGTGGTGGAGGTTGTGGTGGTGGTGTGGTGATGGTGGTGGTGTGGTGGTAGAATAGAGAAGTGAAGATAGGTAGTCAGGTAGGGTTGGAGAAGTGTAGAGAGGTGAGGGGTTGGGGAGTAGTAGGTGGTTCGGTCGGGGCGGGGGGCGGGGGGTGGGGGCGGGGGGGGGGGGGTGCCCGGCTGGGCTCGGCTGGACTGGGCCGGTGTGGCGTACTCAGACGTGCCCATGTTCAGCCGTGTCCATCCCTTCTGCGCATGCGCGGATTTATTATTGTTTTTGTATCTCTATTTCCTACTGCAGGAATTCAGCACACTTTTATTTATCTTTTCTTGGCTCGGGGGAGGGGTCTAGAATTAGCCTACTTAGGCCACGGTTGTAGTGAATATCCAAATAAGTCTTAGTGAAGTGTCTTAGCTGACAGCTTGAATGTGGATGGATTTTGACACATGCGCAGACGATGCTGTTAGATTCTGACGCATGCGCAGAAGCGATGGACAGGGCTGAGCATGGGGCACGTCTGAGTACGCCACACCGGGCTGAGCCCAGTGGTTCTCGTCGTCGCTACTAGGGGGCGGTGTTGTATGGGTACAAGTCTTAGCGAGCATCAGCCACCTGCCGGGTATTAACTAAGGCAGGGACAAACTGGTAACCGGATACGACTTATCACAGCAATACTGCGCTTGCGTGTGGCGGAGGCGGGGAGGGGGGGGGGGGGCATGCGTGGGGGAATGCATGGTAGACGGCGGCAGGAGATGCTGCGCCGGCCTGCTGTGTGAGGTGAATGAGGTGGAGAAGAGGAGGGGGATGAAAGCTGCCAACTTTCCTAAATTAAAGCACGGGAAGAGATTTTATTCTGCATATCTAGCTTAGCTAATACTAGCGCACACTTATTAAAGCTGCATAGTCCGATGAAACATCACATTTTCAAAACAAAAAACACTTATCTAGATTTGATTCTACATGTCTAACTTAAATACTATTGCACTTATTAAGCATTCAGTGCCACATCGAAGGGAATACTGAGGCAATTTAAAGCTGCATAGTCCGATGAAATATGAAATTTTCAAAACCAAAACAATTATCTAGATTTGATATTTACATATCTAACTTAGATACTGATTCACTTATTGAACATTCGATTCTGCATAGAACTTTTTAGAAGGGAATACTGAGTCAATTTAATAGAACATGTTCCTGTAGAGGTCTATGGTGTCAGAGTGTTGGCAAGCTTGCCAAAACTAATTTTCATTGTTTGCACTTTAAATATCTCAAAAGTTTACCATTTAAAATAAAAGTAACTTTAAACTAATGTAAAGTAGATACTAGTGATCGATCTAATATATTTATCTCAGAAAAATTACAGAAACTCAAAGCCATCGGACTATGCAACTTTAATAGAGTATGTTACTGCTAAAACCTATGGTGTCAGTTTTGGCGTGCTTGACAAAACTAATTTGACATGTTTGCACTTCAAATATTTCTAAACTTTGCCATCTAAAATAAAAGTTACTTCAAACTAAAATAATGTAGATTATAACAATCAATTGTTCTCTGTGGCGGAGTGGTTAGAGTGTCTGACTTTTTTCTAGGTCAGACTCCTAATCTGAGGGTCGGGGGTTCGATTCCCCATGCCCCCAGCTCTGCCAATTTGGATTTCCCCGCTGTGTATAACTTACAGCGTCATCAAAGGCCGGTTGCTCTCATACCATGTCTATGTGGTGTGGGAGGTTAAAAATCCCTTGGGTCGGTAAAAGTGTAGGCTCGGGCTTTCTATCGACCAGCATTGGAATGAGGAAGACCAGTCGTCTATGACTGAACTTTCCCCTGCTTAAACAACTAATGGACCAAAAAAAATTGAATATATTTAATTCAGAAAAATGACAAAAATCCAAAACCATCGGACTATGCAACTTTAATTAAAGCTTCGTAGTCTGATCAAGTATCTAATTTACAAAAGTAACGCAATTATCTAGGTTAGATACTGGTGCCCTTATCACACAGGCCAAAACGGAAGGTAGAGTGGAATCTAGGTCGATGGGGGCAGCTATCAGGAAGGCCAAACGAGAGGAAGGTTGAAATCTACAGCAATGGGGGCAACTATCAGGAAGGAAGCAGGGTGAACTCTAGAACAATGGGGGCAGCTATCAGGAGGACCAAAAAGGAAGCAGGGTGAAATATAGAGCGATGGGGGCAGGTATTAGGAAGGCCAAACAGGAAGAAGGGTGAAATCTGTAGCGATTGGGGCATGTATTAGGAAGGCTAAAAAGAACAGTAATGAAATCTACATGGATGCCGACAAATATCAGGAAAGCCAAAAATAAAACAGGGTGAAATCTAGATCGATTGGGGCAGGTATTACTATTAGGAAGGCTAAAAAGGAAGCAGAGTGAAATCTAGAGCGATGGGGGCAGGCATTAGGAAGGCTAACAAGGAAGCAGTGTGAAATCTAGAGCGATGGGGGCAGGTATAAGGAAGGCTAAAAAGAACAGTGATGACTTTGTGTGTTGTTGAAGGCGGGTTAATGGTGGGCATACATCACACGTTATCTGGGCGCGATGTGCAACACATGTGTGAGATAGAGGTGAATGTTTTCAGTAACACCTTCTCATTTTACTCACATTGCTGGGAGCTGAGATGAGGAGTGGGTCGAAATCATGTGTGAGTTTTTGTATCGATTTACATCTTGAAGCAGCAATGTGACTGATTGTGAATTGTACCTACACAGAGAAAGTATTGCTGAGTGTATGCGCAATTCTGGTCTCCCATATATTCACCAGTCGAACTGGCCAAATCGGTAAGACTAGCGCTGACTTCCAAGGCAGAAGGTCAGTTTTTTAAATCCTGGCCGAGTGAAAGCTATGATGATATATATATATATATGTGATGTATAAGAATTATGCGAGTATAAAGGCGTGAAAGGGAAGATTCCCTATATTGGTCACTCATATGTTGTGTACTACCTTATGGGCGACCCCCTTTCACTGTTGGGACAGGTGGCGCCACCACCCCCAATTCCAGTGCGCCAGTGCCACGAATACTGTCACTGGCGCACTGGAATTATATATATATATATATATTTATATATATATATATATATATATATATACATATATATATATATACAGAGGCGCCAAGTAGAAGATGTGTGCGTGAACGCATGGGTCGCCATGCGTGATGGAGCGCGACGCATGGTGGGGCGGTGGCTGGGACGGGGCGGGGCGGTGGCTGGGACGGGGCGGGGCGGTGGCTGGGACGGGGCGGGGGCTGGGACGGGGCGGGGAGGAGGCGGTGGCTGGGACGGGGCGGGGCGGGGGCTGGGATGGGATGGGGAGGAGGCGGTGGCTGGGATGGGGCGGGGTGGGGCGGGGTGGGCAGGGGCAGGGGCGGGGTCTATGCCACACATCACCGCTGTCGTCACTGCCACAAGGGCGGGGCCCGAGCAGACGTGGAGAGCATGACGGGACACTGGGGAATGGGCACGGCGAGATGGGGTGGGGGGTGAAGGGGATGGGGAGGGGTGAGAAGGGGTGGGAAGAGGAGGAGGGGGCGAGGTTGAAATAGATGAGTCTGAGGCAGAGGAAAGGAGGGATGGGGAAATATGGAGATGGGAAGGGAAGAGGGAAGGGTTTTGTTTGTTTGTTGTTGCTTTATGTCCTAGTATTAGTAGTAACATCTATGAAGTGTAAAGTGGTTGGAGCGGCAAAGAGGCGCGTGTACACTCAGCACGACGCCCCCTGGCGGTCGGGACGGCAGCGCGTCTTCTTGTTCTTATGTTAGTTACAGATATTCTTTCCAAGCCCCCAAACCGTCTCCCTTCTTCCTTACATATTCAAATAGACACTCGCCCAGACGCACTCTCAGTCACACACACCCTCTCTCTCTCTTTCTCTCCCTCTCTTTCTCCCTTTCTCTCTCTTTCTCTTTCCTTGTCCGCAATATCTACCTTCTCTCATCTTCTTCCTCATCCTCTCTATTCTCCTTTTCCGCGATCTGTCATTTCCACTATCCACCCTCCCATTCTGTCTCTTTTCACTCATCCTTCTCTTCCTCCCCACCCCGACCATCCTCCCCTCCTCCCCTCCTCCCCTCCTCCCCTCCTCCCTTCTTCCCCTCCTCCCCTCCTCCCCTCTTCCTGTTCTCACCACCTCCTCCTCCTCCCCCTCCCCTCCTACCCATCCTCACCTCCTCCCCTTCTCCATTTCTCCCATTCCCCTTCCCCCTTTCTCCCCCTTCCCCCTTTATCCCCCCTTCCTTCTTTCCTCCCGTCCTCCACCTCGTCCCCTTCCTCTCCTTCCTCTCCTACCTACCCTCCACCCCTTCATCCCTCCCCGATCCTCCCCTCCTCCCTCCCTTCCCCCCTCCCCTCCCCCTCCCCATCATCCCCTTCCTCCCCATCTCCCCTCCTCCCCTCCCCCCTCCTCCCTTTCCTCCCCTCCTCCCCTTCTTTTCATTCCTCCTTCGTTTTCCTCTCATCTACTCCACTCTACGTCCTCTTCTTCCTCTTCTATCTCTTCTTTCCGTTCCTCCCTTTTCTTCCCCCCCCCCCCATTACTCCCAATTCCCCCCATTCCTCCCCTTCCTCCTACTTCGATGCGCAGGCCCACTACCGCAATCTGTCCGCAGTTCAGCCTCCCCCCCCCCACTCCCCCACTCCCACTCACCCTCCCCACGCCCACCCCTCCCCCTCCACCACCCCCCTCCCTCCCCCCGCCTCCCCCTCCCGCCCATCAGTGGCGGTTCCCGGACACTGATATCCGGAACTAGACGAAGAGTCGGCGGTGCGGCGTGCGTCGTGTGGAGTGTGCGCGTGCATGCGTGTGCGCGTGCGTGCGAGTGGGAGTGCACAGGCGGGAGAGCGAATCACAAACATATACACAGCTGCCACACATGCGCAACTCCGCTAGACACGCGCACCCCGGGGCCGGCCGCCCTCTCACTTCGGCCGCCTTCAGCTCCGGCCGCCCCCCGCGCCGGGCCCTCCCGGCCGGGCCCTCCTGGCAGGTCCGGCCGCCCCAGCGCCTTCCCCCGTTACTTCTGTATGTCGATAGCGTCATTTTCCTGCCCGCTTGTGTCACACCCAACATCTACCACCAAACCGCTGCCTCACACACATATACACACATACACACATATATACACAAATTATACACATATATATACCACATGCACATATAGAAACATACAACACACCTATGCACACATACACACATACATGCATACAATGCACACATGTGCACACATATACCACATGCATATATACAAACATACAATGCACATATGCACACATACATGCATACACGCATACACATACAATGCACACGTGTGCACACATATACCACATGCACATACACAAACATACAATGCACACATACACACATACACACATACAGCACACATGTGTGCACACATATACCACATGCACATATACAAACATACAATGCACATATGCACACATGCACACATACACACATACACGCATACACACATGCAGTGCACATGTGTGCACACACATACCAAATGCACATATACAAACATACAATGCACATATGCACACATATACACATCCACACATACACACATACAGCGCACATGTGTGCACACATATACCACATGCACATATACAAACATACAACGCACATATACACACACATACATGCATACACACATACAGCACACATGTGTGCACACACATACCTCATGCACATATACAAACATACAACGCACATATGCACACATATACACATACAGCCCACATGTGTGCACACATATACCACCTGCACATATACAAACATACAATGCACACATGCACACATACACACATACACGCATACACACATACAGCGCACATGTGTGCACACATATACCACCTGCACATATACAAACATACAATGCACATATGCACACATACACACATACACGCATACAACACAGACGTGTGCACACATGCATACAAAGTAAAGCTTCGTAGTTAAAGTTACATAGTCCGATGGTTTTGAATTTCTGTATTTTTTCTGAGATAAATATATTAGATCGATCACTAATATCTACTTTACATTAGTTCAAAATTACTTTTATTTTAAATGGTAAACGTTTTAGATATTTTGAGTGCAAACATGGAAAATTAGTTTTGGCGAGCTTGCCAAAACACTGACACCATAGACTTCTGCAGTAACAGGTTCTGTTAAATTGACTCAGTATTGCCTTCTACGCAGAAACAAATGCTTAATAAGTGTGTCAGTATCTAAGTTAGATATGTAGAATCAATTCTTGATCATTATATTGGTTTTGAAAATTTGATGCTTCATCGGACTATGCAGCTCATATTGATGTTCTTATCATGAGCTATTGCATGTCAAACATATGGTCATTCTGACATATTTCTTTGGAGGAAACCTGCTACTGCCATAAAGGCTACTCTTTCCGATACGCAGCAATAGTTATATGCACTTTGAAACAGACAGGACAGCACATACCACAGCCTTTGATAATGAACCAGTTGTGGACCACTGGTTGGAATGGAAAATAACCCAAACTGCAAATGGGTCCACTCAGCAGGGTCGATTGGATGATCAACACCTTCACGCGTGAGCACTCTACTGTCTGAGGTACGTCCCGCGCCCTATAAACATACAATGCACATGTATGCATACATATGCCACATACATATACAAACACACACCACACATGTGTACACACATGCATGTGTACATTTATACATGTATATAGGACTTTGATTCCCAGTCGAGTCAAACCAATGACTTACAAAATGTATACTTGTCGCTACCTAGCCTGTCACTCGGCATTACTAGGATAGGGCAAGGACTGATTAGCTCAGGATAATATGACTAAGTGGGATATTGGGTCAGGGTGCTGGGAGCCCAGTCTCCCAGTCTCCCAGTCTCCCAGTTGGGAGGTACTACGAAGTTGCACTGAGTGCGCACTACCATAAGTGGGTATCCATCCTGATGTGATATTAGATGTTGCTAGGACGTAAAACTCAACCAACTACAAGTTGAATGGGTGCCAGAGGTTTGAAGAAGCAGTGTAAAATTTCATGCATAAGTTAGTTGAAACAAAAGGTGTTTTTCTACAAAAATGGACTTGACAAAGCATTGGTTTTCTTTAGCTGATCAAAGTCATATCCTAATGTGGATGGTACTATTAGAATGAAGAAATATGAACCTTTATTTTGCTTTAGATTTTATTTCAATTGGTGAATAATTTAGAACACACCAACAGATTGAAAATGATGAATTTTAAGGCTCCACACACAGATTATTGGTGGATTGGCAAGGCACTTGGGATACCTACTACAAGTTCAACTCTCTCCTGTGAATTGCTCAGATGTCCCAGCGCACACAATGTGTGGTCGGGGATCACAGCTCTCTCTGGCGACCAGGAGGTTGGTTGCTTGTTGGAGTTTAACATCCTGGCAACATCTAAGTTCATATCAGGATGGGTACCAACTTGAGGCTAGGTAGCAACACGTATCAACTTCATAAGTCCTCAGTTTGAATCGACCGGGAACCGAACTCCCGATCTCCGGCACGCGAGGCCCGCGTGGTGTAAACTAGTCATTCCCCAGATGTCTTCATAGATGAGCATGCACACTTTGTTGTTTTTTTGTTTTTTTTGTTTTTTTTTGTAGGGTGGTTGGGGCGGGGAAGTTGGGTATGAGGGTGAGGGGAGGGGGTGTATCTGAGAAGAATTCAAGTCATGCGAGAATCAGTCACCCAGGTACACACATGTCTCGCCTGTGCTCAAATGTAGTGGTGTGGGAGTTTGGGGGGTGGGGGGTTTGGGTGATAGTGGGTTGGGGGTGTAGGGGTGTGGTGATGTATTGATGCGGTGGTGTGGGGGGGGGGGGGGGGTGTGGGGCTAGTGCGGTAGGGATGTGGGGTGGGATGTCACGTGGTGGTGTAGTGGTATTATGGTGGTGTGATGGTGTGGGGGTGTGGGAGCTAGTGGTGTGGGGGTGTGGGGGGCTAGTGGTGTGGGGATGTGAAAGTGGTGGGGTGCTGGTGTAGTGGTGGGGGGGGGGTGGAGGCTAGTGGTGCGGGCTGTGGGGGTTGGGGTGGGGGGTTCGTGATGTGGGGATGTGCTAGGATGTTGGGGTGAGGGTGGGGTTGTGGGGTGTATGGATGTGGGGCGGGAGGTCACATGGTGGTGTAGTAGTTTTGTGGTGGTGTGGTGGTGTGGTGGTGTGGTGGTGTGGAGGTGTGGGATGCGTGATGTGGCGATGGGATGGCTAGTGGTGTGGGGATGTGGCGGTGTGATCACGTGGTGGTGTGCTGGTACTCTGGTGGTGGTGTGGAAGATAACACTAGATAATGTGGGTGGGGGTGTGGGGTACCGGTGATGAGGGTAGGCTGCTCGGTGCGTGCGCATACAACAAACGCTGCCCACGTGACGCATGCCTGGTGCCACCTTGCTGTCACTGTTAGAACCACTTTGCGCTCGCCACCTAGCGACGGTGGGCGGAACTATCCCTCAAGCAAAGTTGCACTCCCGGCACGGACGTTACCGGGGACCCGGCCCGTGATGCCGCGCTTTGTCCGCCAAGGGGGCCGCCTGGAGAACTGCACGGGGCCGCCGCCAGGTGGCGGGGCGGGACGGGGCGGGACGGGGCGGGGCGGGCTGGAGAGGCGCGCCGGGCGAGTAGGGACGGGAGGAGAGGCTGATATGTTCTCCAGGTACAGGCCCAGATGGTGGGTGGTGGTGGTGGGTGGTGGGTGGTGGGTGGTGGGTGGTGGGTGGTGGGTGGTGGGTGGTGGGTGGTGGGTGGGGTGGGTGGTGGGTGGTGGGTGGTGGGTGGTGGGTGGTGGGTGGTGGGGTGGTGGTGGTGGTGGGTGGTGGGTGGTGGGTGGTGCGTGGTGCGTGGTGCGTGGTGCGTGGTGCGTGGTGCGTGGTGCGTGGTGGGTGGTGCGTGGTGCGTGGTGGGTGGTGCGTGGTGCGTGGTGGGTGGTTCGTGGTGGGTGGTGATAGTGGTACTAGTAATAATGATGGGTAGAAGCGGTAATGTCCCTTGTATGGGTGGTAATCATGGTGGTGGGAGGTGGGTGGTGGCGTGCGGGTGGTGGGTGGTGGATGGTGGGTGGTAAAGGTGATAAGGGTGGTGATGGTGGTATTAGTAAGGGTGGTGGGTGGCGGGTGGTGGGTGGTGGGTGGTAAGGGTGGTGGGGTGTGGATGGTGGGTGGTAGAGGTGGTAAGGGTGGTGATGGTGGTATTAGTAAGGGTGGTGGATGGGGGTGGCAGGTTGTAAGTGTGGTGGGTGGTGATGGTAGTGGTGGTAGTGGTGGTGGTGATGGTGATATTGGTAAGTGTGGTGGAAAAAGCGACGGGTAGAAGTGTGTTTGTTTGTTGTTGTTTTACGTCCTAGCAACATCTAAGGTCATATCAGGACGGGTACCGAATTGTAAGAGTGTACACTCATGGCGACTTTATAGTGCTTCCTGACTGGGAGACCAGGCCACCAGCACCATGACATGATGTCCCACTCAGTCACATTATCCTGACACTGAGCCAACCAATACTTGCCCTATCCTAATAATGCCCAGCGCCTGACTAGGAAGCGACAAGTATAAAATTGTAAGTCATTGGTTTGACTCGACCAGGGTTCAAACCCACGATCCCATGGTCTACCAACACGGGAGACGGACGCTCTAACTCATTCAACCATCCTGTCTAGTTGACGGATAGAAGAGGTAGGAGCGGTGTTGGTAATATTAATAGTGGTGTTAATAGTGGTGGTGGGAGTGGTGAAGGTGGAGCGAGGGGTGGGGGTGGGAGGGTAGCGATATGCTGTGTTCGCCCGGTAGGTGGCAGGTCCCCACACCGTTCTCTAATTGCACACCAGGGTTGGTTATGTAGAACTCCCCACCACCACACCCGCCTCCTCCAATTTGTACCACGTGACACCACAACCTACACTCCTGGAGGACATTCTCCCTCCAGTCTGCCACCCCACTCCATCCCACCATGCACCGCGAGATTTATACGGAAGCACTACCTTGACATCTACTTGGGATTGAGCATTTTTTATAATATATTTAGAGTTGGTCATATACATTCTGACGACTGAACTAGAAGAATTTACATTTCTAAAGTGTTTTGTGGTTTTGGGATCGGTCGATCATTCGCGACAGTTAGTAAGTAGTGAGTTCAAAAGAAGAAAGCTAATATAATGAGGTGTGTATATATATATATATATATATATATATATATTTATAGCAAGGTATTCCGAATAATTATTGACACAATATAGTTGTAGTGTGTATTATGTGTTATATAATATATATATTTTGTATATATTATATTATTATATGTATACTGTATATTATATATATATTACATATAGAATATATTAGATATGTGTTATATATATTATATAGAATATATATAGAATATAGAATATGGAATGTGGAATATAGAATATATATCATATAATATTATATAATATATAATATATTATATATTATATATTCCCATATCCTATATCTTATATCTTATATCTGATACCTGATATCTGATATTTTGTATCTTATAATTATATATTATATCTTACATTTTATATATTCAATACTATCTAATATGTATTATATTATAGATATTTATTATATATATTTATTATGTCCACTGCATGCATTATATGTATATTAATATATATGACAAATATATGACATATATATATAAACACCGACCAGCCCGCTGTACGTGCAAACACCGCTGAAAAGCCCCAGTAGACGGGGACCATCAGGCACCAGTAGAGGGGGACCATCGGGCACCAGTAGACGGGGACCATCGGGCACCAGTAGATGAAAAGCATCGCGCACCAGTAGAAGGGGACCATCGGGCACCAGTAGATGGGGACCATCGGGCACCAGTAGATGGGGACCATCGAGCACTAGTAGATGGGGACCATAGTGCACCAGTAGACGGGTACCATCGAGCACCAGTAGACGGGGACCATCAGGCACCAGTAGACGGGGACCATCGGGCACCAGTAGAACAGGGCCATCGGGCACCAGTAGACGGGGACCATCGGGCACCAGTAGATGGGGACCATCGAGCACCAGTAGAGGGGGACCATCAGGCACCAGTAGACGGGGACCATCAGGCACCATTAGGCAGGGACCATCATGCACCAGTAGAGGGGTACCATCGGGCACCAGTAGACGGGGACCATCGGGCACCAGTAGAGGGGGACCATCAGGCACCAGTAGACGGGGACCATCGGGCACCAGTAGACGGGGACCATCAGGCACCATTAGGCAGGGACCATCATGCACCAGTAGACAGGGACCTTCGGGCACCAGTAGACGGGGACCATCGGGCACCAATAGAGGGGGACCATCAGGCACCGGTAGACAGGGACCAGTAGAGGGATACCACTGTGCACCAGTAGAGGCAGACCATCGGGCACCAGTAGACGGGGACCATCGGGCACCAGTAGACGGGGACCATTGGGCACCAGTAGACGGGGACCAGTAGAGGGGGACCATCGGGCACCAGTAGAGGGGGACCATCGGGCACCAGTAGATGGGGACCATCGGGCACCATTAGGCAGGGACCATCAGGCACCAGTAGAGGGGGACCATCAGGCACCAGTAGACGAGGACCATCAGGCACCAGTAGAGGGGGACAATTGGGCACCAGTAGATGGGGACCATCAGGCACCAGTAGAGGAGGACCATCGGGCACCAGTAGACAGGGACCATCGAGCACCAGTAGAGGGGGACCATCGGGCATCAGTAGATTGGGACCATTGTCACAAGTAGACGGGGACCATCCTGCACCAGTAGAGGGGGACCAACAGCACCCTAGACAGGGACTATCGAGCCACAGTAGAGGGGGACCATCGAGCACCAGTAGAGGGGGACCATCGAGCACCAGTAAACGGGGACCATCAGGCACCAGTAGACAGGGACCATCGAGCCCCAGTAGAGGGGGACCATCGAGCACCAGTAAACGGAGACCATCAGGCACCAGTAGATGGGGACCACTGTGCACCAGTTTAGTTGTATTGTTGCAAAGTCCAGACCGTACGTTCCACAATGTACGTTCCACATTTACATGTCGGCGCCGACCCCAGCACCCACCACCACCACACCCTCCCCATCTCCCCTCCCACCACCACCCTCACCACCACGCACCTCTCCTCCCCTCATTCCCTCCTCCCCTCCCTCCTGCTCGTATTATAGATCCGGATTCGGCAGCCTGAATTATCGCGACTAAAGTGTCGGTGTCTGAAAGTGATGACTGGGCAGGTACGGACAGGTTCCACTTCACAAAGTAGTCTCTCGCCAATCCACCTCAATAGGTGGCGCCAGCGGTAGTGTTGGGCGGCACAGTAAGTGGACTTCTCCAGGCACTCAGTATTTATTCGGGGACTCTTCAAAGGTATTTTGAAAGAGGTGGAATTTTCGTTATTTATTATATTCGCATATAATATATGATATATGATGTGATATGTTATAATTGATATGTGACATGTGACATATGACATGTGGCATGTGATATGTAATATATATATATAATATGTAGTGACAAATATACAAATTACAATATGCAATATGCAATGTGCAATACAAAATCTGAAATCCTAAATCCTAAATCCTGAATCCTAAATCCAAAATATGCAATACGCAATATGCAATATGCAATATGTAATATGCAGTATTCAATATGCGATATGCAGTAGGCAATATGCAATATATGCAATATGTGTTATATATATCATATATATTAATATTATTATATATCAGGCAGGCAAGCCAGTCTACCCCTGTTGGAGACTCATGCACTCAGTCACCTGATATATTATATGTGATGTATAAGCATTATGCGAGTATAAAGGCGTGGAAGGGAATTATTATTATATCAACTATATTATAAATAGTATATATATTATATATTATATACATGGTATATATTATGTATATTATATATATTATATGTATTATATATATTATACATATTATATATATTATATATATATTAAAAAGAACACAGGACGCTCGGAGGGATTAAAAGACTTTTTATTAAAGTCTGACTACAGGATGAAATTAAAGCAAAATATCAAACCTGTGCAGCAGGCGCGCGCTGCCCAATGGGCGCAGAGCGAGACAATGGATTAAATCACAAGCAGTAACAATGCAATGCAAGCAAATTGCGCGGTGAGATAAAGTCAGAGAAATGGTGGTGTAAACAAATTGCGCGGACGGCCAGTTAAAGTCAATGGTGTAGACCGCAAATTGCGCGGGCCATGTTAATTCAATAGGTAAAAGGTAATCGTGGGCATTGAACCCGTTACCTGCCGGGGGAAGAGGGTGGCGCGCCGGCCCGCCGGTGGGCGGCGTGCCCTCCCCCCGCGCGCTCAGCGTCCCCCCCCCCCCCCCCTACATGTCCTGAGGGATGGGTGGGAGAGGTCAAACTCGTTCTCCGCCATGATGGCGTGAGATGCGAAATACGCGCTAAGGGCAGAGCAGCTCTGACCGTGTGAGCTGGATGCGCGCCCACTGCTGAGTGAGTGGTGAGCCGTTGGGAGCGTTGGCGGGAGAGAGGGACCGTTGCCTCCCCCCGCCTTATCTTAATGGCGACACGGACGGTTGCGCACCGTCGTGCCTCGCCGCCGCCGGCCGGCCCGGCTCCGCGCCGGTTGAACCGCTCCCAGGGGCGGCAGGCGCCCGGCGCATCTTCCTCCGCGCTGCGTCTTTTTAAATCCCAGCGGCTCGCGCGCTGGGTACTTAAAAAGAACACAGGACGCTCGGAAGGGATTAAAAGACTTTTTATTAAAGTCTGACTACAGGATGAAATTAAAGCAAAATATCAAACCTGTGCAGCAGGCGCGCGCTGCCCAATGGGCGCAGAGCGAGACAATGGATTAAATCACAAGCAGTAACAATGCAATGCAAGCAAATTGCGCGGTGAGATAAAGTCAGAGAAATGGTGGTGTAAACAAATTGCGCGGCCAGTTAAAGTCAATGGTGTAGACCGCAAATTGCGCGGCCATGTTAATTCAATAGGTAAAAGGTAATCGTGGGCATTGAACCCGTTACCCTGCCGGGGGAAGAGGGTGGCGCGCCGGCCCGCCGGTGGGCGGCGTGCCCTCCCCCCGCGCGCTCAGCGTCCCAAGTCCCAGCTGGCTGTAGTGGTAGGGTGCGTGTGCGCGCTAATAATCAGGCCGCGCGGAAAGTCTATGCGCGCGGCATTGATGCCGCCAGGGCGCCGGTGGTGCGCTGAATGCCCGCGGTGTCGGCGATGATGTAGGCGGTGTAGGCGGTCGATGACCAGCCGCCCAGCTCGCGGATCTGCGCTTCCCGGGATTCCCGCGTTGAATAACGCGCAGAGCGCCCCCCCCGCCGGAAACTGTGGGTGCCGTAGTCCACGGGCGCGAAACCCGCGCGCAGCAATGCGCCGCGGATGACCGCCCAGAACACGGGGGCGGTGAGGGGTGCCCCTCCTGCCCATAGGAGGGGCCCCCGCGGGCGGGGCGCTCGGAGTCAGGGCGCAGGAGTGGTAGACGGCTTGGGTGGGGCAGAGGGGGTGCGCCGTCATGCGCGGCAGCGGGATGACTCGCGCGGGGGCCGCGGCACTGGTTGGTTTTGGACCAACGTAGTGTGAGGCGGACGCCCGTCGTGCGCGAGAAGGCGGCGTCCGCTGCGGCGCAGGTGCCGCGATGCGTCGAAAGCCGCGGCGGTGGTGGGCATGAGGTTGGACCTCCGGAGCAGCCCATAGTACATTGACAGCGCGGCGGCCCAGGCAGCCGCGTGGGCGGGGATCCTGGGGTCAATGTGGCGCAATATTGCGTGGAGCATGGCCGGGGTGATGGGGGCCTTCCGGCGCGCGGCGTCGCCGCGCTCTCGGCGGATGCCGCGGATGGTGGTGGTGAGCTGGTAGTCACCCTCCAGGGGGTTGGGGAGGCCCCACTCCCGGTGTATAACGCGCACGATGTTGAGATATTGGCGTATCGAGGTGTAGCACATGCGGCGCGCCAGGTGGGCCGCGTAGCGGCAGAGGAGCGCCGAGGAGGCGGGGATGGGCGGTGAGCCCATGGCCGCGCAGAAGCGTAGGTAGGCACGCCTGTGGGTGGCGTATGCTCGCTGTGTGTTTGGCGCGTACGCGGCCTGCTGGTATATGGCCACTTCCCGCCGTCCAGAGCCCGCGCAGGTCCATCCTATCGGGGCGCGAGCCAGGAGCCGAATGTGGCCCCGGGCGGGCCCGGGGGGGGTGCGGCCCGGGGGTCGGTCATGGTGTGCGCCAGTGCCGCTTGGAGCGCGCTCCGCTCCCGCCGCGGAGCACGAGGCGGCTAGCCGCGTCTGCCACGACGTTGCAGATGCCCGGGTAGTATATTGCGCGCAATTTTGAAATTGTGTGTCGCGGACATGTAGTAGACCTGCCGGAGGTAGGCCATAACCGTGGGGTCTTTCGCGGTGCCCCGATTGATGATGGCGGCGGCGGCCTGGTTGTCCGTGTGTACGTACACTTTTTTGTTGGCCCAGGCGTGCGCCCAGAGGTGCGCTGCGGGCACCAGGCTGAGGACCTCTTTATAGTTAATGGAGAGGTGCTGGGTGCCGGGCCAGTCGGCGAAGGCGAGCGCGAACCAGGCGCCGTTGTGGTAGCCCCCCGCCCCATCCAGGCAGGCGTCCGTGGAGATGGGCGTGGCGGGGGCTGGGTCGAGTATGGGGGTGCGCCCGTTGTGGTTGTTGGCGAATAAGATCCACCAGGCTAGGTCCTCGCGCACCGAGGCGGTAACCCTGGCGCGGTGGGAGGGGCGGCAGAGCGCGCCCATGAGGTCGAGTAGACGGCGCAAATGTGTGCGCCCCCCATATATGACCTGGGCGGGCCCAGTTCAGCTTCCCCGCAGATGGATTGAAGCTCCCGCTTGGAGAGGCTGCGGCGCGCGGCCGCCCCCTCGGCCTCGGCTATGAGGGCCTGAAGCTTAACGCGGGGGAGGCCTAGGGTGAAGTTCACTGTGTTGATCTCCACCCCGAGGAAAGTTATGCAGGTGCTGGGACCTACTAGCTTGCCGTAGTTAATCGCGAATCCCAACTCGCGGAGGAGGGCCATCAGCTCCCCCATGAGGCGGCGGCACTCGCCGCGGTTGGGGTGGGTGACGAAGAAATCGTCGCAGTAGACCAGTATATGGTCGCCCCAGCCCCGAGCGCGCATGACACCCAGCGCTGCCTGCGTGAGCTGGTTGAATACGATAGCACTCAATCGCGCGCCAAACATTAGCCGTGTGTCGTGTAGATATGTGGGGGCGGGGTCGCCCGCGAATGTCCATTGCAGGCCCGCGTACGCGTAGTCGTGGGGGTGTATGCGTACGCTGCGGTACGCGCTGGCCAGGTCCACCTTTCCCATGTAGGCGCCCCGGCCGGAGGAGGGCGGCCGCCTGCTCAACGGTTGAGCAGCTGTATCCGGTCCCCTCGGCGTAATCATTGAGTGCGCCCCCCCTGGGGCGGGAGGCGTCGTGGATGAGGCGGATCCCCCCCCCCTCCTTGGGGATGGCGCCGAGGGCGCTGGTGATGTGCGCCGGGCCGTCGCGCCGGACGTAACGGCCATTCGCCATCTCGGCGCGCACCTGCGCCTCTACGGCCTCCCGGAAATCGGGACGCGTCGCCGAAGGGTGGTTTGGCTGCAGGGAGGGGGGGCCGTCCACGTGCGTGTTGGTCACTCTGAATCCGTGGCGCACCCCGGCCAGGATTTCCGCGCGCTGCTGGGGTGTCGGGGGGGAGCAGGCGCTCCCAAGCTTCTGGGATGAGCGCCCCCCCGGACCCCGCCTATTCCTTCTTCTGGTGCTCGAATTTACACGGGGAGTAGGGGCACTTTCCCGTGTTGGCGAACAGGCGGCATATGGTTTTGTCGCCCGCGGTGCTGGAGGCGGCGTCGGCGCGTCCTGCCCTGTGTTGTTGCTGCGCCCCTCCATGGGCGCTGCCGGGGTGACCGCTCCGTCCCTTTTGCAGAGGGGCGGGGCGCTGCCTGGGGATGAGGATTTGCATCTCGAGGTAGGTAGCCGCGGTCCCCCAGGCCGTGCCGTGCTCCGCCTGGACCTCCCGGTATTGTGTATCGTAATCGATCACGGACTGCCATTCAAAACGCGCCGCGAAGTTGTGAATGCTCGCCGTGTAGGACATGTAGTATTCTATGTCCATGCGATCCAGGTCGCCCAGTTGGAGCAGGTGGGCTGCGAGGCACTGGTTGGCCGCGCCCCACTCCCCCTGCGTCAGGTACACGCACGCGCACGAGTCCTCCTCCGTTTTGAATTGAACGAGGCCTGAGGGGGGATCGACAATCTGCAGGTACTCCTTGCGCTTTTTCGCTATGCGCGCTCCCGCACGGTGCGCGGGAGGTAGTCGATTATCCTGAGCGCCTTGCTTGACTTTTGCGCGGTGACGGTCAGGTTGTGGCGCGGGTCGGGGCCGGCTCCGTGCCGACTGGGGCGGTTCGCGGGGGGCGGTGGTGGGCGCGATGTATCCCGTTGCGCCGGCGGGCCGAATTGCCGGCGCGATTTGCGCGCGGGTGCGCTCCGGCGATTCCGCGTCGTCGCTTCCTGTGTTGCCGAGGAGTCGGTCGGCTGCCGCGGAAGTCCAAAGCTGATCGAAGGCTGTTTCCGCCTCCAATATTGCGTGGCGCTCCTGCCGCGCCCTGTCGGTGTTCCGCTGCCGGTCGGCTGCCGTGCGGTCCGCCTGGGCGGGGGGGGCTGACTGTCCTCCCCCCGGCTGGGGCTCGCGCCCCCACTGGTGCCGAAGCTGGCGTTCCCCAAGTCGCACAGCGCGGCCCGGAGGAGGGCCCGCTGCCCCGCGTGAGATGTCGAGGGCCGCGAAATCGGTTTTTGTCGATGGCGAGCAGCGCCTCCCTCGTTGTGATGTCCTCTTGGGACATCGTGCCCGTGGTCCTTCTGCTCAGTCCGGCCAGGGTGGCCCAGCTCAAGAATTCAAAATCTTCAAACTCGTTCTCCGCCATGATGGCGTGAGATGCGAAATATGCGCTAAGGGCAGAGCAGCTCTGACCGTGTGAGCTGGATGCGCGCCCACTGCTGAGTGAATGGTGAGCCGTTGGGAGCGTTGGCGGGAGAGAGGGACCGTTGCCTCCCCCCCGCCTTATCTTAATGGCGACACGGACGGTTGCGCACCGTCGTGCCTCGCCGCCGCCGGCCGGCCCGGCTCCGCGCCGGTTGACCGCTCCCAGGGGCGGCAGGCGCCCGGCGCATCTTCCTCCGCGCTGCGTCTTTTTAAATCCCAGCGGCTCGCCGCTGGGTACTTATATATAGTATATGTAGTATATTTATTATATATATTATATATATTATGTATATTATATATATTATATATTATATATATTGTATATATTATATATTATATGTATTATACATATTATATATATTTTATATGTTATATATATATTGTATATATTATATATATTATATACAATGTGTAAGATATATATATCGTATATATAAAGAACAGTGCCTCCATGCTTAAAGGAGACATAGAGGACAAGTGGGTAAGTCAGCTTCAATTATCACCTTGAATATTTTAACTACCATTTGATCGACAACAGTTAGTGATGACAGGTGGCGCCATGAGAGTATTTACTTGCCGGAAACAGAATACATTCATTGTTTCTATTCTGTGGTGCACATTGGTAAATCTCTTCTTAGTTTTACTTGCATATTTAATTGTTCAGTATATATCTATAAATTGAATATATAAAATATATCCCCAGCGTTTTAATAGTTGCATAATTAGTTGTGTAACAATATTATTTGTATTATAATGTATTACACTAATATAAATTAGTGGAGCACAATCAACGGTTTATAGATATATATCTACTTATTGTATATTATATATATACTTATTGTACAGGTTAATATTTCATTGAAATTTCCAAGATATTCAGAATTGCGCACCCACCCCAGGTCTGGAATGGGTGACTGGAGCGCCACCTGCGGTGTGCAAAATAAACCAAAGACTGACACTAGTGACCGTGTCTCTCGCACTTCATTTGTCTTTTTCCTAACTAAATAAATAGAACTCAGCCCAACTGTGCATTCACTTATCCTTGTTTTCCGGACTGGCCTTTATATAGGATATATAGGATATATAGTATATTATTAATTGCCCTATATAGGATATATGGTATATTATTAATTGTGAAACCTATATATACAGGATATATGGTATGTTATTAATTGTGAAACCTATATAGATATAGAATATATGGTATATTATTAATTGTGAAACCTATGTATATATAGGATATATCTGATATAATTAATTGTGCAGCCTCTATATATATAGGATATATGTGATATAAATAATTGTGCAATCTCTATATATATAGGATATATGGGATATAATTAATTGTGCAACCTCTATATATATATATAGGATATATGTGATATAAATAATTGTGCAACCTCTATATATAGGATATATGGGGTATTATTAATTGTGCAACCTATATATAACATATATATAGGATATATGGGATATATTTACAGTTCATGCGTATTCACATTTATAAGTGAAAACCGAATAGCATGAATTAATATCAATTTTTTAAACCTGAAAATTCAACCTATGTTAATGTCTATTACAGATTTGTTTCAGGGGAAATATTGGTTTAAATTTGTTTGTTTAGTACTTTGTCGGTGAAGTTAGAGCCAAGCATTTGACCCCCCGCCCCTCCACCTCCACCACCCCCAGCTGCCCCAAAACGCACTCACACCATCCGTTGCTTTCTCCCAATAACTTAATTCTAAATTGACAAAGAAGGGGAAACGCGTTAAAAAACCCATGGCAATTCTCGCTGTTTTGAGGTACTTTGGTGTGTTGGGTTTTTGTTGCGTTTGTTGTGTGTTATTCTTTACCCTTGCGTTAATCCACAGTGTGTGTGTAAAGGTAAATAGACATATGGGGTATATATATATATGGGATATTTATGTATATAGGATATATATATCATATCTACATATATATGGGATATATATATGTATATAGCAAGTGATCAAAGCAAGTGATCTATACAGTTTCTGAGGAATGAGTACCAAGAACTGCCGGTGGCGGCGCCACCGTAGGCAAATGAGTGCCGCAGTGAATAGATCTGGGTCTGTTAGTGGATAATAACAGATCATAATAATAAGAAATAATAAGAAATACCTCATACCGATGATTTTATACACGTATATAAATATACTAACTATATATCCCATATATATATATCCTATATACATATATATGGGATATATATATGTATATAGGATATGTATATATATATATATATATGTGTGTATATATATACACACAACCCAAAGCGCGGCCAGGCCGGACACGACTTGTGCATTATTGCGAATAGTCCAAATGTGGCAATAATTTAATTTCAAATGGAGTTTTGATGACTACAATTGAATGGCTAATGTAAGTGCTTAGATACGCGCCGCCACATGCGGCAGGCACCGCCCGGTGCGCCGGCGTGTGTGCGCGTGTGTGTCTGTGTGTGCGTGTGTGTCTGTGTGCCATTGCGTGTGTGTGCCTCTATGTGTCATTACCTGTGTGTTTGCATGTGCGCGTGTATGTGTGTGCACGCATGTTTGTGTGTGTGTGTCTGTCTGAGCGTGTGTGTTTGTGTGTTTTGTGTGTGTGTGTTTTGCGTGGTGCAGCACTATTTGTGTGTGGGCGTGTTTGTCATTGTGTGTGCCAGGGGTGTGTGTGTGTGTTGTGTGTTTTGTCTGGCATGCTATTCATGTGTGCGCGTACGTGTGTATCATTGCATGTGGGTTTCTCTGGAGCGTGTGCATGTGTGTGTGTGTCTTGCATGTGTGTTTTGTCTGGCATGCTATTCATGTGTGCGCGTATGTGTGTATCATTGCGTGTGGGTGTCTCTGGAGCGTGTGCATGTGTGTGTGTGTCTTGCATGTGTGTTTTGTCTGGCATGCTATTCATGTGTGAGCGTATGTGTGTATCATTGCGTGTGGGTGTCTCTGGAGCGTGTGCATGTGTGTGTGTCTTGCATGTGTGTTTTGTCTGGCACGCTATTCATGTGTGCGTGTACGTGTGTATCATTGTATGTGGGTGTCTCTGGAGCGTGTGCATGTGTGTGTGTGTCTTGCATGTGTGTTTTGTCTGGCACGCTATTCATGTGTGCGTGTACGTGTGTATCATTGCATGTGGGTTTCTCTGGAGCGTGTGCATGTGTGTGTGTGTCTTGCATGTGTGTTTTGTGTGGCATGCACTTCATGTGTGTGCATACATTTGTGTCAAAGTGTGTGTGTGTCTCTGAGGCACATGCATGTTTGTGTGTTTTGTGTGGCACGCGATTCAGCTCATTGTACAAGTAGCCGCCGACACAACCATTTGTGGTAGAAGCTATGAAACACTCACACACAGGCTGCCTGGAAAATGGGCGGGTGGGTGGTAAAACTCTGTTGTAACAAGCAGGCAGGCCAGCCTACCCCTGTCGGAGACTCATGTACCCAGTCACCTGACCGCGACAGTTATTTCTCTCCCTCTCTCGCTGTTTCCCTCTCACACTCTCTGTCGCCCTCTGTCATAAATAATCCGCTCGGGGCGCTTATCAGTCTTGAGTTATTACACAGAGCAGTGCTGGGGATGGCTTACAGCGGCCCGGTGTAGGATAATGCCTGCCGGATTGTGCCACTGGCGATGGGCAATTGTCGGGTGGACGGGCAGGATGGTGGGTGGTCGGCTGGGTGGTGGTGGAATGTTTGTTTGTTTGTTGTTGTTTTACGTCCTAGCAACATCTAAGGTCATATCAGGACGGGTACCGACTTGTGACAGTGAGCACTCATGGCTACATTATAGTGCTGCCCCACTGGGAGACCAGGCGGTCAGCACAATGACCTGATATCCCACTCAGTCACATTATCCTGACACTGATCCAACCAGTCCTTGCCCTATCCTAATAATGTTGAGCGCCTGGCTAGGAAGCGACAAGTATCAAATTTGAAGGCATTGGTTTGACTCAACCAGGGTTCGAATCCACGATCCCATGGTCTACCAACACGGGAGACGGAAGCTCAAACTCATTCGGCCATCCAGTCTGGTCGGTGGAATAGGGTATTTGTGGGGATAGGGGTGAGTGTAAGAGGTGCGGGTATGGGGTGGTTGTGGAAGGTTGTGGCAGTGTAGGGTGGGTGTTGGGATAGGGGTGGTTGTAGTAGGGGATGGTGTGGAGTGGTGTTGGGGGTATGGAGTGGGTGTGGTCATAGCTGTGGGTGTAGTAGGTGGCGGTATGGGTGGGTGTGGGGAGAGTGGTGGGTGTAGTAGGTGGTGGTATGGGGTGGGTGTGGGGATAGTGGTGGGTGTAGTAGGTGGTGGTATGGGGTGGGTGTGGGGATAGTGGTGGGTGTAGTAGGTGGTGGTATGGGGTGGGTGTGGGGATAGCGGTGGGTGTAGTAGGTGGTGGTATGGGGTGGGTGTGGGGATAGTGGTGGGTGTAGTAGGTGGCGGTATGGGGTGGGTGTGGGGATAGCGGTGGGTGTAGTGGTGGTGGTATGGGGTGGGTGTGGGGATGGTGGTGGGTAGTAGGTGGGGTATGGGGTGGGTGTGGGGAGTGGTGGGTGTAGGAGGTGGCGGTATGGGGTGGTGGTGTGGGGGTAGCGGTGGGGTGTAGTAGGTGGTGGTATGGGGTGGGTGTGGGGATGGTGGTGGGGTAGTGGGTGGTGGTATGGGGTGGGTGTGGGGAGGTGGTGGGTGGAGTGGTGGGTGGTAGGGGTGGGTGTGGGGAGGTGGTGGGTGTAGTGGTGGTGGTATGGGGTGGGTGTGGGGGTGGGGGTGGGTGTAGTAGGTGGGGGTGTGGGGGTGGGTGTGGGGGGGTGGTGGGTGTAGTAGGTGGTGGTATGGGGTGGGGTGTGGGGAGAGTGGTGGGTGGTGGTAGGTGGCGGTAGTGGGGTGGGTGTGGGGGGAGTGGTGGGTGTGTGGGTGGGGTGTGGGGTGGGTGTTGGGGAGAGTGGTGGGTGTAGTAGGTGGTGGTATGGGGTGGGTGTGGGGATAGCGGTGGGTGTAGTAGGTGGTGGTATGGGGTGGGGTGTGGGGTAGTGGTGGGTGTAGTAGGTGGGGGTATGGGGTGGGTGTGGGGAGAGTGGTGGGTGTAGTAGGTGGTGGTATGGGGTGGGTGTGGGGGAGTGGTGGGTGTAGTAGGTGGTGGTATGGGGTGGTGTGGGGATAGCGGTGGGTGTAGTAGGTGGAGGTATGCGGTGGGTGTGTGGGTAGCGGTGGGTAGTAGGTGGGGTAGGGGTGGGTGTGGGGATAGCGGTGGGGTGTAGTAGGTGGAGGTATGCGGTGGGTGTTGGGATAGCGGTGGGTTGTAGGTGGTGGTATGGGGTGGGTGTTGGGATAGTGGTGGGTGTAGTAGGTGGAGGTATGGGGTGGGTGTGGGGATAGTGGTGGGTGTAGTAGGTGGTGGTATGGGGTGGGTGTTGGGATAGCAGTGGGTGTAGTAGGTGGTGGTATGGGGTGGGTGTGGGGATAGCGGTGGGTGTAGTAGGTGGCGGTATGGGGTGGGTGTGGGGATAGCGGTGGGTGTAGTAGGTGGTGGTATGGGGTGAGTGTGGGGAGAGTGGTGGGTGTAGTAGGTGGTGGTATGGGGTGGGTGTGGGGAGAGTGGTGGGTGTAGTAGGTGGTGGTATGGGGTGGGTGTGGGGAGAGTGGTGGGTGTAGTAGGTGGTGGTATGGGGTGGGTGTGGGGATAGCGGTGGGTGTAGTAGGAGGAGGTATGCGGTGGGTGTTGGGATAGTGGGGGTAGTAGGTGGCGGTATGGGGTGGGTGTGGGATAGTGGTGGGTGTAGTAGGTGGTGGTATGGGGTGGGTGTTGGGATAGCGGTGGGTAGTAGGTGGCGGTATGGGTGGGTGTGGGGAGAGTGGTGGGTGTAGTAGGTGGCGGTATGGGGTGGGTGTGGGATAGCGGTGGGTGTAGTAGGTGGCGGTATGGGGTGGGTGTGGGGATAGCGGTGGGTGTAGTAGGTGGAGGTATGCGGTGGGTGTTGGGATAGCGGTGGGTAGTAGGTGGCGGTATGGGTGGGTGTGGGGAGAGTGGTGGGTGTAGTAGGTGGCGGTATGGGTGGGTGTGGGGAGAGTGGTGGGTGTAGTAGGTGGCGGTATGGGGTGGTGGTGGAGGTCTGGCCTGGGCGTGGGTGTAGAAGGTGGGGTATGGGGGTAGGTGTGGGGATACCGGTGGGTGTAGTAGGTGGACGTATAGGGTGGTGGTGGAGGTATGGCCTGGGTGTGGGTGTAGGAGGTGGGGTATGGGTGTGGGTGTGGGGATAGGGTTCAGTGTAGGAGGTGGATATGGGGTGGTGGTGAAAGGTTGTGGCGGTATGGGGTGATGTGAGTCTATGAGGTTCTTGAAGGCAGACATGTTTAATATAGGATGTATTTTTAACCCCCATACCAATTCTTTTTTCAGGCTTGTCGTGTAGGTAGTAATATAAGATATATGATGTGGAAAATGCTAGAATGTGGCTGGATGTGTCAGTCACTCAGGACTCTGACGGGGGTCCCTCTAAGTTAATGTGACTTATTAGGAGGTGATTTGTAAGGAATTTGCCGTGAAGTTGGTTGGTTGTTGGAGTTTTACGTCCTGGCAACATATAAGGTCATATTGGGACGGGTACCGACTTGTGACAGTGCGTCTCATGGCGACTTTATAGTGCTGGCCTACTGGGATACCAGGCTGCCAGCACCATGACCTGATATCCCACTCATTCACATTAACCTCACACTGAGCTAACCAGTCCTTGACCTGACATAATAATGCCAAGCGCCTGGCTAGGAAGGGAAAGGTTTTATATTATATAAGGGTGAATAATTTGTAGGTTATTGGTTTAAGTTGGACTTGTAGGATTAAATATGGATATGTAGCAGTCTGCACTGGCATCTTAGGTAAGACCCCAGTCACACTACAGCTTGCGACCACTTTGCGACCACCTTAGACCAAAGAACCGACACTCACCAATGCCGTCCTTGCTACCAAAAACAATGGTGAGTGTTGGTTCTTTGGTCCAAGGTGGTCGCAAAGTGGTTGTAAGCTGTAGTGTGACTGGGGTATCAGGAGCCACATACACAGCTAGGTGTGGGTATGGTGGTGACATCAGGGCGCCCAAGTGGTCTAATGGTTAGCACACTGGCCGTGAATTCAAGAGATGTGGGTTCACTTCCTCCTCTAGGAGCAATATTTCTCATTTACCTCACCCCCCCCCCCCACACACAACACATTAAAACATCTTGGAAGCAAATAAGGTAATGCTTTCTGATTGCAAAGAGAAACATGTATTTTCTGATAATTTATTAGCTTTTCGGATAGTTGGAGTACAAGCATGCAAAAATAATGCATGCACGTACAGTAAATTGAAGTTAAATGCAATATGGCCTACATATGGTCATTTGGAAGGCATTATTCTTTAAATGTTCTTAATTTGAGAAGGACCCGCCACGCACTCACCCACCCACCCACCCACCCACCTACCCACCCACCTACAAAGGAATGATACATGTGTACACAAGTCTTTAAGTTGGACAAGTAAGATCATATATAGATATATGTTCTTGGTTTCGAAAATATTATGATTGCATTGGATTATGCAATTTTAGAGAAGTATAGGGATACTGAACATATGAAGTGTATAACTGAAAATATGATGTGTATAACTGAAAATATGATGTGTATAATTGCAACCCCACCACGTCATAGTATATATAACTGTTTGTTTGATTCTTTGTTTGAGTTTTACATCCTGGAAACATCTAAGGTCATATCAGGATGGATCCCGACTTGTGACAGTACACACGTATGGCGACTTTATAGTGCTGCCCCACTGGGGACACCAGGCCGCCAGCACCATGACTCGATTTCCTATTCAGTCACATTATCCTGATACTGAGATAATCCATATTTGCTCTATCCTAGTAATGCCGACTGCAAGGCTCGATAGCGACAAGTATCAAATTTGTAAGTCATTGGTTTCACTCGACCGGGAATCAAACTCCCGACCTTCCGCACTGGACCAGACGGGATCGCTGAATGAGTTGAGCGCCCTTCTCCTGTATTGGGAGATCGTGGGATCTGAACCCATGAGTTTGTGGGTTCGAACTCTGGTCGAGTCCAACCAATGACTTAAAAATGTATGCTTGTCGCTTCCTAGCCTGGTGCTCGCCATTATTAGGAAAGGGCAAGGATGGGTTGGCTCAGTGTAAGGATAATGTGACTGAGTTGGATATCAGGTCATGGTGCTGGTGGGCTGGTCTCCCAGTGGGGCAGCACTATAAAGTCACCATGAGTGCGCACTGTCACAAGTTTTACCCATCATAACATAACCTTAGATGTTGCTAGGACATAAAACAACAACAAGCAAACAAACAAACCTTCCGCACGGGAAGCCTGCGCTCTACTGATTTGGCCACGGCGTCCTGTGTATATAATTGTGTGGTGCTGGAGGTGTGGTGGGTGGGTCAATGTGGATGTGTGTGTGTGGGGGGGGGGGGGTAGAGGGGATGGATGCAGGGTTGGAGTTGGCCTGCTAACAACAGGCGGCGCCAACTTGTGTTGTGGGTGTTGAAAAGTCAAAAGTTGAAAAAGAGGCACTTTCTCTGCTTAGTGCGCGCTAAAATTGAGCCCGTTCTGCGAGTGTAAACTGTTTGTGGGGCGTCGGGGGGAGGGGGAAGGGGGAGGGTGGGATGATGATGGTCGTTGAGGTGGTTGGTGCTTGCCTCTGTGTTTGTGGTGGTGGTGTGTGGTAGTGTGTGGTGTGTTGTGTGTGGTAGTGGTGGTGGGGGTGGTGGTGTGTTGGGGGTGGTGGTGGTGGTGGTGGTGGTGATAGTGGGGGGTGCGTTGGGGGTGGTGGTGTGTTGGTGGTGGTGGTGGTGGTGGGAGTGGGGGGTGCGTTGGGGGTGCTGGTGGTGGTGGTGGTGGTGGCGGTGGTCATTGTGGTGGTGATGGTGGCGGTCGTGGTGTGCTATAACCGCCCCCCTCCACACACACACACAGATTACCTTCCCACCTCCATAACCCCACCCACATTTTTCCTTCAATATCACCCTGAAGTGGCGGACATGCGCGCGCACTCTATCTGAGTATCAGTACATCACACACATGTGCACACACATTAGCACGCGCGCAGGCAAAACACTTGCAAGTATGTCCAATGCGCGGGCAGACATCGCGTCTACTAACTAGCCTTCAGCATTGCGTTCTGTACTCAATCCGGCCAGTCAATGCCAATCAACCTCTGGCGGCAACAAGAATAACTAACGAGTTCTTGTGTATGGGGTGTGGGGAATAGTGTGAGGGGGGGGGGGTGCGTGCGGTGGTGGTGATGGTGGTTGTGAGGATGGGGTTGTGCTGTGTTGTGTTGTTTCCCTGGTTGTTGGTTGGTTGTCGGAGTTTTACGTCTCGGCAACATCTAAGGTCATATCAGGATGGGTACCGACTTGTGACAATGCAAACTCATGGCGATTTTATAGTGCTGCCCTATTGGGAAATCAGGCCACCCGCATCATGACCCGATATCCCACACATTGTCACATTGTCCGGATAGTGAGCTAACCAGTCCTTTCCCTAGCCTATTCATGCCGAACGCCAGGCTAGGAAGCGATAAGTATCAATTTTATAAGTAATGTGTCCCGGAAAGTGGGAGGAGTAGTTGTGCAGCGGAGTCCAAGTTGGCGGGGGTTGGGGGGATGAGGGGCTGAGCCGGAGTGGGGGTGGAGGTATGCGCACTGCACATGCGCAATGGGTAACCTGGAATTCACACTGATGCGCGCACCTCACTGAGCTCAGTGGTGACTGACGCATGCGTCGTGGCCGTGGTAGTGGTGGTGAGCAGCAGAAGAAGAGCAGAAGAAGAAGAAAGATGAACGAAGAAAAAGCCACCACTGAAAAAAGGTGTGCACATTTAAAGAATAAAACAAAAATAGACCAATGTATTCATGTCTAGGTGGTACGAGTGAGTCAACGGGTGCGCACGACGATGGCACATGTGCAAGGTGAGCTAGACCAGCTGAACGTGGCGAGCAGAGGCTCTCCTGCTTCCATGAGCAGCGCATGTAGTGGTTGGTGCAAGCAGTCGGGTTTAATAATGTGTAGAATTTGTGTAGAGCTCATGATATCGGGGGAGAATTTGATATTATGCTATCAGCAGTTGGATATAGTGTCGTGAGCAGCTCAATGTGCTGTCTGAGAGGTTGATATAATGTTGTGAGCAGCTCAGTTAAAGTTGATGTTTGAGGAGCAGCTAGCTTAGTTAAAGTGAAAGTCCGATGATTTTGAGTTTCTGTAATTTTTTGGGGATAAATATATTAAATTAATATTTAATAATCTTCCTTAATTTAGTTGGAAGTAACTTTTATTTTCAATTGCTAACTTTGGAGATATTTGAAGTGCAACCATGTAAAAATTAATTTCAGCAAGCACGGCAAAATAGACCTCAGCATTAACAGGTTCCATTAAATTGACTTAGTATGTATGCTCTTCGATGCAACAACAAATGCTTAATAAGTGCAGAGGTATCTAAGTTAAATAAGTAGAATCAAATCTAGATGAATGTTTTGATTTTGAAAATTTGATATTTTCATCGGACTATACAACTTTAAGTGGTATAATGTGAGAAGTTGGGATACGGGGACCTGAGCCGCTGATAATAGTGGGGCAGGCAGGACGGGACGTAGCTCAGGCAGTAGCCTGTCCGTCTGTGAAGGTGTCGGTCATACTATCGAAGCTGCTTAGTGGACCCATTTGCAGTTTGGGCTATTTTTCTGTTCCAACTGCGATGTGAGCCATTAGATCTATTGCGTTGAGCAGATCATTGTAGTTTGAGCAATGCAGTTGAGTATGTGTGAGCAGCTGAGATGTAGTGGTATGAGCATCTCAGGTAATAGTGTAACCAGTTAATCTAGTGGTGTGAGCAGCTCAGATTATAGTTTGACCAGTTAATCTCGTGAAGTGAGCAGTTCAGGTAATAGTGTGACCAGTTAATCTAGTGGTATGAGCACCTTATGTGATAGTGTGAGCAGTTATTCTACATGTGTGAGCAGCTTATATGATATTGATAGATTGAACAGTTAATCTAGTGGTATGAGCAGATCTGGTAATAGTATGACCAGTTAATCTAGTAGGGTGAGCAGTTCAGGTAATACTGTGACCAGTTAATCTAGTGGTGTGAGCAGTTCAGGTAATAGTGTGACCAGTTAATCTAGTGGCGTGAGCAGTTCAGGTAATAGTGTGACCAGTTAATCTAGTGGTGTGAGCAGTTCAGGTAATAGTATGGCCAGTTAATCTAGTGGTGTGAGCAGTTCAGGTAATAGTGTGAGCAGTTAATCTAGTGGTGTGAGCAGTTCAGGTAATAGTATGACCAATTAATCTAGTGGTGTGAGCAGTTCAGGTAATAAGTGTGACCAGTTAATCTAGTGGTGTGAGCAGCTCAGATTATAGTTTGACCAGTTAATCTATTGATGTCAGCAGCTTATGTGATCGTGTGAGCAGTTAATCTACATGTGTGAGCAGCTTATATGATATTGATAGATTGAACAGTTAATCTAGTGGTATGAGCAGTTCAGATAATAGTGTGACCAGTTAATCTAGTGGTGTGAGCAGTTCCGGTAATAGGGTGACCAGTTAATCTAGTGGTGTGAGCAGCTCAGGTAATGGTGTGAGCAATTAATCTAGTGGTGTGAGCAGCTCAGATTATAGTTTGACCAGTTAATCTAGTGATGTGAGCAGCTGCTGTGATAGTGTGAGCAGTTTATCTACATGTGTGAGCAGCTTATATGATATTGATAGATTGAACAGTGAATCTAGTGGTATGAGCAGTTCAGGTAATAGTGTGACCAGTTAATCTAGTGGTGTGAGAGTTCAGCTAATAGTAATACCAGTTAATATAGTGGTCTGAGCAGCTCAGGTAATAGTGTGAGCAGTTAATCTAGTGGTATGAGTAGTTCAGGTAATAGTGTGACCAGTTAATCTAGTGGTGTGAGCAGTTCAGGTAATAAGTGTGACCAGTTAATCTAGTGGGATGAGCAGTTCAGGTAATAGTGTGACCAGTTAATCTAGTGATATGAGCAGCTCAGGTAATAGTGTGACCAGTTAATCTAGTGGTGTGAGCAGTTCAGGTAATAGTATGACCAATTAATCTAGTGGTGTGAGCAGTTCAGGTAATAAGTGTGACCAGTTAATCTAGTGGTGTGAGCAGCTCAGGTAATAGTGTGAGCAGTTACTCTAGTGGTGTGAGCAGCTCAGATTATAGTTTGACCAGTTAATCTAGTGATGTGAGCAGCTCAGGTAATAGTGTGACCAGTTAAAGTTGCATAGTCCGATGATTTAAGTTTTCGTCATTTTTGTATGGTTATAATCTACCAGACGTTAATTTTAAGCTACTTTGATTTCAAATGCCTAAATTTGAAGATATTTGAAGTGCAAACATGCACAATAAATTTTGGCAACCACACCAAAACTCTGACACCATAGGCTTCAGCAGTAACCAGATAACAGATTCTACTAAATTTACTCAGTATGCCCTTCTATGTGGCAGCAAATGCTTAATAAGCACTGATAAGTGTATCAGTATCTAAATTATATATATGGGACCAAATCTATATAATAGTTTTGGTTTTGAAAAGGTGATGCTTTCATCGGACTATGTACTTTTAATCTAGTGGTGTTAGCAGTTAGATGCCAGGAGTACGAGATGTCTATATAGTAGTTTGAGCAACTCATACAATAGTGTGAGCAATTGCTTTAATGGTGTGCGAGGTTAGAGATGGTCATGTAGTGAGTGATGTGGGAAGCTTACATAATGTGTCAGCACTTGAAGCTGCATAGTCCGATGGTTTGGGGTTTCTGTCATTTGTCTAAGATAAATACATTAAATTGATTGATAATCCACTTTACCTTGGTTTGAAGTAACTTTTATTTTAATTGACTAAGTTTTGAAATATGTTAAGTGCATACATGTATCATTAGTTTTGGCAAGCACGCCAAACCTCTTGTAAAATATTCCGACTTTTTAGGTCTGGTTCATAAATAAATAATAGTTTAAATAAATTCTAAAATATCTCCTTTATGATACTTTTCATAAAACTCATATGTGAAGCATTAAGAAAACTGTTTTAATCATATTTAAAACATCCAGTTATTTCTATAAAATCATTTTAATAATATTCCAAGTACCACTATAAAACCTCTCTAATAATACCTAATTCATTCTATCATGTTGGTAAATACATCTATGCATAATATTCAAACCAAGTTGTGAAACCATGGTAGATTATGTATATTAAGTGAAGTGATAATTAATATCAGATTGTTCTAAGGTTCTACATCAAATATAACCACTGGAGATAAGAAATCTGGAAAATTATTACTGTATTGGTATATTTACATGTATTACTGAATTGAAGTCTGTTGGTATTATATATTGTATAAATGGAGGTAAATGCTGAAACTAAGGCCAGCATATACCGTTGCTGCAGACTGGTTTCTTCACACTTTGACACCATATGCTTTAACAGTAACAGGTTCTGTTAAATTCCTCAGTATTCCCTTCTATGTGGCACCAAATGCTTAATAAGTGCACCAGTATCGAAGTTCGCTATCAAGGTCATCTAAGGTCATATCAGGACCGGTATCGACTTGTGACAGTATGCACTCATTGTGACTTTATTGTGCTGCCCAACTGAGAAACCAGCCTGCTAGCACCAGGACCCCAATTTCCCGCTCAGTCACATTATCCTGACACTGAGCTAACCAGTCCTTGTCCTATCATATTAATGCCGAGTACCGGGCTAGGTAGTGACAAATATCATTTTTGTAAATCGTTGGTTGGACTCAGTCAGCATTCAAAATCCTTTTCTTGGGAATGGGAATCGCAAGCGCACTATTAGTATTACCAATTTGGCCACTCAGGGCACTATTCCGGAACCACCAACCAGACACACAAATTATATATAAAATTAAATTTAAAACTCTGCCACAAAATAAAACAGAGAATGTTGGATTCACAAATGCTTTTGGTTCAGTCTCACCCCCCACACCCTCAGATACAGGAAAAAATAAACAAGCCAAAAGTAATAATTTCTATTTTAAAAAAACAACACTTGAATGATGTCTACTGAAGACGTATTTAAATGCCTACTGAAAAGGTAATTAAATATGAGTTATAGAGGCAGATGTATATAGTGTTAACAACTCCAGTTCTGGATCGGTGTTCCATCAGTCTATCCTTACCCACAGTGCACTGCAGTATTATATTTAGCTGAGCCTGCTGAACTACCACCACCAGGTGGCGTGACAGCGCTTGGATTTGTAGCAGCTTACCAATTTTGCCACATACATACTAGGTACAATAAAACTTCTCTAACCGACCCCCTCCACAGATCGACCACTCACCTATATCGATCGGTTTATTTGGGTCCCAGATGATCACCCATGCAATACCATTGTAACGACTTCTTTTAAACTCCCTAAACCTACCGCCTCCCTAAATTGACCATGTGGGAATACGCGTCTTTTAAGTTAGTGTCCGCTGGTCCCTGAGAAAGGACTGGAGCTGCGACCCGGCTGGTTGACATACCTGGAAGTGGGGTATTGGTCCCAGCCATGTCTTTAACGGTAATGTATATGGTTGGATGGTCGTTTGAGTTTGACATCCTGACAACATCTAAGGTCATATCAGGAGGGGTGCTGACTTGTAACAGTGCACACTCATGGTGATTTTATAGTACTGCCCCACTGGGATACCAGGCCACTGGCCATGTCACCATGACCCGATATCCCACCCAGTCACACTATCCTAAAACTGAGCTAACCAGTCCTTGCCCTATCCTATTAATGCTGAGCGCCAGGTTAGGAAGCGACAAGTATCAATTTTTGTATAAGTCATTGGTTTGACTCGACCAGGAACTGAACTCGCTAATCTCCTGCACGCGAGGCACGTGATCTACCGATTCGTCCACCAAGCCCGGTTTAAGCATAAGAAGAGATTCCGCGGTTGTGTTCTTTCCCAGGTAGATGGCGCAGGTCGGGTCCCTCCCTCCCTCTTTCCCCGCGCGTCGGTCGATCTGTCGCCACGTGTCTGCGCATGCGCATGCGCACATGTGGCGGGGTTGTGGTGGTGCAATCTGACACCCCTCTTGATCTCCGGACCTTCACTGCACACCCTGCGACCACTCAAGCCGTGATCAAAGCGCGGGGTGACTAGTGGTTTGTTGATGTTGGAGCATTAATCAGTCGCATTGTTGGTTCCGCCGGTAATACTAGCGCGAAGAAAAACCATTTTCTAAGGTTGGATATTGGAGCTTACACCCTCCCCATACTAACCGGGCGCGGTGGCCTAATCGTTAGAGCGCGGGCCTCGCGTGCGGAAGGTCGGGAGTTCGGTTCCCTGTCGAGTCAAACCAATCACTTTAAAATTTATACTTGTCGTTCCCTAGCCTGCCGCTTGGCAAGGACTGGTTAGCTCAGTGTCAGGATAATGTGCCTGAGTGGGATATCGGGTCATGGTGCCGGCAGCCTGATTTACCAGTGGGGCAGCACTATAATAAAGTCTCCATGAGTGTGCATCGTCACAAGTCGGTACATGTCCTGATATGACCTTAGATGTTGCCAGGATATCAAACTCAAAACAAACAAACAAAACCCGTCCCTCCACCGCCCCACTCTCCTCCCTCCGCCATCCTCCAATTCCTTCACCCCTCTCTGAGTCTCTCTTTTCCTGTTCTCAACTCCACAAATCGGTACACACTTGCGCACGTGTGCTAACATTCGCTACGCCCCTATAGATGATGCTAGGACGTAAAACAACGACAAAGAAGCTACGCCCCTGTCTCTGCCACACTTCCCTCACGACCACAACACACACACAGTAAGCTTCCCCTTCCCCCCTCCCCAACCAGTGGTCCCCATCTGGTTCATCAAAGGCTGGGTGGAGTATGTACTGTCCTGTCAGTGGGAAAGTGCATATTAAAGACCCCTTGCTGCTTATCGGAAAGAGAAGCCTATGTGGCGGCAGCGGGTTTCCCCCAAAGAAATTTGTCAGAATGCCCATATGTTTTACGTCCAATAGCCCATGATAAAAATCAATGTGATCTAGAGGCGCCGTTAAATAAAACAAACATTCCCCTCCCCCTCCCACTCCTAGCCACCCGGACAACTTCCTTACTAGTTTGCGGGGTGGGGCGGGGTGTGTCTGGGCGGGGCGGGGCGGGCGGGGAGGTAGGTGAGTGGTGAGGCAACTTTCAGTTCCCACTCACTCATTCACACGATGTTTAGCTGCGGTTCCCGTAAATGTAGCCGGTGGGCGGCGGGTGGGCGGCGGGTGGGCGGCGGGTGGGCGGTGGGTGTGCGGTGGGTGTGCGGCGGGGCGGGATGTTACATGCAGTTATGTATGTTCGCCGGGCGGCGCGTGGCAGAAGGCTGCGGGTGGCGGGGGGTCCGTGTGACCCGCCGGCCCACCCGCCGCCCGCCACGTGCCCGGCGCACGCGCCTCCCGACCCGGCCAACAAGACGCACGTGCCGGGCCTCCACGGTCACTTCATCACCCGCCCGCCGCCTGCTGCTGCTGCCGTTGCTACTGCTGCTGCCTCTGCTGCTGGTGATGTTAGTATTGTTACCGCTGTTTCTTCTGCTGTTGCTGTTGTAATGGTGCTGTCACATGACGACACTTCTCGCCGACGCATGTCAACGTATGTCATTTTTTGGCGCTACGTCGGGATACGTCAGGAAGTGTTACGCGCGGGTTAGGCGCGCATTGGTATACGTTGATCTATGGCGATGGTCAGCGGCGCACGTCAGGGGGTCG
>CM059194.1:25135205-25191362 GCA_030323885.1 Branchipolynoe longqiensis
CTACTTTACATTAGTTCAAAGTTACTTTTATTTTGAATGCAAACATGGAAAATTAATTTTGGCATGCATGCCAAAACTCTGACACCATAGACTTCTGCAGTAACGGGTTCTGTTAACTTGACTCAATATTCCCTTCTATGCAGAAACAAATGCTTAATAAGTGCATCAGTATCTAAGTTAGATATGTAGAATCAAATCTAGATAATTGGTTTGGTTTAGAAAATTTGATATTTCATCGGATTATTCAGCTTTAAGTAACATTTTGTTTATTATAGATGATATCATATATATATGAATGAATGTAACATAATATGGCCGAAAGGCCAGAGCCACAGCGCTGAAGATAATACCTTTATTCGCTGAATAAATATCATTCATCAAAATAATTTGAAATAAAAAATAAATGGGAGAATAACCTGATATCCCACCCTCTCCTCCTGTGCTTGCCTACGGGGCCGGCAGCCAAATAATTATTCCCTCCCGCTACGCCCTTGGGTAGGAATTAACCGCTCACCGGAGACTTGGGAAGGCACGCTGGGGCAGAGAACATAGATGTAATGAGTCATTTACGTGGAAGAGTAGAAACCATGTAAGTTTCAACTTATTCAGCCATCCGATCGGTTGAGCGGCCGGAATGAGTTGAGTGAATTGAGTTGGCCGAATTAAGTACTTATATCCCTTTCAAACTACGACGCATCGTGCAAGTCTGCACCGACATAGGTGATTTTGCGCCAATATGTTGGTGTATGTTGATATGCGTTACTTGAATGTTACCCCTTCATTATGCTTACATTGGCATACATCGATGTACGTCGATGTTCGTCGTTATATGGTGTCACTTGTTAAGGGGTCGCGAAAGTTTTGTGCATGCGCAAAACTGTTGATATTTGACAACATGTGGCTTTTACGTCAGGCATACATTATATATATGTTAAGCATATGTTGATGTATGTTAGACGTACATTAGACAAATGTTGTTCACTGCTTAGAACTATGTTGACCTATGTCAGTCGGACAGAGAGCCAGTGGAAATGTACAGTCCGTGTATTGACAACATATTGACAATATGGTGACAATGTATGGATAACGTAGGTCTAACGTACATCTATTTCTCCACCATGTCTTGATGTATGTAATGTATAAGGCATACTTCTGGCGATCGAATTACATATATAATGTTCACCAGCATTCTGTGAGCGTACTGTGAGTTTATTGCGAGCGTTTTTTCACCAATAGGCATATTAGCTATACGTTGGCCATGTGTTGTCCATGCGCTCTACTATGTTATTGTCATGGGGGTGATGAAAATGGGAAATACTGCGCCTAGAGCGGGACTCGAACCCACATCTCTTTGCATTCCGGGCCAGTGTGCTAACCATTACACCACCTAGGCTCCCTGATATCAACACACTCCCCACGCCTACCTGTCTATGTGGTTACTTGCCTGAGAGGTCAGTGCAGACCACTACACTCGTCCCCCTGGAATTGTAAGTCTTGTAATGCTTACAATTACATACATACAGGCAATGCACTAACACATACATACACAGGGTAGGTTCAACAACCATACAGCGCAAAGCTTGTACAGGATCCTGATCACGGCAACCAGTGTCATGGGGGTGATGAAAATGGGATGTATACAGTATGTATACATCTAACTTTGCCCCCCCCCCCTCCCATGCTGAAAAGTTCGACACATCTCAACGTTTGAAAGTCATCTTAGTCATTGGCCTCGCGCTTGCGCGATGCATCATAATGTGACAGGGCCATTAAGAAACTGTTATATAAAGGATACTCCTGGTATAAGAGAGAACATAACAATGAGTTGGGCTGAGCCTCTTTAATAATCTCTAGCAAGGGTAAATCGCCCTACCTTAAACAACAAAAGGAACATATTGCAGCAGTGCGGGTACTGCCCCGCGCATTTAGTGTCCGCAACAAGCGGTGGTGGCGCGTCAGTCGCCAATCGGAGCCGGCGGGTTGGCGCGCCACTTCAATTTCGAGTTGTATGCACAATGTTCAATGCAATATTCAATATTCAATAATAGTCAAGCGACAGATAATAATAATAAATTCGTTCTATGTGCTTTATATTAGCATAATTCATTATACTCCATATAATTTAAAAACATTATTTTGCAAAATATCAGTGAATAAACACAGTCAAAGCTTCTGCCATATTTTTAGATTAAAAAAAACAAACAATTCCAGTTGATCATTAAAGTTGTCATTTTTAGTTCAAGGCATCTTTTATTTTATAAGGCACCGGACATGGTGGTTCAATCGGTAGAGCGCGGGCCTCGCATGCTGGAGATCAGGAGTTCGGGTCTCGGTCGAGTAAAATTAATGACTTCTTGTCGCTTCCTAGCCTGGCACTCAGCATTAATAGGATAGGGCAACAACTGATTGGCTCAGTGTCAGGATAATGTGACTGAGAGGGATATCAGGTCATGGTGCCACCGACCTGATTTCCCAGTGGGGCAGCACTATAAAGTCTCCATGAGTATGCACTGTCACAAGTTGGTGTCCATCCTGATATGATCTTAGATGTTGCCAGGAAGTATAGCTCCAACAACCAACTAACCTATTTTAAAAGGTCAACTTGGAGATCCTGAAGAGAAAATATGCTAAAATAATGATGTCACGCACACAGAAATGGTGGACAAGTCTCCATACATCGGATTATGCAGCTTTAAGACAGTCTCCATACATTGGGTTATGCACCTTTAAGACAGTCTCCATACATCGGATTATGCAGCTTTAAGACAGTCTCCATACATCGGATTATGCAGCTTTAAGACAGTCTCCATACATCAGATTATGCAGCTTTAAGGTAGTCTCCATACATCGGATTATGCAGCTTTAAGACAGTCTCCATACATCGGATTATGCAGCTTTAAGACAGTCTCCATACATTGGATTATGCAGCTTTAAGACAGTCTCCATACATCGGATTATGCAGCTTTAAGACAGTCTCCATACATCGGATTATGCAGCTTTAAGACAGTCTCCATACATCGGATTATGCAGCTTTAAGACAGTCACCATACATCGGATTATGCAGCTTTAAGACAGTCTCCATACATTGGATTATGCAGCTTTAAGACAGTCTCCATACATCGGATTATGCAGCTTTAAGACAGTCTCCATACATCGGATTATGCAGCTTTAAGACAGTCTCCATACATCGGATTATGCAGCTTTAAGACAGTCTCCATACATCGGATTATGCAGCTTTAAGACAGTCTCCATACATCGGATTATGCAGCTTTAAGACAGTCTCCATACATTGGATTATGCAGCTTTAAGACAGTCTCCATACATCTGATTATGCAGCTTTAAGACAGTCTCCATACATCAGATTATGCAGCTTTAAGGCAGTTTCCATACATCTGATTATGCAGCTTTAAGACAGTCTCCATACATCGGATTATGCAGCTTTAATACAGTCTCCATACATCGGATTATGCAGCTTTAAGACCGTCTCCATACATCGGTTTATGCAGCTTTAAGACAGTCTCCATACATCGGATTATGCAGCTTTAAGACAGTCTCCATACATTGGATTATGCAGCTTTAAGACAGTCACCATACATCGGATTATGCAGCTTTAAGACAGTCTCCATACATCGGATTATGCAGCTTTAAGACAGTCTCCATACATCGGATTATGCAGCTTTAAGGTAGTCTCCATACATCGGATTATGCAGCTTTAAGACAGTCTCCATACATCGGATTATGCAGCTTTAAGACAGTCTCCATACATCGGATTATGCAGCTTTAAGACAGTCTCCATACATCAGATTATGCAGCTTTAAGACAGTCACCATACATCGGATTATGCAGCTTTAAGACAGTCTCCATACTTCGGATTATGCAGCTTTAAGACAGTCTCCATACATCGGATTATCCAGCTTTAAGACAGTCACCATATATCGGATTATGCAGCTTTAAGACAGTTTCCATACATCGGATTATGCAGCTTTAAGACAGTCTCCATACATCGGATTATGCAGCTTTAAGACAGTCTCCATACATTGGTTTATGCACCTTTAAGACAGTCACCATACATCGGATTATGCAGCTTTAAGACAGTCTCCATACATCGGATTATGCAGCTTTAAGACAGTCTCCATACATTGGATTATGCAGCTTTAAGACAGTCTCCATACATCGGATTATCCAGCTTTAAGACAGTCACCATATATCGGATTATGCAGCTTTAAGACAGTTTCCATACATCGGATTATGCAGCTTTAAGACAGTCTCCATACATCGGATTATGCAGCTTTAAGACAGTCTCCATACATTGGTTTATGCACCTTTAAGACAGTCACCATACATCGGATTATGCAGCTTTAAGACAGTCTCCATACATCGGATTATGCAGCTTTAAGACAGTCTCCATACATGGATTATGCAGCTTAAAGTCTCCATACATCGATTATGCACTAACAGTCCCATACATCATTATGCAGCTTTAAGACAGTCTCCATACTTCGGATTATGCAGCTTTAGACAGTCCCATACATTGGATTATGCAGCTTTAAGAGTCTCCATACATCGGTTATGCAGCTTTAAGACAGTCTCCATACATCGGATTATGCAGCTTTAAGACAGTTTCCATACATCGGATTATGCAGCTTTAAGACAGTCACCATACATCGGATTATGCAGCTTTAAGACAGTTTCCATACATCGGATTATGCAGCTTTAAGACAGTCTCCATACATCGGATTATGCAGCTTTAAGACAGTCTCCATACATCGGATTATGCAGCTTTAAGACAGTCTCCATACATCGGATTATGCAGCTTTAAGACCGTCTCCATACATCGGTTTATGCAGCTTTAAGACAGTCTCCATACATCGGTTTATGCAGCTTTAAGACAGTCACCATACATCGGATTATGCAGCTTTAAGACAGTCACCATAGATCAGATTATGCAGCTTTAAGACAGTCTCCATACTTCGGATTATGCAGCTTTAAGACAGTCTCCATACATTGGATTATGCAGCTTTAAGACAGTCTCCATACATCGGATTATGCAGCTTTAAGACAGTCACCATATATCGGATTATGCAGCTTTAAGACAGTCTCCATACATCGGATTATGCAGCTTTAAGACAGTCTCCATACATCGGATTATGCAGCTTTAAGACAGTCTCCATACATCGGATTATGCAGCTTTAAGACAGTCTCCATACATCGGTTTATGCAGCTTTAAGACAGTCTCCATACATCGGATTATGCAGCTTTAAGACAGTCTCCATACATTGGATTATGCAGCTTTAAGACAGTCACCATACATCGGATTATGCAGCTTTAAGACAGTCTCCATACATCGGATTATGCAGCTTTAATACAGTCTCCATACATTGGATTATACAGCTTTAAGACAGTCTCCATACTTCGGATTATGCAGCTTTAAGACAGTCTCCATACATTGGGTTATGCAGCTTTAAGACAGTCTCCATACATCGGTTTATGCAGCTTTAAGACAGTCACCATACATTGGATTATGCAGCTTTAAGACAGTCTCCATATATCGGATTATTCAGCTTTAAGACAGTCTCCATACATCGGATTATGCAGCTTTAAGACAGTCTCCATACATCGGTTTATGCAGCTTTAAGGTAGTCTCCATACATCGGTTTATGCAGCTTTAAGACAGTCTCCATACATCGGATTGTGCAGCTTTAAGACAGTCTCCATACATTGGGTTATGCAGCTTTAAGACAGTCTCCATACATCGGATTATGCAGCTTTAAGACAGTCTCCATACATCGGTTTATGCAGCTTTAAGGTAGTCTCCATACATCGGATTATGCAGCTTTAAGACAGTCTCCATACATCGGATTATGCAGCTTTAAGGTAGTCTCCATACATCGGTTTATGCAGCTTTAAGACAGTCTCCATACATCGGATTATACAGCTTTAAGACAGTCTCCATACATCGGATTATGCAGCTTTAAGACAGTCTCCATACATCGGATTATGCAGCTTTAAGACAGTCTCCATACATCGGATTATGCAGCTTTAAGACAGTCTCCATACATCGGATTATGCAGCTTTAAGACAGTCTCCATACATCGGATTATGCAGCTTTAAGACAGTCTCCATACATCGGATTATGCAGCTTTAAGACAGTCTCCATACATCGGATTATGCAGCTTTAAGACAGTCTCCATACATCGGATTATGCAGCTTTAAGACAGTCTCCATACATCGGATTATGCAGCTTTAAGACAGTCTCCATACATCGGATTATGCAGCTTTAAGACAGTCTCCATACATCAGATTATGCAGCTTTAAGACAGTCTCCATACATCGGATTATGCAGCTTTAAGACAGTCTCCATACATCGGATTATGCAGCTTTAAGACAGTCTCCATACATCGGATTATACAGCTTTAAGACAGTCTCCATACATCGCATTATGCAGCTTTAAGACAGTCTCCATACATCGCATTATACAGCTTTAAGACAGTCACCATACATCAGATTATGCAGCTTTAAGACAGTCTCCATACATCGGATTATGCAGCTTTAAGACAGTCTCCATACATCGGATTATGCAGCTTTAAGACAGTCTCCATACATCGGATTATGCAGCTTTAAGACAGTCCCATACATCGGATTATCAGCTTTAAACATCTCATCAGCATTATGCAGCTTTAAGACAGTCTCCATACATCGCATTATGCACCTTTAAGACAGTCTCCATACATTGGATTATGCAGCTTTAAGACAGTCACCATACATCGGATTATGCAGCTTTAAGACAGTCTCCATACATCGGATTATACAGCTTTAAGACAGTCTCCATGCATTGGATTATGCAGCTTTAAGACAGTCTCCATACATCGCATTATGCAGCTTTAACTTTAAGACAGTCTCCATACATCGCATTATGCAGCTTTAAGACAGTCTCCATACATCGGATTATACAGCTTTAAGACAGTCTCCATACATCGGATTATGCAGCTTTAAGACAGTCTCCATACATCGGATTATACAGCTTTAAGACAGTCTCCATACATCGGATTATGCAGCTTTAAGACAGTCTCCATGCATTGGATTATGCAGCTTTAAGACAGTCACCATACATCGGATTATGCAGCTTTAAGACAGTCACCATACAATTCTTGTGGGGTGGTGATGAAAAGCAGAAATATTGTGCCGAGAGTAGGTTTCGAACCCACACTTCTTTCCATTCCTAACCATTACACTACCTCGGCTCCTGGATGTAATCACCTTATCTATGCTTGCCAGTTCATGTGGCTGCTTTCCTGAGAGGTCGGTGCAGACTACTACACTTCTCTCCGTGGAATTGTAAGCCCTTTTAAATGGTCTACATCCATAACTTGTTTAATGCTTATAATTACATACATACAGGCAATACATATACATGTATACATATGGTAAGTTCAACAAGCATACAGCATGTAGCTTGTACAGGATCCATGCCATGGTAAGTTGCATAATGCTTACAATGACGTACATACAGGCAATGTCCTTACCTATCCATACACAGGGTAAGTTCAACAACCATACAGCATGTAGCTTGTACAGGATCCATGCCAAGGTAAGGCGCATAATGCGCATAATGACATACATACAGGCAATGAATGACCTTACCTATCCATAAACAGGGTAAGTTCAACAACCATACGGCATGTAGCTTGTACAGGATCCATGCCACGGTAAGTCGCATAATGCTTACAATGACATACATACAGGCAATGTCCTTACCTATCCATACACAGGCTAAGTTCAACAACCAAACAGCATGTAGCTTGTACAGGATCCATGCCAAGGTAAGTTGCATAATGCTTACAATGACGTACATACAGGCAATGTCCTTACCTATCCATACACAGGGTAAGTTCAACAACCATACAGCATGTAGCTTGTACAGGATCCATGCCAAGGTAAGGCGCATAATGCGCATAATGACATACATACAGGCAATGAATGACCTTACCTATCCATAAACAGGGTAAGTTCAACAACCATACGGCATGTAGCTTGTACAGGATACATGCCACGGTAAGTCGCATAATGCTTACAATGACATACATACAGGCAATGTCCTTACCTATCCATACACAGGCTAAGTTCAACAACCAAACAGCATGTAGCTTGTACAGGATCCATGCCACGGTAAGTTGTATAATGCTTACAATGACGTACATACAGGCAATGACCTTACCTATCCATAAGCAGGGTAAGGCAATGTCCTTACCTATCCATAAACAGGGTAAGTTCAACAACCATACATCATGCACCGCGTAAAAGATCCAGGTCATGGTAAGTCAGTCAATGCGTGCAATTGCGTAGAACCATACAAAGTGTACCTTCTACAGGATCCAGGTCACAGTGACCTATATCAAGGGGATGATGACAATGGGAAATATTGCACCTAGATCAAGATTCAAACCCACATTTGTTGCCATTCCATGGCCAGTATGCCAACCATGACACTAATATGACCCTATCCACGCCAACCTGCCTATGTGGATCCTTGCCTGAGCTGTCAGTGCAGACTGCTACACAACCATCGTCAAGCGCGGTGCGTCAATCGATGACGGGTGTGTGTGTGGGGGGGGGGGGGGTTACCTAAGGGGCAGTGGCACTACTCTAAGAAAGGTGCCCTTCGACTTTATCTGCTACACTTTGGTGGACATGCTCGGCGAACTGTTAGCTTGTTGGGTCCTTTAGGATCTATGGGCTAACAGGAGAGGGTCACGGCGCATGCGCAGTGATCAATGTGACGGCGCTTTTGTACAGGCTGGGGTTGTACTACTTACTATACTGCCAATGTGCACCCACTTTAGACGCCAGGGGGCGGCATAGCTCTTCCAGGTCTTAGCCGCTTATGGTGCTTGTACACAGAGGTCTCAGCTGCCATGTATACATTTATACAGTAAAACCTCTCTAACTGACCACCTCCGCAGATTCATCCCTTCCCTATATTGATCGCTTTATTTGGGTTCCAAAGCATCGCCCTTACAATACCATTGTAGCAATATTCTACCTCCCTGAACCAACCACCTCCTTAAATGGACTATTTAAAGTTGGTCCCATGGTCGGTCGATTTAGAGAGGTTTTACTATATATATGTATGTATACGCTATGTATATAGTTGTCCTGCAACATTTAAGGTCATAACTGACTTGTGACACTGCACACTCATGACGACTTTATAGTGTTGCCCCACTGGGAGACCTGTCAACCAGCACCATGACCAGATTTCCCACCCAGGCACATTATCCTGATACTGAGCTAACCAGTCCTTTCCTTATCCTCGTAATGCCGAGTGTCAGGCTAGGTAGCGACAAGTAACAATTGTTTAAGTCATTGGCTTGACTCAATCGAGAATTGAACACCCGACCTTCAGCAGGGGAAACCTGCTCTCTATCGATTTGGCCTCTGCGCCCGGTAGATATATTATATATATATATATATATATTATTTATATGTATATATATGTATATATATATTTGACATCAATATATATAGAGAGAGAGTGATAACACTAATGGCATGAAGATCACGTGGTTGCGGCTGGGCTGCATAAATAATAGCAAGTGTTGTGTTTACGTATTTAACCAAGTGTGACGAGTTACAAGTAGATCAACTAATAACTATTCACCCCCTTATCTGCTACGCTGTTCTATATCTGCTCGTGCTACGCTATGCTATATCTGCTACACTGTGCTATATCTGCTACATTATGCTATATATGCTACACTGTGTTATATCTACTACACTGTGCTATATCTGCTACACTGTGCTATATCTGCTACACTGAGTTATATCTACTACACTGTGCTATATGTGCTACACTGTGCTATATCTGCTACACTGTGTTATATCTGCTACAGTATGCTATACATGCTACACTGTGTTATATATACTACACTGTGCTATATCTGCTACACTGTGTTATATCTACTACACTGTGCTATATGTGCTACAGTATGCTACATCTACTACACTGTGATTTATGTGCTACACTGTGCTACACTGTGCTACATCTGCTACACTGTGCTATATCTGTTACACTGTGTTGTATCTGCTACACTGTGCTATATCTGCTACACTGTGCTATATCTGCTACACTCTGCTACATCTGCTACACTGTGCTATATCTACTACACTGTGCTATATCTGCTACACTGTGCTATGCTACACTGTGGCATATTTGTTACATTGTGCTACATCTGCTACACTGTGCTATATCTACTAGACTGTGTTATATCTGCTACAATGTGCTAAATCTACTAGACTGTGTTATATCTGCTACACTGTGCTATATATGCTACACTGTGGTAAATCTGTTACACTGTGTTACATCTGCTACACTGTGCTATATCTACTAGACTATGTCATATCTGCTACACTCTGCTACATCTGCTACGCGGTCCTACATCTGCTACACTGTGCTATATCTACTAGACAGTGTTATATCTGCTACACTCTTCTATCTCTACTAGACGGTGTTATATCTGCTACACTGTGCTATATCTGCTACACTGTGTTATATCTGCAACACTGTGTTATATCTGCTACACTGTGTTATATCTGCTACACTGTGCTATATCTGCTACACTGTGTTATATCTGCTGCACTGGGCTATTTATGCTACACTGTGCTATATCTGCTACACTGTGCTATATCTGCTACACTGTGCTATATCTGCTACACCGTGTTATATCTGCTACATTGTGTTATATCTGCTACACTGTGTTATATCTGCTACACTGTGTTATATCTGCTACACTGAGGTATATCTGTTAAACTGTGCTATATCTGCTACACCTTGCTACATCTGCTACACTGTGCTATATCTGTTACACTGTGCTATATCTGTTAACTGTGCTATATCTGCTACACTGTGCTATAGCTGCTACACTGTGTTATATCTGCTACACTGTGTTATATCTGTTAAAGTGTGCTAAATCTGCTACACTGTGTTACATCTGCTACACTGTGCTATATCTGTTACACTGTGCTATATCTGCTACACTGTGCTATAGCTGCTACACTGTGTTATATCTGTTACACTGTGCTACATCTGCTACATTGTGCTATATCTACTAGACTGTGCTATATCTGCTACACTGCGCTATATCTATTACACTGTGCTATATCTGCTACACTGTGCTATATCTGCTGCACAGCTAGATTTTCTATTCAAACTCCACATTTACACTACAGCAACTAAGAACTTGACAGCTGTGTATATGCACCTCGTATTTAGAAACACAAATATATCTCCAGGCAGAGCCTGCTACAGCTTACCAGTATCACCGACGACAACCGAAAGCAATGTTATTCACCACCTGCCCATAGAGAAATTGATCAATTATCACAAAAACAGTTTCCATACAATCCAAGGTTCAGTGCAAGAGTATTCAAATCAGTTTCCACAGCCGATCACTTGCAAATATCACATGGCTGCGTAGTGGTAGCCTCTCACATGCAACTACCCACGCCTCTGGCTCCACACCCTGAACCCACCCTCCCAACCGGCAAGTGGTCTCTCACCCGTGACTACCCCATCGCCTTCTGTCCCGCCTCCTGGGTACACCACCGTCTTGTAGCGCCCAGTGACTAATCGCATCCATTTATCTCCACTGTCCATGCTCCCATCTCCTGGACCCACCCTCATGCCCATCGTCCGAATTCACAATAATTCCTGATAATATCGCAGAATTTAAATATGTGGTTTTCCTGTCACGCATCCATCTCAATTTCATCAATGACAATTTCACCATCACCGTTATTCCGGCCCGTTGTCACTATTGCAATCTGATGTATATAATTACTGTATCGTCATCATTACTGCTACAGGGTTTTTACAATAATTCCTGTATTATGGTGCTGTCACATTACGATGCTTCTCGCCAACGCATGTGATTTTTTGGCGGAATGTCGGGATACATCAGGAAGCGTTACATGCGCATTAGGCATGCATTAGGCGTGCATTGGTATGCGTTGATGGATGGCGTCGGTCGGCGAGCGTCGGCAGCGCGCGTCAGCGGATCGGTGAAGTTTTGTGCTTGCACAAAATTGTTGACATGCAACAACGCACGGGTGCCAACATTATGGGCACGTCGAGATACGTTAAACGGAACATCAACCAGAAATATACTGGACTGTTCACGGATGCGCCGAAAACATATACTGACCCAATTCCCGCAACACCGTCAACGGACTATGCAGGAAGCAAACCGGAGACGTAATGGATGGGTAATGGACACGAACCGGGCAAAACAGACTAAATGGACTTAAACCGGTCACCAACCATACACATCAGTCCGGCGGTGTCCGGTACAAGTTTTGTGCATGTTCAAAACTTGACACCGTATATGCCGGACATCACCGGAGAGAGAATGGATACGCCGGATGCCTACCATATATAAACCGGCCATTGACGTATTTCACTGGACAGTGCCCATTTTCTATCTGGTTCCCCAATCCAGTAAGGTGTGACTGAGCCTTAAGATACTACACATCTCCTACAAAGACCATGTTGCCAATGAAGAAGTCCATACCAAGATCCAGCAGATCTTCGGTTCATCATAAAGAAATGCAACACACAGTGGTATGGAAATATAAGGAAGAGAGGGGAAGAGAACATTAGGGAATGGACAGGAAGTTCCGCAAGAGCCAGAGGGCAGTGGAGAACAGCGGGAAATGGAGAAAACTGGTTGCAAAGTCATCTGTGGCGCCCCAACGAGCATTGCAGCTAAGGGATTGCTGCTTCTCTGGTTATATGGCTGAATTCAACTCAACCTTTCTATCGTTGCTATCGAGAAAAGTTCTACTTTTGTCAGATGGCGGGTTATGAGTGAGAAAGACCTGTTGGGCCTTGCTTCAATTGTAGTCTCAGGGATTGTATAATAATTAAGGCAGTAAGCGAAGGATTCACATTAAGCAAACGCCTGGCATTGTAACGGGTAGCATAATGAAAGAGATGAATCTTCTTTACAAAATTCCGGCACAATGACCCTAAGGTATTTGCTAGTTCTACCATGTGCTATATCACTATTGAGAGCAGTTTCGTTTTGCAACTATCTCTTTTTTAGAAGCATTCTTCAGAGTACCCCCTCCCCTACCCAGCCAGCGTCCCACTAGAGAGTCACCTGGGATCCGGTAGTGTCAGGGGCATACCGGAAGTGATATCTTGTTGACATAAGCTTTTCTTACTGAGCGATAATAGGCCTTCTGGGTGAACAAGTGTTGGTTATGTATTGCCATGTCAACAATAAAGGCTATATCGGAGAGGCGTCTTTTTAGTACTCCCTTGTTGGTACCAGCGTTAGATGTATATTTTCCACTGGAAACACAAAGAAACCAGGTCTATCTAGTGCTATGATCCATGGAGTAGTCGTCAAGACCAAGTAGTTGAAGCACCGATGGTAGAAGTATTTGAGAGAAGGCTGGATAGACATTGGAGAGAACATCCACAATTATATGACTTTGGGGCTCTATTCCACTCCTATATGTGTGCAAAGGAATAGCATGTAATACCCAGTTGGCATTAGAGGCCCACTACGGCCTAGATCAGCCATAAGAGGATCTGTAAGTTATTCTATAAGTTATGTAACCACTGGCACTGTGTGCCTTCCAACTAGAAATTGAAACCAGACTGTAGCCCTGCATAGAAAACTACTTAATAACTACCACCACCTAAATGCAAACACTGAATACATAAGCACGATTAGACTCACCACAAGCACGTAATTAGCTGAATGTGTAATGATGTCCGGTGAACTGAATATAACATATTTTGTTATCGTATTTATAGTTTGCATTTGGTATGACCTATTATTATTCATGAGCATGGAACATAATGATGGCATGTGAATTGAATATAACATATTTTGTTATTGCATTTATAGTTTGCATTTGCTATGACCTATTATTATTCATGAACATGGAACATAATGATATTCTGTGAACTGAATATAACATATTTTGTTATCGTATTTATATTTGCATTTGGTGTGACCTATTATTATTCATGAACATGGAACATAACGATGTCCTGTGAACTGAATATAACATATGTTGTTATCGTATTTATAGTTTGCATTTGGTATGACCTATTATTATTCATGAACATGGAACATAACAATATCCTGTGAATTGAATACAACATATTTTGGTATCGTATTTATTTTTGCATTTGGTATGACCTATTATTATTCATGAACATGGAACATAACGATATCCTGTGAATTGAATACAACATAGTTTGTTATCGTATTTATTTTTGCATTTGGTATGACCTATTATTATTCATGAGGATGAAACATAATGATGTCATGTGAACTGAATATTACATATTTTATTATAGGTGCACTAAGCAAAACGATGTCCCATATTTCGTGTATTGTGCATCTTCAGTAAAGAGTAAAACCTCTCTAAATCGACCGACCATGGGACCGACTTGAAATGGTCCATTTAGGGAGATGGTCGGTTTAGGGAGTTAGAATATCATTACAATGGTATTGTATGAGCGATCGTTTGGGGACCCAAATAAAGTGCTCGATATAGGAGAGTGGTCGATCTGTGGAGGTGGTCGGTTAGAGAGGTTTTACTATATATGATTTGAATATGCTCTAGCTAGGCCTATATCCTAAAATATCGGACTATTGTTAGTGAAAGTGCCCCCTGGTGACTAATGGTGCTGTCACATTATGACGCTTCTCGCCAACGCGCATCAACGTATGTGATTTTTTGGCGCAACGTCGGGATACGTCAGTAAGCGTTACACGGGCGTTAGGCGCGCGTTGGTATTCGTTGATGGACGGTGATGGTCGACGAGAGTTGGCGGCGCGTATCTTCACACCTCGAAAGTTTTGTGCGACGACGCGCGGGTGCCAACATTATGGCGACGTTAGCGGGACGTCGAGATACGTTACACGTGCTGGAATAATGTTATGCGAATGGTAGGCACACGCCGCGCACGCGTGAGGGTCAGTCCCACACGTTGCGCCAAACTGTTGCTTTGTTTGTCTGTTTTATGTCCTAGCAACATATTAGGTCATATCAGGACGGTGCGCCAAACCTTTTTTTTTTGTTCTCACAACGTCGCCCACACGCTACCGATAGGTTGCGGTGACGCCGAAAAGTTTGACCTGTCTCGACAATTAAAAGTGATTTTGTGCATTGGCGGCGCACCGACGAGAAGCGTTGTAATGTGACAGCACCATTACTCAGGCTCCCCGGAAAGCTCGGACTATGTCCTTATGGCTCCAGGGACAGAAGCAGCTTTTTTATCACTAACAGGCAAGCCCCTACAGACACGCCTCTCTCCCCCTTGCGGCCATTACTGGAAGCGTGCCTTTCTGCGGGATTTGCGGCATTTTGTGAACCGCATAGACAAATTGGTTGGTTGATTGTTGGAGTTTTACATCCTGGTAACATCTACGGGCATAATAGGATGGTTACTGACTTGTGACAGTGCGCCCTCATGGCGACTTTATAGTGTTGCCCTACTGGGAGACCAGGCGGTCAGTGCATCTCGGGAGCACCACATTTAATGGGACTACAACAAATGCAACGAGAAGTCCCGAGAATGATTCACGTATTTAAGTGTAGTTCATTCATTGCTTCGTGGGAGATATTTGCGTAATAAGAAGACTTCCTCATGAATTGACTTAAGAGCTGCATAGTCCGATGAAATATCAAATTAAAAAAACCAAACCAATTATCTAGATTTGACTTTACATATCTAACTTAGATACTGATGCACTTATTAAGCATTTGTTTCTGCATAGAAGGCAATACTGAGTCAATTTAACTAAACCTGTTGCTGCAGAAGTCTATGGTGTCAGACTTTTGGCAGGCGTGCCAAAATTTATTTTCCATATTTGCACCCAAAATACCTCAAAAGTTTACCATTTAAAATAAAAGAAACTTTGAACTAGTCCGATGCTTTTGAGTTTTTGCTATTTTCTGAGATAAATATATTATACTAATCGTTATAATCTACTTTACTTTAGTTTGAAGTAACTTTAATTTTAAAAGGCTACGTTTGGAGATATTTTACGTCAAAACATGACAAAATAATTGTTGGCAATCACGCCAAAACTGTGACACCATAGACTTCAGTAGTAACGGGTTCTATTAATTGATTTAGTATGCCCTTCTATGCAGCAACACATGTTTAATAAGTGCACCAGTGTCTAAGTTGAATATGTAGAATCAAATCTAGTTAATTGTTTTGGTTTCGAAAATTTGATGTTTTCATCGGACTATGCAGCTTTTATATTCCTTCATGTCAGCATCATGCCACTTCTTAATGGCTCAGTTATCTCACTTAATTCTTCAATTGTCTACACTGAATGCGTAGCAACAAATCTGATTGATTGATTATAGTTTTACGCCGTGTCGGCATCAAAGGCTATACCAAAGACCCTATAATACTAAGACGGCTCACTCAGCCTGTATTGTGTAATCAAAATGATCAAACCCCCCACTTGGTGCGCTGGCTGTTTGTTCTCTTGGTTAAACGGTATTATATGTATAAATGTATATATGAATGTGAAAGATGTGTGATGATGATGATGCTGATAATGATGATGATGCTGTGTATTTGTTCATAGCAATTTCATATTGATGTGTATTCATACTTACCTATCTCATGTATAATATAATTGTATGTGTTTACATGTGAAACACCAACCAGCAGCCGGGCTGATCAAAGCCACCACAAGGTGGCACTGCGAAATTCACATTACCATGGGAGAGATAGGGAGTGAGCCGTCTTAGTATTATAGGGTCTTTGGCCATACTTATGGCAAGTGTGAAATATGGATAAATGTCTTGGTGTTGTTTTTTTGTTGTTTTATTTTCTGAAAATGCACACAGTAGATAGCTACACAACAACTGAAAGTAATAAAACAAGGGAAAACCATGAGATTATTACAGTCTAGTGGCAAAAACAAGTCATTAGACTTAACCGTTTTGGGCAGCATAAATACAGCATCACCATATAAAAACAAAATATATTACGCAACTTTAGGCGCAGTAAAGCATTCACCCTGTGACCATCAATATATAACACATCAGGGATATGCCGCCATTACTCAACACTCCAGACATACACAGCCAACCACCGGAAGTCATACACAGGAAGCACGTGATCAAGTGTCCAGAGGAAGCCTCACCTCGCGCCGGGCGGACCCCCGAGATGACTTCCCGCTGATTCAATAAGAACCGGCAGCATTCAGTGTCCAGCGACCCCCATCAAAACCACCCTCCCACACCCACACCCACACACCCACACCCACACACCCAACACCCACCAATCTGACCTGTGCAAAGACCCAGGGCAGGCAGCCTGATCTGCTCTCCTCCCCCTCGCCTTGACCCATGGCCCCCGGTCCCCGACAGCCTCCCCCCAGCCCCCAGCCCTCAGCCCCACAAACACAACAGACCGGTCTCTTGCATTCATCCCCCCAACCCGGTGTTGCAGTTTCCGTGGCACACCAGTTTGCGAGGGACACATAGATTCAAATGCATTGTCAATGGCAGTGAGCAAATCTTCATACAGAAATAGTGAAATATCTCTAAAACCACACCACCTAGAAACAAATTGCTTGGTACACATATAGAAAACATCTTTACCAAAAACATTATATTAAATTTATACGGTTACAGTTCTTGATTTCTATTAATTTTGAATAAAACTAATGTTTCGCACTACGCATACTGTCAAACTCAAGGCATTGTCAATGGTCGTGAGCAATCTTCATACAGAAAATACAGCAAAAGTGAAATATCTCTTAAACCACACCACCAAGAAACAAATCGCATGGTACACATATAGGAAACATCTTTACCAAAAAGATTATATTAAAATTATAAGGGTAGTGACGATGCTGTTCGATGTTGACACATGTGCAGAAGCGATGTGTCCCTTGCAAACTGGTGTGCCGCGGAAACTGCAACACCGGGGTGTCCTATCCGACAGAATAGTTCTCCATAAGCTTAACCCTGATTTACAGATCGATCCAAGGAGAACCCATATTTATTGCTGCCGCCCCCACCTCAACCCCCCATAGCACTCACACTAACATACACTAACATACTCACATACACACTTACCTACACGCACAAACACTCAGACCCACTCACACACTCATGCACACACTCACACATACTCACAAACACTCACACTAACACACACTAACACACTCACCTACACACTTACCTACACACACAAACACTCAGACTCACGTACACACTCATGCACACACTCACACATACTCACAAACACTCAGACTCACGAACACACTCACAATCACACTCACCCACACTCACACACACTCACAGTCAGAAACACGCATAAACACTCACACATTCATATTCACAATCACACTTACACACACTCACACACACTGTTATGCTCACACTGACCCACACTCAAAAACACCCAAGCTCACAAACACATTCATGTGCACACTCACACACACTCTCACACGCGCACACTCACACACACTCATAAACACTCACCTATTTACACACACGCACACACTTACACACACACTCATATACACTCACACACCTACATGCATGCACACACTTACACACACTCGCATACTCACCTACACACTTACCTACACGCACAAACACTCAGACTCACGTACACACTCATGCACATACTCACACATACTCACAAACACTCACACTCGCCAAGACACCCATGCACACACTCACACACACTTCACACACACTCAGACTCACGAACACACTCACAATCACACTCACCCACACTCACACACACTCACAGTCAGAAACACGCATAAACACTCACACATTCATATTCACAATCACACTTACACACACTCACACACACTGTTATGCTCACACTGACCCACACTCAAAAACACCCAAACTCACAAACACATTCATGTGCACACTCACACACACTCTCACACCCGCACACTCACACACACTCATAAACACTCACCCATTTACACTCACGCACACACTTACACACACACGCATATACACTCACACACCTACACGCATGCACACACTTACACACACTCGCATACTCACCTCCACACTTACCTACACGCACAAACACTCAGACTCACGAACACACTCATGCACATACTCACACATACTCACACATACTCACAAACACTCACACTCGCCAATACACTCATGCCCACACTCACACACACCTCACACACACTCAGACTCACAAACACACTCACAATCACACTCACCCACACTCACCCAGACTGACACTCACACACAGCCGTCTCCCGTGCTGGTAGATCGTGAGGTCGTGGGTTCGAACCCTGGTCCAGTCAAACCAATGACTTAAAAATTGATACTTGTCGCTTCCTAGCCAGGCGCTCGACATTATTAGGACAGGGCAAGGACTGGTGTGCTCAGTGTCAGGATAATGTGACTGAGTGGGATACCAGGTCATGGTGCCGGCGGCCTGGTTTCCCAGTGGGACAGCACTATAAAGTCACCATGAGTGTGCACTGTCACAAGTCGGTACCCGTCCTGATATGACCTTAGATGTTGCTAGGACGTAAAACAACAACAAACAAACAAACTCATAAACACTCACACATTCACACTCACAATCACACTTACACACACCAAAGATCCTATAATACTAAGACGGCTCACTCCCTATCTCTCCCATGGTAATGTAAATTTCGCAGTGCCACCTTGTGGTGGGTTTGATCAGCCCAGCTGCTGGTTGGTGTTTCACATGTAAACACATACAATTGTATTATACATGAGATAGGTAAGTATGAATACACATCAATATGAAATTGCTATGAACAAATACACATCATCATCAGCATCAGCATCATCATCACCATCGCCATCATCAGACATCTTTCACATTCATATATACATTTATACATATAATATAACAACAGTTTAACCAAGAGAACAGCCAGCGCACCAAGTGGTGGGTTTGATCATTTTGATTACACAGTACAGGCTGAGTGAGCCGTCTTAGTATTATAGGGTCTTTGCACACACTCACACACACAATTACACTCATACTGATGCACACCCTCACCCACACTCAAAAACACCCAAGCTCACAAACACATCCATGTGCACACTCACACACACTCTCACACGCGCACACTCATAAACACTCACCCATTTACACTCAAGCACACACTTACACACACACACTCATATACACTCACACACTTACACCCATGCACACACTTACACACACTCGCATGCTAACTTACACTCACCGACACTAATACACACTCACTCACACTAACACACTCACACTAACACTCACACGCACACACCAACTTTGGGGTTTTGCTATTTGGGCTGTCTTTTGGGGGGGGGCGGGTTTTCGGGGGTTCGATGGTTTGTAGGTTTGTGCGTTTATGGGGCTGTGCGTTTGTGGGTTCGAGGACTGGGAGTTGGTTGGTGGGAAGGGGAGGGTGTGTGGAGAGTTGAGGGAGAAGGGAGGGGGGGAGCAGGAAGGGGAGGATTGGTGAATGAGATCTATGAAGGCGGGTCCCTGAGGACTGTTGGGCGGCGGACACTTGTCGATGAGCTGCTCAGGTCCGTGACCTCCTCACAGGCGATGACCCGAAAACAACTGGAAGTGCGGACCTCCACTACTGTGTGGTGAACAAAGGGTGTGGTGGGCGAATTTTGTAGAGCGCAAGCCTCGCGTGCGGGAGATCGGTAGCTTGGTTCCCGGTCAAGTCAAACCGATGACTTATACAATTGATACTTGTCACTTCCTAGCTTGGCGCTCTGCATTAATAGGATAGGACAAGGACTGGTTAGCTCAGTGTCGGGATAATATGACTGATTGGGATATTGGGTCAGTGTTTTTGGCACCATGATGCAATATCCCACTCAGTCACGGTATCTTGATATTGAAACTGAACCGACCAGTCCTTGCCTTGTCCGAATGTCAGAGAAGATGACGCAAAAGATTGAATTTAGTAAGTTTTTGTTTGATCAATTGAGGATCGATCCCACGGTCGCTTGCGTAGGAAGCAGATGATTTAGCCACTCGGATATCCCGTCTGGGTTGTTGGAGTGCAATGATATACAATGCCGGTGTGAGAAGAATGTGCAATCTTTCACATGTTAGATATCCTGCTAATTGTGGCTGCTGGTTAAAAGGTTATGTAACCGACAATGTTCAGTAGAAAGTTCTATATTATACATACACATATACACATGCCTTATCCATCACTGCTTAGTAGCAATTTCTATATTATTCAAACATATGTGGCTCACTCTCCTGAAAACTGGCCAGAAGTGTCACATGGAGAGTTCAAATCTAATATTTGAAATTTTAACATTATTTGGTTACAAATGAAAGCTGGAAATCTCCCCTTTACATATATATCAAATATAAATTGATGAGATAAAAAATAAAGGTGTAGTCCGTGATTAAGCTATGTATTATGGCAGTATAACATGCGTTACTCAGATGTAACACATGTTTAGGACACCACAGTCTGCTTAATAAAAATCTAAGCAGAATTAAATAATTTCATACTTGGAAGTATATTAATCATGGCATAATATACAGAAATCTGTAATGCTTATATTGATACAAAAAAGGTATTTCCCATCCATGCCTTATTCACTGAATAATTAGTGTACAATATTTGTGTGTATCCAGACACTACTGGTTACATCTGTGACAGAACTTTGTAATGTTATTTCTGAAGACATCAAATCTTCTTTTTTTTTAATTTAAGCATGCATACATGTTAATAAATATTTCCTTTTTGATTTGGGAACTGTTTTGTTCGATATATCAATGCAATACAAGATGTTAGTACGGATTCAATCATGTCTCATATGTCATGTTACAAATGGCTGACTGTAAAATGTTGTTTTTTTTTATACAAAAACACTTCATAACTAAAAGGACCAAAGTTGCACACAGTTTATTTTATTTCCCTTATTTCTTACATCAAATCTGATGTAAGATCTGAAAACGAATCACCCTTTTCTAGCAACGGTCATTTATAAAATGAACCAACTGACAATGGATGGGTATGACATCCACCTGTGCTGGGTGCCTGGCCATGCCGGCATACAAGGAAACGAACGAGCTGATCGGCAGGCTGGGACTGGTTGCACAGGCATCCTTCGGTCTGTGCTCTAGGCGCCCCTGTTTACCCGGTCTGATTCCACCAAACAAGGTCGATTACTGATTACTGCCCTGGTGCACACTTCGTCTGAGTGTCAGCTTGTTTACTTTAGTCTGATTAAATGGCTGTAGCCAATGCAAGTGTAGCCTATTATACAGGAAGAGGACCCCAGGTGGCGCCAGGCTTGTGGTTCGCCGGAAAGGGAGGTTCAACGAAATAGGCACGAATTAGCACTGTATTTATTTATATTAACATAATGCTCTATATACCATATATTATATATACATATACTTGTCTAGGAAATATATTCACTAAATAATATATGCAAAATATATATGACATATACATACTAACCGTGCTATATATGTTGCCTAATCAAATATAATTGATGATATATATCATACTTGTAAGGGCAATCGACAGTGTATACTTAGAGATGTATATGGTATATATCTAATCATTTAACGTTGATGATATCATATATACAACATTACAACAATGCATGTTTATATAAGTGTAATAATATATAGATATGACATAAAATCCATAAATAGTACATATTAAAGAGCTGGTGTTATTTTGTCAATTAAAATTGCAGTTTGATAGTCTTGAGTTTCTACCATTTATTTTACATAAATATATCGGATTGATTGTCATAACTACCTTATTTCAGTTTCAATTAAAGTTGCATAGTCCGATAAAAAAAATTATTTTTCAAAACCAAAACGTGTTTCTTAATTTGATTATATATATCCAGCTTTGATATTGGGGCATTAACTAGTGATTTGGGACAGCATATATAGAATAATCAATGAATTTACTACGTTAGGTGACCTATTTTTTATTTAGGTCATTCCACATCAGGTGGTCATCACGAGATGTCAATACTAGTCATAGTGAGAGGACTTTTGGAAAGCTTGTCGAAAGTATTTTGGGTTCTTTCAGCTCAGATTGCTTCAAAATTAGCCATTTTTCATTAAAATGCCTCCGGACTGATGAGTAGTAGGTCATAACGATCAATTTTATATATTTATCTAAAACAATTGACAAAAATTCAAATGCGATCGGACCATGCAACTTTAACTTTTATTTTAAATCAGTTATTTTTGTAAATATTTTTAAGTGAATTGCTATGTGCTTGTAAAAAATAATTTGGGATGTTGTTTTTGTAATTCCTCTAAAGTTAACCCATTTCTAATCAAATAACTTCCAATAATTTTTTTTGAAGGGTCAATTATAGCAATTAAACTAATATATTCATCTCTGACAAGATTATCGGACTATGTATGTTATCCAGTCCTGGCCCGACCGTCTTATAGTAGGTATCTCAAGTGATTTTCAAAAATAGTTTGGAGTTTGATTTAATGGATTTCACCTGTTAGTATATTTAATTTGAAATAAAATGACACTTCATTTGTGAAAATCGCTCTAATATTAAAGAAGATATGGACTTTTTTAGGTTGTTACTTAATTGGTCCCACAAAAAAACTAAAAAGATAGCATTTTTGATGGCCCCAAGAATTAAAAGTAACCACCCTATCAGACTTTCTGTACTTTTTCCTTCAAATCCATGGCCTATATAATGAGAATAAAAAGATCCAGGGGTCTGATGTGGTTACATTTCAAGATATATACATCTTCAAAAATGCGCGAAATAACAATTTCCTTAATTTCACCAATTTCCAAATTTCGCTTTGGACCACTTTTGGGGGCTTGGTCGTGGAAAAAATTGGCACCCATATTAAATTATTCTGATTTATCCCTAACCTACTGATGAGCCTTGTCATTGCTATTTTTTTCAGGACTACATATGCTTGGGAAAAGCGTAAAAAAATAGGTTTAAAATGGTCCATAGCTCAATTTGACAAGTGATAAAATCCGGTAAAAGGAAATGCCCAACTTTGAGCAGGCTTAACCTGGTACAGAAAAGCACCCGTACAAGATAATTGCATGAAATTTTCACACTGTACTACCTTCAATATGCTCTTTCTGTTTACATTATATACAATACAATTTGATAGATGTGAATGTTTTAAAAAAAAATGTTTTCAAACCCTGTGTGTGTGGGCAGTGTGTTTGTGGCACATTGCATAACAACTGGCACATTGCATAACAACTTTATCATTCAATTAATAAGTAGAGCCAACATTTATTTTGTCTCAAATTTACGCCTTCACACCATGCATTGCTAAGAATCATGATTAACTTCTTTTTTTTAAGAAAAAAAGGATCTTTATTTTCATGTAAAAACCTAAGTTATCCATTATTCAGTTCAGAAATGGTGGTTAATTGAACATTTTAAATTAAAATTTAAAATAGATGGACAAAGAATTTATTCAAGGACAAAATATGACTATATGGCCTGTAGTATTGGCAACAAAATGATATCATTGGCATGATGATGCTCTGGTGAATGGGTGCCAGAGGTTTGAAGAAGCAGTGTAAAATTTCATGCATAAGTTAGTTGAAACAAAAGGTGATTTTCTACATAAATGGACTTGACAAACCATTGATTTTCTGTAGCCGATCAAAGTCATATCCTAATGTAGATGGTACTATTAGAAAGAAGAAATATGAAGCTTTATTTTGCTTTAGATTGTATTTCAATTGGTGAACAACTTAGAACACACCAACAGATTGAAAATGATTAATTTTAAGCCTCCACACACAGATTATTGGTGGATTGGCAAGGCACTTGGGATACCTACTTATAGGATTGTCGGGCCAATTAAAGCTAGACTTAAACACGGCGAGACCGGGCGCGATGGCCCAATCGTTAGAGCGCATGTGGAAGATCGGAAGTTCAGTTCCCGATCGATTCAATTCAATGACTTACAAAATTGATATTTGTCACTTCCTAGCCTAGCACTCGGCATTAATAGGATAAAGCAAGGACTGGTTAGCGCAGTGTCAGGATAATGTTACTGAGTAGGATATTAGGTCATAATGCAGGTGGCCTGATTTCCCAGTGGGGCAGCACTATAAAGTTGCCATGAGTGCGCACTGTCACAAGTTGGTACCCATCCTGATATCACCCTAAATGTTGCCAGGATGTAAAACTCCAACAACCAACCAATTAAAACATGGCAGGAGGCGTGTCCCATCTTTCAATGCTAATGTTAAGCCGGCCTAAATAAAACATCATAACCCACGATAACAGAGCCCGATAAAGTCACGTCTGCAACGGTTTAGATGGCATTTATTGCAAGAAAATCCCCCCCAAGTGTCCCGTCTAGATCGTTATTTTATTACTATTTCGTAACAATAACTTGGGAGAGTTTGTCTTTTTTATGTTGCCAATTAAAACTCTGATTAATTTGCCCTATATTGCATTCTTCTTATTGTTATAAATATTAATATGATTACAATTATTACATAATTCTGGAAGTTTTGCTATTGAAATTAATATGGCCCCCTTCGGATTCAGAACAGCTCTCCTTCCTCAATCTGGTTCCTAACCTGTTTTAAAATATTCCCATATGCGGCAGGGGGGGTGCTATTATCTGAGGTGTTATTTGTATACCTGGCCAAATGAGCTTGTATGTATATGTATGTATATGTATATATATATGTGTATTGATTGGGTTATAACTGAGTTCATGTGGATGACATAGTGCTGAGTGCTGGCAGGTTGAGTGCAGTGGCACACAGGACCTGCCCCTTCTGCCTGAGTCGGGTTCAACACAATCCAGTAGGGGTCAACACAATCAGGCTGTGAGGAGCAGCCAGGGCAATGTTGGTTGTGGCCAGGCAGCCACTGGTGGTGCGCAGACTACTGGTTGCCATGGGGACTAGAAATGCTGTTCTCCTATTGGGTGACAGGGGTGGTGTGACACCCTGCTAGGGAGTCTATGTACTATAAAATAAAGATAGAAAGGCTTGCTTTCCCTTACTCTCTTCACTCTTAGTTTCTCTTTCTTCTTGTCTGTATCGTATTTCCCTACAGCACACTGTCACAGCCACAGATCCGGGTACCAACTCTACACTGTATTGTCACGTGTGCAGCAACAAGCAATAACAAACAAGCGTTCACCATCCGTTCCCAACTGTACTAGTGGCGCCACCAACGTGCAGCCACGTCACTAACTGCTCTTACTGCTTGTGTCACTCCTAGCAGGAATATCTATATATATGATGAATAAGAATTATTCGAGTATAATAACCCAGACTATCCCTCCTCTCCCTCATCACTCACTCAGCTCCATGGACTGTGTGAGTCTCATAGTCATCTACTGCTCCAGCCTCCCCACCTCAGCTCCGATGGTGGCGCCACCACCCCTTCACACTGTAACCACCACTCACTGTACCGCTGAAAATATACATAAAGGCGGCTACAATAGAATACAGGAACAAGACAATAAAGGTGCTTGAGTAAGCACATTCTCTGGCCAGGGAATAATAGGCCCTTGACTTCAAAAAAGAGAAAAAGAAAAGAAAAGAAGTCAACTGGTGCCAGGTGGCGCCACCGGTCTCGTGTGTCGGTTCGCAGGAGGCAATACATAGAATAATAGAATAATAAGAAACAACTCTCTTCCTTCCCGTTGCCCTCTATATTCACATAATGTGGTATACATCATATATATATGTCATGTATAACACATTAAGCTAAGATTATATATATATGCGGTATGCGGTATGCGTATGTGGTATGTGGTATGTGGTATGCGAATATGAATGCAACAAAATAATGGAAAAACATGAAAACACCATATGTCGGAATGTGAATGCGAATGCGAATGCGAATGCGAATGCGAATGCGAATGCTGCAAGTGGATCGCTCCATGAACTTATCATTGTTAATGTGAATGCGAATGCGAATACGAATGCGAATGCGAATGCGAATGCGAATGCGAATGCTGCCCAATTGCCATTGGAAACAACAGGAACTTTGACTTTCCTTCAGAAATTTGTAGAAAGAAAGACCAAAATCGCATTGATATCTATATATATATAGATATATAGATATTATGGTCGTGGTACATTTGCAACACTGGCCAGACAGCAATTTATTCACAGAAACTACTCTGTTTAAGATGGTAATACATCGTTGTAGTCGAGGCATTTTTCCCTGGTCCCTACTTTATCAAGTAACACTTAAAGCTTCCCCCACAAAGTGGCCCGGGTTAGGGTACCCGACTAACATTGGCTCACGCATGTGGAGAGAGTGGGTGCTGGGCGCCGAGTGATTTACGTCTGAATATCAGCCCTCTGGCCAGCCTTTGACTTCGGCTTTGGACCCGGAGACCGCAGAGGCCGACCAGACGGGATGGCCGAATGAGTTGAGCTGAGCATCCGTCTCCCATTTTGGTAGATCATGGGATTTGAATCCATGGGTACGAACCCTGGTCAAGTCAAACCAATGGCTTAAAGATATATACTTGTCACTTCCTAGCCAGGCGCTCACCATTATTAGTATAGGGCATGGACTGGTTGGCTCAGTGTCAGGATAACGCAACCTAGTGGGATATCAGGTCATGGTGTTGGTGGCCTGGTCTCCCATTGGGACAGCACTATAAAGTTGCCATGAATGTGCACTGTCACAAGTCAGTACCTGTCCTGATATGACCTTAGATGTTGCCAGGACATAAAGCCAACTGCCGAGACCGGGAATTTATATAAATGGCTGGAACTGCCTGATTGTATTTATTTATTATTCTTCGTATATATTCATTTATTCGCTGCAGGGCAGGTGCTTGTGGCGCCCCCGACGTCACCAGTGAGAGGCATATTGAACGTCCCACGCTACAGGAATTTTAACTTTTTGGCAATTTATTGCTCGGCCAAGAGCCTCCTATAATAAAAGAGAGTTCCACCCACTATACTCTCTCTCTCCGTCTTGCTTAATTTCCCTGTATATTGTGTAGCCGGATTTATATGTATGTATATATGCTGTATAAGCCATTATATGAGTATAATAAGCCGGAAGATCGATCTACTCCCCAGCCACTAAGTCATTGGCTGGTCTCCTCTACTCATTAGGTCATCCATTATACCTCATGACCTCCCCACCTGGCGCCACCTCTCGCCCACACCTCAGCGGCCATTATACAAATACACAAATATATATATATATACAAATACATATATATACAGTAACACCTCTCTAAATCGACCGACCATGGGACCGACTTTAAGTGGTCCATTCAGGGAGGTGGTTGGTTTAGAGAGGTAGAATATACTTACAATGGTATTGTTGGGACCCAAGGATAGCGATTGATATAGGGGGTGGTCAATCTGTGGAGCGGTCAGTATAGAGAGGTTTTACTGTATATGCATGAATATATAATTATGTCCTTTTTTTAGGAACCTATCACAAGCATCTACAGACTAATAACTAAGGAATCAATCAAAATCATGATGTAAACAAAAATAACACACCAGAGACAATCTTCTCTCCTTCATCTTGTGTACCCCCCCCCCCCCCCATCGCGAGTTCACGAAGCCTACCTGTCGTCATGTCAGTGCGCAGGTGTGGTGGCGGGTCGCGTTGTCCCGGCTCAGCAGGTAGGACCCCGGCGGCCTGTAGCCAGGTGAGGTGTTGTCACGCCGCCGGACGCGATAGGGGGTGCTGCGGTGAAAGTTGAAGCAGTCCGCTCACTACTCCACGCTCCCTGTGTGTATCCTGCACATCGGTGTCCGCCTCTCTCCACCTGCCTCTGTGTCTGACCTTGTCTCGGTCTGTGTGTATGTCTCCCTGTTTGTCTGTCTGTCTCCGTCTCTGTCTGTGTGTGTGTCGGCCTCTGTCTTCGTCTATGTCACTGTCTCTGTTTCTGTCACTGTCTCTATCTCTCTCTATCACTGTATTTGTCTGTCTCTGTCTCTGTTTCTATCTCTGTCTGTGTCTATGTCTGAGTAGCTGTCTGTATCAGTATGTCTCTCATTTTCTCTGCCACTGTCTCTGTATATGTAACTGTCTCTGTCACTTTCTCTGGCCCTGTCTCTGTCTGTTTCTGCACCTGCCTCTGCCACTGTATCTAGCTCTGTCTCTGTCTTTGTCTCTCTCTCTCTCTGGCTATGTATCTGCCTCTATATCTGACTTTGTCTCTGACTCTGTCTCTGACTCTGTCTATGTCTGTCTCTGTCTCTGGGTAGCTCTCTCTCTCACGATCTCTCTCTTTCTCTTTCTCTGATTGTCTCGGAATACATCACTCCCTCTTCTCTCTCCATCTCTCTCACCAGCCTCACTCTCTCTTCTCTCGGTATATATCTCTCCCCTGTCTCACCCTCTCTCCTCTCTCTCACACTTTCTCTCCACACCAGCTGTAGGCCTACTCTCCAGCTATTCATGCGGCTCGGCCTCTCCACAGTCGTTCCCCGGCGGACAGTGATCCCAACCGTCGGCCTACACGCGTGTACACTCCGGGATCCTTCCAGCAGTTGGGAAAACTGTGTAAGGGAGCAGAGAAGGGTTGAGAGAGGGGTGGGTCTGAGGGGGGGGGGGGGGGAGGGGGCGCCTCGTCCTGGTGTCTGTAGAGCGGGGGGAACTGTGTTACTGGTAGTACTAATAGTAGAAGGTGACAGTAACAGTAGCAGTAGTAGTAGGTGGTAGTAGTCGTAGGTGGTAGTAGTAGTAGCAGGTGGCAGTATCAGGAGCAGTAGTAGTAGGTGGTAGTAGTACTAGTTGTAGTAGGGGGTAGTAGTAGTAGTAGGTGACAATAACAGTAGCAGTAGTAGTAGGTGGTAGCAGTCGTAGGTGGTAGTAGTAGTAGCAGGTGGCAGTATCAGGAGCAGTAGTAGTAGGTGGTAGTAGTACTAGTTGTAGTAGGGGGTAATAGTAGTCGTAGGTGACAATAACAGTAGCAGTAGTATTAGGTGGTAGTAGTACTAGTAGTAGTAGGTGGTAGTAGTAATAGGTGACAATAACAGTAACAGTAGTACTAGGTGGTAGTATTAGTAGAAAGTAGCAGGTGGCAGTATCAGGAGCAGTAGTAGTAGGTGATAGTAGTACTAGTTGTAGTAGGTAGCAGTAGTAGTAGGAGGAGGTGACAATAACAGTAGCAGTAGTAGGTGGTTGTAGTACTAGTAGTAGTAGGGAGCAGTAGTAGTAGGAGGCGGTGACAATAACAGGAGCAGTAGTAGGTGGTAGTAGTACTAGTAGTAGTAGGTGGTAGTAGTACTAGTTGTAGTAGGTAGCAGTAGTAGTAGGAGGAGGTGACAATAACAGTAGCAGTAGTAGGTGGTAGTAGTACTAGTATTAGTAGGGAGCAGTAGTAGTAGGAGGCGGTGACAATAACAGGAGCAGTAGTAGGTGGTAGTAGTAGTAGGTGTTAGTAGTAATAGGTGGTGGTAGTAGTACTAGTAGCAGGTGAGAGTATCAGGATCAGTAGTAGTAGGTGGTAGTAGCACTAGTTGTAGTAGGTGGTGGTAGTAGTAGTAGTAGGTGACAATAACAGTAGCAGTAGTAGTAGGTGGTAGTAGTACTAGTAGTAGTAGTAGGTGGTAGTAGGAGTAGGAGGTGACAATAACGGTAGCAGTAGTAGTAGGTGGTAGTAGTACTATTAGTAGTAGGTGGGAGTAGTAGTAGGTGACAGTAACAGTAGCAGTAGTAGGTGGTGGTAACAGTAACCACTAACAGTAGTAATAGGTAGTAACAGTAGCTGTAGCAGTATTAGTAGGTGGTTGTAGTACCAGTAGTGTCCAAGCTGCCTGCTGTCATTGGTGCCAGGCTGGGGAGACTAGCGGACTCGGTGACTGACGGGCTGAGGGACGACTGGCTCCGGTGGAGACTCTCTCCGGGTCCCCGGTCCACCCGCTGATAGGTCCCGCGGTAACGTGTCTGCGTTCACGACGTCCTCACGCGCCGCACGCACTACACTGGCGCCACTGGGCAGGGCGCGTTCGGAAAGTGAGAGGAGACGACGCGAGGTGGAGGTGAGGAGGGGGAGGGGTGGGGGGGGAGGGAGGGGGAGGGGTAGAGTGAGGGGTATGAGGGAGGGAGAGATGGGGAGGAGGAGAGGGGAAGGGGGAGGAGTATGGAGGGGGAAGGGGAAGAGGGAAGGGGATGGAAGGAAGGAAGGGGGAATGGAGGAGGGGAGGAGGGGTCGGAGGGCGTGGGGATGGGGAAAGGAAGGGTGAGGAGGGAGAGGGCGAGGTGGGGAGGAGGGAGGTGAATGGTATGGAAGAAGAGCGGTTGGGACGGCGAATGGGGGGCAGAGGGAGGGCGGGGGGGAGAGAAAGGAGGGAGCGAGGCAAGCCACGGAGGGATGGGGAGAGTGGAATGGAATGGGGGGGGGGGGGTGGGGGGGAATAGAAGGGGGGGGGGGGGGTGGATAGAGGGGAGGAAGGATGGTAGGAGGGGAAGGGGTGGTGGGGGGAATGGGATGTAGGGAAGAGAGAGGAGGGGGATGGAGGCAGGAAGAAACGGGAAGGGAGGGAAGGGGGTGGGGGGAATCGGAAGGAGAGAGAGGAAGGGAAGGAGGATGGAGGTGGAGATAGGAAGTGAATGTTACGGAGAGGAAGGGAAGGAGGGGAGGAGGGGGGAGGGGGGATGGGGGAAGGAAGGAGGAGAGAGGGGGGTGGCAAGAAGTATGGGTTTGAATCCCCTTGTGGGCGAACTGTTCCCTTTGTCTGACACACCCCGTGACAGTACTCTATTGTATGTATCTTAACAACACCATTACAACTGCCACAGCTAATTTAGTTTAACTTGCGAGACCACTCACCCAACGTATGTTAGATTATATCAACATGCGCAAATATATATATACAAACATTCAAATTTAGAGATACAATTTTTATTTAATACGCGTCTCGAATTGCGCTCAAAACGGAATCTCTCCATCGATTGCTATCTTTCAGAAGATGGAAATAAACAGAAATAGAAACGAAATTAGTGTGACAGGCTCTAAACCGATAAGGTACTAAGTGAATTTATAGCATTCCCAAGACATTCTAGTCTATTGCAATCTTACCCATCCTTGTCTGAAATGAACTTCTTATCAGTAGTTCTAATCACTGTGAGGCATGTCACTCACAAGCTCACTAAAATAAATCTGAAATGTTATAAATTAGATTTAGCTGAACCTATTTTTTCTTGCGCAGAAATGCATGTGATGATATTCAATTGCAATTTCGTTAATTAAATAATCAAAGTAATCTTTCCCTAAATGGGAATGCACAGTGATCATGTGAATGATCTTGAATCTCTGCATGCAGAGATTCAAGGCCAGTTTGCAGACCACCTCTCCATATACACTGATGGTTCGAAAGACCAAAGCCGGGTAGCTGCTGTGGCAGTCTGCCGACGGGAAAGATTTGGTCTACGTTTGCCCGATCAGAGCTCGATTTTCACTGCAGAAGCCCGAGCACTCCTTCTCGCTTTGGAGTGTATCGAGGTATCCAACCACTATGTTATATACAGTGATTCGTTCTCTTGCCTCCTGGCTGTTGCTGGACTGAAAACGAATCACCCTATTCTAGCAACGGTCATTTATAAAATGAACCAACTGATGGGTATGACATCCACCTGTGCTGGGTGCCTGGCCATGCCGGCATACAAGGAAACGAACGAGCTGATCGGGCTGCGAAGAAGGCCCTGAACTGTGATCTTGAACCATGTCTGATCCCTCACTCTGATCTGAAACCACTAATAGCCACCCACATAAAATCCAAATGGCAACATGAGTGGGATGAAAACATTAATAAACTTAAAGAAATTGAACCATCTGTGGGAAAGCCACCACAGACTCATGCGGGAGGTCGGCGGGACCAAGTGGTCCTTAGCCGCTGCCGTATTGGCCACTCGTGGCTTACACATGCTTTTCTGCTCAAGGGGGAACCTCCCCCTGAATGTATTGGGTGTCAGTCCCCGCTGACACTCAAACACATTTTACTAAGTTGCGTTGATTTTTTGGCCCTGCGCCAACAGTTCTACACTGCAGACAGTATGCATGACCTTTTTACTAAGGTAAAACAGGAAAACATTTTAGCCTTTTTGAGGGCAGCTGGACTGTACCACCTCATATAGTTTACTAAATAGATTCTATCAATTATTAATAAAACTTTTCTTTTTCTATGGGAATGATTGTGAGCTTTCTAATTTAATGAGTGTCTATTGGCACATAATTGATTGTCTGCTTTTACATGTAAAAGTGATGGTTTGAACAAAAAACAAACATTTCTCGCCATGAATATGGCCTATGCTGCCAATGCGGTGTAAAGCAACCACCAATCAATCAATCAATCATGTGGCAGATATATATATGCTGTATAAGAATTATATGAGTATGTTAGGTGGATATCATACCCATCTGTTGTCAGTTGGTTCATTTTATAAATGACTGTTGCTAGAATAGGGTGATTTGTTTTCAGTCCAGCAACAGCCAGGAGGCAAGAGAAGGAATCACTGTATATAACATAGTTAGTGTGGTTGGATACCTCGATACACTCCAAAGCGAGAAGGAGTGCTCGGGCTTCTGCAGTGAAAATCGAGCTCTGATCGGGCAAACGTACACCAAATTTTTCCCGTCGGCAGACTGCCGCAGCAGCTACCCGGCTTTGGTCTTTCGAACCATCAGTGTATATGGAGAGGTGGTCTGCAAACTGGCCTTGAATCTCTGCATGCAGTCCTTGGTACTTAATTGTATGAGATAACTACATTAAATGATCAGTGTAGTCTACCTTACTTTAGTTTGAAGTATTTTTTAATTTTAAATGGCTAACTTTGGAGATATTTAAAGTGAAAACATGCCAAATAACAAGCATATCACAATTCTGACATCATAGGGTTCAGCAGTAACAGGTTCTATTAAATTGGTTCAGTATCCCCTTTTATTTAGCAACAAATACTTAATAACTGCATCAGTATTTAACTGAAATATGCAGGATTAAATCTAGGTTAGTGTTTTGGGTTTGAAAATTTGATGCTTTCATAAAATATAACATTCGGTCTGAAAGCCAACTCCAATGTTAGCCATTTACAATCAGAGTTACTTCAAACTACGTAAGGTAAGTAAGGTAGATTATAACAAAGGAAAGCTTTTAAACTAAACGTTACTTCAAAATCAAGTAAGGTAGATTATAACAAAGGAAACCATTGAAACTAAACGTTACTTCAAAATCAAGTAAGGTAGATTATAACAAAGGAAAGCATTTAAACTAAACGTTACTTCAAAATCAAGTAAGGTAGATTATAACAAAGGAAACCATTGAAACTAAACGTTACTTCAAAATCAAGTAAGGTAGATTATAACAAAGGAAAGCATTTAAACTAAACGTTACTTCAAAATCAAGTACTAAATCAAGTAAGGTAGATTATAACAAAGGAAAGCATTTAAACTAAACGTTACTTCAAAATCAAGTAAGGTAGATTATAACAAAGGAAAGCATTTAAACTAAACGTTACTTCAAAATCAAGTAAGGTAGATTATAACAAAGGAAACCATTTATACTCAACTTTACTTCAAAATCAAGTAAGGTAGATTATAACAAAGGAAACCATTTATACTCAACTTTACTTCAAAATCAAGTAAGGTAGATTATAACAAAGGAAACCATTTATACTCAACTTTACTTCAAAATCAAGTAAGGTAGATTATAACAAAGGAAACCATTTAAACTAAACGTTACTTCAAAATCAAGTAAGGTAGATTATAACAAAGGAAAGCATTTAAACTAAACGTTACTTCAAAATCAAGTAAGGTAGATTATAACAAAGGAAAGCTTTTAAACTAAACGTTACTTCAAAATCAAGTAAGGTAGATTATAACAAAGGAAAGCTTTTAAACTAAACGTTACTTCAAAATCAAGTAAGGTAGATTATAATGAAGGAAAGCTTTTAAACTAAACGTTACTTCAAAATCAAGTAAGGTACATTATAACAAAGGAAACCATTTAAACTAAACGTTACTTCAAAATCAAGTAAGGTACATTATAACAAAGAAAACCATTTAAACTAAACGTTACTTCAAAATCAAGTAAGGTACATTATAACAAAGAAAACCATTTAAACTAAACGTTACTTCAAAATCAAGTAAGGCAGATTATAACGATCAACCTAATATATTTATCTGAAAATATTGCACAATCTGAAAACCCTGTGACTATGCAACTTTAATATCAGAAACCCATACTGTTGATACAGTTATCTGTTGGTTTCTGTCTGGAGTTGTCCTAATGCATCCTAGCTAGCAAACAGGTAACTGGCCATTCCCCATTCTGATTAGTCAGCCTTCCCGTGGTTACTGTCTGTTTACCTAGATTACTTCACACTTCGACTTTAAGGTTGCATTATCCGATGAAACATAATTTTGCCAAATCCAAAACACTTACATACATTCGGTCCTATCTCTCCAATCTAGATACTGGTGCATTAGCACATCATTTGACGGAGCGGGAAGTAGCTCATGCGGTAGAGTGTCCACCTGTGAAGGTGTGGGTCATCCAATCGATCCTGCTCAGTGGATCCATTTGCAGTTTCGGCTATTTTCCCTTCCAACCAGTGGTCCACGACTGGTTCATCAAAGGCTGTGGTATATGCTGTGGGAAAGTGCATATAAAAGGCCCCTTGCTGCTTATTGAAAAGAGTAGCCTATCTGGCGGCAGCAGGTTTCCTCCAAAGAAATATGTCAGAATGACCATATGTTTGTTGTCCAGTAGCCGATGTTAAATAAAACAACATTTGCTTTAGCTAATTATTTGGGATACATAGAAAGAATAATCAGTGAATTTCTGATGCCATCCCCTTGGACATCTACTTTGAGAAAGCCATTAAGAAGGGACACGATTAACCAAGTAGGTCAATCTCGTGACCTCTTTAACCTTGCCCTCATGCTAAGTGTCATGTGTAGCTTAGTCAGGTTCCAGGATTAGTAGGTCAGCCCACATCATATGGCCATCACGAAATCTGGGTCATAGCTGCTTGAGCTTTGGCAACCTTGTTGAAATTATTTTGGGTTCTTTCAGTTCAAATTGCTCCACAGTTGGCAATTCTTTTCACCATAGTTACTCCAGAGTAATGAATTGATGGTGAAAATGATCAACATGATACATTTATCTGAAAAGTAAGGCAACAATTCAAAATCCATCTGACTATGTAACTTTGATGTCTGTTCTCCTCGATCACGTTGCAGCTACCCACCTCACACACTTGCTCTCCATGGCAGTTGCTGCGCGCGCATGCGCTGTCCGTTATATAAGAAGATAAGCTTTTGTCTGTACATCACCTGTCACAGTGTTGCCAAACTGGAGGTACTAAGAATCCTTGAGGTGTTGCGTTGCGATCGGAGAAACCAAGTGCCGGCAGCCGTGAGCTTGCTAGAGGGGTCTGTACGCCCAGACATTTTGTTTAATGGTTTTAAAATGGGTAATCTGGGGGCTTTAAAATGAGTTATCTGAGGGCTTTAAAATGGGCTATCTGAGGGCTTTGAAATGGGATATATATCTGCATTTCCAAAGGGCTATAGCCTGATATTTTAGCATATGTATAACAGGATCATCATCATCATTATCATGCTGTCGGTCGCGATGTGACAAAAACTGCTTTTATTACTTGACTGCCCCTCTCCATTTAGCTCTCTGCTGTGAGAGTGATTGATGTCCATGAGTCAGTCTTAATGTCTCTCAGCTTCAGGTTTCTCTTGATGGTATCCTTGAACCAGAGATGAGGTCACCCTCTCTTTCTGTAACCAGAAGACAGTTGAGAATAGAGGATCTGTTTTGGTAGCCTGTCTGATGACATCCTCATGAGGTGTCTAGTCCACCGGAGATTCTTTTTGATCAGAAGATCTTCCATAGAGAACAGCCCCGTCCATTCAAGTATTTCCTTATTTGTCACTTTGTCCTTCCAGGTTAGCCTCATGATTGAACGCAGATGTCGCATCATGAAGGCATGTTATAACAGGATATTAACTTCTATGTAATCAAAGGTACAAAAAAGATGTTGCCAGGGCGTAAAACTCCAACAAGCAACCAACATCCGTTCCCAGCAGAACACTGCCACACAAGTGCATCTGTCAGAGCTTGTAGCTGCTTCAGAGTCAAGATCCTGATGGACTCCCCCAGGGGTTGGATCGATGGGGAAGGAGGGGGGCGCATGCGCACACACCACCAATAATGCGCATACAGCTTGCGCATCACCGAATCATCCTCTCAGCGCAATCCTCACCCATCCCCACGAAGGATGAATAGATGGGTAGATGATGGGAGTGGTGTCCTGATTCTTTTCCCCGCGGTTGATTGGGGGGGTGGGGTGGTGTGTGGGTGGTGTGTGGGTGGTGTGTGGGTGTGGGTGTGGGTGAGGGTGTGGGTGTAGGTGTGGGTGTGGGTGTGTGGTTGGGTGGTTGTGTGGGTTGGGTGTGGGGGTGTTGTGGGATGGTGGGGGTGTGGGTTGGTGGGACATGGATGTGGGGGTGGTGTGGGGTGTGGGTGTGGGTGTGGGTGTGGGTGTGTGGGTGGGTGTGGTGGGGGTGGTGGGTGGGGCATGGATGTGGGGGTGTGGGTGTGGGTGTGGACATGGATGTGGGTGTGTGGGTGTGGGTGTGGGTGTGAGTGTGGGTGTGGGTGTGGGCATGGATGTGGGTTGTGAGGGTGGGGTGGACAGGATGTGGTTGGTGTGGGTGTGTGGTGGGTGTGGGGGTGGTGGTGGTGTGGTGTGGGTGTGGGTGTGGGCATGGTGTGGGGGTGTGGGGGTGGTGTGGACTGATGTGGGTGTGGGTGTGGGTGTGGGTGTGGTGTGGTTGGGTGTGGGTGTGGGTTTGGTGTGGGTGGGGTGGGTGTGGGTGGGGGTGAGGGTGGATGTGTGGGTGTGGGTGTGTGGTGTGGGTGTGGATGTGTGTGTGTGTGGTGTGGGTGTGGATGTGTGGGTGTAGGTGTGGGTGGCGGGGGTGTGGGTGTGGGTTGGGGTGGGGGTGCTGACACGTGAGTGGTGGGTGGTGGGGGTGGAGGTGGATTGGGGAGATGGAGGGGGGGGGGGGGTTGAGGGTCCGCTCAGTTGGTGTGTGAATGTCTGCAGGACAAGTGTTCAAAATGACAGGTGGCACATGTGACTGGAGTGTTTCTGGTAGATAGTAGATGTGTCTGTTCATAGGGGTTGGTAGATAGCCGTTGAGTAGGTGTGCGTAGCCGTGTGTGTGGGTAAAAGTGGGCAGGGTGCGAGAGTGTGTCTGAGTGTGAGTGTGTCAGTGAGTGTGTCCGTGAGTGTATGAGTGAATGTGTGAGTGTGTACGTCTGTGTGAGTGAATGTGTGGGTGTGAGTCAATGTGTGAGTGTGTGAGTGAGAGTGAGTGTGAGTGAGTGTGAGTGAGTGTGAGTGAGTGTGTGAGTGAGTGTATGTATGAGTGAGTGTGTGAGTGAGGGTGTGAGTGAGTGTATGTGTGCAAGAGTGTCAGCATGAGTGAGTGTGTGAGTGAGCATATGTATGAGTGAGTGAGTGTGTGAGTGTAAGTGAATGTGTGAGTGCGTGAGTGTGCGAGTGAGTGTATGTATGTATGAATGAGGGAGTGTGTGAGTGAGTGTGTGAATGTGTGTGTGAGTGTGTGAGTGAGTGTATGTGTGTAAGAAGGTGAGCATGAGTGAGTCTGTGAGTGAGCATATGTATGAGTGAGTGAGCGTACGTGTGTAAGTGAATGAGTGTATGAGTGTATGAGACTATGAGTGTGTGTGAGTGTGTGAGTGCGTGAGTGAGTGAGCTTACGTGTATAAGTGAATGAGTGCATGAGTGTATGAGTGTATGAGTGTGTAAGTGAGTGTGAGTGTATGAGTGTGTGAGTGAGTGTGAGTGTGTGAGTGTGTGAGTCTGTGAGTGAGTGTGAGTGTATGAGTGTGTGAGTGAGTGTGAGTGTGTGAGTGTGTGAGTGTGTGAGTGAATGTGAGTGTGTGAATGTGTGAGTGTGTGAGTGTGTGAGTGTGTGAGTGTGTGAGTGTGAGTGTGTGAGTGTGTGAGTGAGTGTGAGTGAGTGTGAGTGAGTGAGTGGAATGTAGTAGTAATGGCACTCAGCGGGCTGTGACGGGCTGGAAGTAAAACGCACCCACCCTCCATCATAAGACACCTAAAAAGGTCATGCACCAAGCACCCAGTCGTCAATAAATAAAATCGTTGCAACCTGAAATCTGAATAGATATTAAAGAGAATATACATCCAGTCAACAAACCACTCAAGCCACCGCGGCAGACTCCCTGGAGTCACCAACCAGGCCTCGACTCCCCCAGCTACTTCTCCCAACACTCCACACTTAGACAGCCATTGATGTCGTTCCCGTTTTCACCATGGTAGAGCATACCAATTGGGCGGGGTTACTAATGATTCGGACAGAGGGACTCTACTTCAGCTAGACACAGTAATGTTTGGGGGGGGGGGGTGATATTATATTCTTTTAATGTGATTACTTAATGTGTAATACAGATTTTAATCTATTGCATCTAAGTCCAGCCTCTAAGCCGACTCTCGAGGGACCAAGGAGTCCAACAAAGAGGACCCCTGCGCCGAGCCATTTAGTCTTTCAAGAGGGTGGGTGGGCATGGCAACCTTTGCTTCTCTTTGTCCCGAGTGCCTCCGCCGGGTGACAGTCTGTGGTCGGCTATGGGCTGTGTGATGTGAGTAGTTCCGAACACCTCCACCAGGGTGGCGTGTCGGCTCCCTCAGCCGAATCAACCACAATTTGAAATTATGCGCCAATCCACATACCATGATTAACCCTTCAAAGCCCACACCATCAACCCCCTCCCCCCCCACCTCCAACACACACACACATAAACCTGTATGTGGTTGCATCAGGCAGGATCAGTGAGGTAGTTTCGTTTATTCCTAGCTTGACATTGGAGAGGGATCTAAAGATATCTAAGCTGTGCTGTATGTATGGACGCATATTTGAATCTGGCTACCGGAACCGGAAATGGGGGAATTAATAGGTAGGTGTATGTGTGGGGGGGACGGGAGGGGGAGAGAAGGTAGGAATAAAGTGCAGGGCATATAATATGTAAAGTAGGTGCATGCTCATATATATGCATCGATGTTTATTTATGAGAGGGGAAGTATTGCATAATATATTATATAACATATATATATATATATAAATATATATATATATAATTGATGGCATCAATTTATCGTATTGGTCGCGGATAACAATTTTTATTGGTACAGTGAATGTGGGTTGTGCGACCATTTGACACATGAGCAGACAGGTGGCACCACAGGCAGACCTGACGTTGGAGTAGGTTCAATCAATCGATCATCGCACTCACTACAGCTGGCCAGCATTGAAAACAGGCCTGAATACCCAGGCTTATATGCTATGGACAGTATAGATACAGCCAAAATATTTTTAAAGGGCTTAGGAGCAGGTGGAAGTTTCCAGCTTTATTATACTCGTATAAAGCTCATACAGCATATAGAAGATGCCCACACGATCGGTTCTAATGCTTGCATTGCGCTTGATTCCCAGTGAAGGAGGAGTACCCCCCCCCCTCTTCCTCCGCCGCCGGCCGTTGGGGTTACATAACCCCCCCCCCCTCCTTCCCTTCCTTATAAGCTGCCTCCCAGCCGTCCCTCTCCACTCCGCCTCCTACCCCTGCCAGATACACCTCACGACCAATCTTCTCCACCCACCCTTACTATCTCAATTTGGTATTAATGAATCAAATTGTCATTTGGGTATATATATATACCGACACGATAAATATTAAATAACTATAATCATAAAATATATTTATAATATAAATTTATGCCATTAATATTTGCATAATACCGGAACCTGTGAACAGCAGGCTATTTTTAGGGAACAGCGCCCTTTGTCAGATTAGTTCTTTGAGGTTGCCCCATTTAAAATGAATTCTCAATGCTGGCCAATGCTTCTCAGCATGATAATTCTGAGGTAAATTGGTCGCTTCGCATTTTGTTAGACGCTCCAGTTAAGCATGTACTGATTCACTAGAGACTTGCCTTCACCAGCGACCTTGACCTCCGGCGACCTTGACCTGGCTGCTCGTTGCGATCTAGGGTAGAAGAGCATCCGTGAGCAGCAGAGAGCAGTTCCGGGGGTGAATGAGGGCTGTTCCCTGGGAAGAGGTCTGTTTAGCTTAGGAGACCCCAGAACAGTTCCGAGTAGATCAGACTAGCTCAGAGAGTTCTGTGCAGGAGCTAATAATAACGATCGATCAGTTCAAAGTAAATGCCGTGTATGGTTGAGGAGCCTTGAGGAACTATGTCCGAGCAGTTCCAAGCAGTTCCGAGCAGCTCCGATGAACCGCGGAGTAGGTTACGACTATATCAGATGATTTCCCAGTAGATCCAAGTAGCTGCGCTCAGTCTCTGAGTAGGGTAAGGGTATTTCAAAGCACTTCCGAGTAGATCTGTGTAGCTGCGCTCAGTCTCTGAGTAGGGTAAGTGTATTTCCAAGTACTTCCGAGTAGCTGCATTTAGTCTCTGAGTAGGGTAAGGGTATTTCCAAGTACTTCCGAGTAGATCCAAGTAGCTGCGCTGAGGCTCTGAGTAGGGTAAGGGTATTTCCAAGCACTTCCGAGTAGCTGCATTTAGTCTCTGAGTAGGGTAAGGGTTTTCCAAGCACTTACGAGTAGATCCAATTAGCAGCGTTCAGTCTCTGAGTCTCTGGCATTTCCAAGGACTTCTGAGTAGCTGCGTTCAGTCTCTGAATAGCTTAAGGGTATTTCCGAGCACTTCCGAGTAGGTCCAACTAGCTGCGCTCAGTTTCTGAGTAGGGTAATTGTATTTCCAAGCACTTCCAAGTAGCTGTGTTCAGTCTCTGAGTAGCTTAATGCCTGGCACACACCTCCTGTATAAAACCTAAAACTGCCCGTTTCGCGATTAAGTTTGAGTTTTAGTAGGTTCCAGTCTTTAGGTGTGTGACACCCTAATGCCTCGCACACACCTCCCGTATATGATTCACGCGCTAAGACTTGGACGGCAAACGGACGGTGGGTATCACACATATACCGTATAAGATACCACTGACCGCTCACATATACCGTTTCTCGAACGGCCTAATTCGTTTTTCGAATGTCTTGCGATTCGAGTCTTAAGCACTAAAACTGAGTTTTAAGTCATGAATTGGAAGCATTAGCAGTCGGTATATGTGTGTTGTCCCTGTTGTCAGTTTTAGTCGGGAAACGGGACGGGTCGGGTTGTGACGGGTCGCATCGGGCCGTCAGTTTTAGCACGTGAATCATATACGGGAGGTGTGTGCCAGGCATAAGGGTATTTCGGAGCACTTCCGAGTAGATCCAAGTAGCTGCGCTCAGGCTCTGAGTAGGGTAAGGGTATTTCCAAGAACTTCCGAGTAGATCAGTGTAGCTCCGAATGAGCTTCCCAGTAGGTTATGAGTATATCCGAACAGTTCCGAGTAGATCCCGAGTTAATAAGCCAATCATCCTCCGAGTAGGCTAAACAAATACATCCGAGCAGTTATGGGAGAAGTCCGCCGAACGGTTCACAATTGCTCGAGAGACTTCGCGACCAGTTACAGCAAATCCCTGAGCAGTTTCGAGTTAAAAGTGAGCAGCTCTGAGCGGGTAAGAGCAGTGCATCCAAGTAGTCCCGAGTAAATCTGAACAGCTAGTTACATTGTTCCCCAAGGGAGACTTCCGGTGGGTCCCGACAACAATCCCTGCGCGATATCAAGCAGGTCCGAGCAGCTGCGAGTGGTTCTGAATAGCTCTGGGGAAGGCACGAACTGCCTCCATGAGCTGAGGTCAGGCTTGAGCAGTTCAACCCAGTTCCGAGCAGTTCTGAGCAGTTCCGAATTGTTCCGAACAGTTCCGAATAGTTCCGAACAGTTCCGAACAGTTCCGAGCATTTCAGGTAATTTCAGAGCAGTTCCGAGCAGTTCCGAACAGTTCCGAACAGTTGATTGCACGTCGAATCAGTTCCGAGCAGTTCCGAGCAGTTCCGAGCAGTTCCGAGCAGTTCCGAACAGTTCCGAACATTTTCGAACAGTTGATTGCACGTCGAATCAGTTCATAACAGTTCCGAGCAGTTCCGAGCAGTCCGAGCAGTTCCGAGCAGTTACGAGCAGTTCATATCAGCGTTGAGCAGTTCCGAACAGCGCATTGTAGTTCCAAGCAGTTTCGAGTGGTTCAGGGCGGTTCAGAGCTGCTTAGTGGGGCTCACAACTACACCGTCTCATCCAGTGTCTAATGAGTAGGCTTAGACAACAGCCCCAGGGGCGGGCCCGCTGTCAGGGCCGCTGGGCGGGGCTACGAGATGGGGCGGCGGTAAGGGGGTGGGCGAGGAGATGGGGCGGTGGGAGGGGGGAGGCTGGGCGGCCGAAGGGATGGGGCAGGCAGGGAAGGAGCTGGAGGAGAAAGCATCCTTCGAGCAAAATCTAATTAGGGAAAGTTTGTGCTAAATGGGGTTGGGGTGGGTGGAATTTGGGTTCGCAAAGAAATCGCCGGCCCCCTTTTGTGAGCAAAATATAAAAAATAAGAACATATGCAATCTCAAAATACTACAGAAAAGAGTACATATTTATGGAATACAATATAAAGCTTGTTTTATTTAACGACGCCTCTAGAGCACATTGATTTTTATCATTAACTATTGGACGTCAAACATACGGTCATTCTGACATATTTCTTTGGAGGAAACCCGCTGCCGCCACATTGGCTACTCTTTCGGATAAGCAGCAATGGGTTTTTTATATGCACTTTCCCACAGACAGGACAACACATACCATAGCCTTTGATGGACCAGTCATGGACCACTGGCTGGAACAGAAAATAGCCCAAACTGCTTATGGGTCCACTGAGCAGGATCGATCGAATGACCCGTATCTTCACAGGGGGACAATCTATCGCCTGAGCTACGTCCCACTCGCTTGGAATACAATATAATGCAAAGCTGGACAATTTCTAGTGGTTGGAATACTGAAGCCCGAGTGCTAATCATTTATTAGCTGCACATATAATATTTACATTATAAACTGAGCGGTCACAGATGTGTACTGTAAATCGTTAGTACAACGTGTATGCCAAGGGCTTCGCTGTTTTCCTTCTGGCTTTTTCGGTTTTCCAAACGAACCACAAGCACCTTGAGTGCTAATCATTTATTAGCTGCATATATACTATTTAAGTTATAAGCTGAGTGGTCACAGATGTGTACTGTAAATAATTAGTACAACGTGTATGCCAAGGCCTTCACTGTTTTCCTTCTGGCTTTTTCGGTTTTCCAAACCAACCACAAACGCCTTGAGTGCTAATCATTTATTAGCTGCATATATAATATTTACATTATAAACTGAGCGGTCACAGATTTGTACTGTAAATCGTTAGTACAACATGTATGCCAAGGGTTTCGCTGTTTTCCTTCTGGCTTTTTCGGTTTTCCAAACGAACCACAAGCACCTTGAGTGCTAATCATTTATTAGCTGCATATATACTATTTAAGTTATAAGCTGAGCGGTCACAGATGTGTACCGTAGATCATTAGTACAACGTGTATGCCAAGGCCTTCACTGTTTTCCTTCTGGCTTTTTCGGTTTTCCAAACGAACCACAAGCGCCTTGAGTGCTAATCATTTATTAGCTGCATATATAATATTTACATTATAAACTGAGCGGTCACAGATTTGTACTGTAAATCGTTAGTACAAAATGTATGCCAAGGGCTTCGCTGTTTTCCTTCTGGCTTTTTCGGTTTTCCAAACGAACCACAAGCACCTTGAGTGCTAATCATTTATTAGCTGCATATATACTATTTAAGTTATAAGCTGAGCGGTCACAGATGTGTACCGTAGATCATTAGTACAACGTGTATGCCAAGGCCTTCACTGTTTTCCTTCTGGCTTTTTCGGTTTTCCAAACGAACCACAAGCGCCTTGAGTGCTAATCATTTATTAGCTGCATATATAATATTTACATTATAAACTGAGCGGTCACAGATGTACTGTAAATCGTTAGTATAAAATGTATGCCAAGGGCTTCGCTGTTTTCCTTCTGGCTTTTTCGGTTTTCCAAACGAACCACAGTCATTTATTAGCTGCATATATATATTAAGTTATAAGCTGAGCGGTCACAGATGTGTACCATAGATCATTAGTACAACGTGTATGCTAAGGCCTTCACTGTTTTCCTTCTGGCTTTTTCGGTTTTCCAAACGAACCACAAGCGCCTTGAGTGCTAATCATTTATTAGCTGCAGATATAATATTTACATTATAAACTGAGCGGTCACAGATGTGTACTGTAAATCGTAATATAACGTGTATGCCAAGGGCTTCGCTCTTTTCCTTCTGGCTTTTTCGGTTTTCCAAACGAACCACAAGCACCTTGAGGCCTGCCCTTCTGCTAGAATGTTTCAAGCCCCTTCACATTTCCATCAATGACCCACCCACCCACCCCTACACCCACCCACACCTGACTGTCCAAACACGGCCAGCCTCAGTGCAGCATTTACCGGATTTACGGGGGTGGCGGCAATGGAAATGTATGCAATATTCCACTAGATGGCACGCATGTTTGAGTTCTCACTCTGGTTCTACAGCTGCCCGTTAGGTGGCGCCACATGCAATGCGAGAGTTTCGGCGAATGCCTGAGAGGCACGTTATGTATGAGACGGAACAAGATTTGAAAGTGCATAAAACACTGTCGAATTGGTGAGTTTACCTCTTAAAATGTCCACACAACGAAAAGCATTTACGGAGCCTGACTGTAAAGGCTCTGTCACACATCACCGGATTGGGGAAACGGAAAGAAACTGAACAAAGTCCATTGATATCCGGCAAAGTCCGGTTTGTGTCCATTGCATATCCATTGCATATCCGTTGATATCCATTGATATCTGTCCTGATCCGGTACAAGTTTTGAACATGCACAAAACTTGGAATGGATGCCGCCGGATTGATGTCTATGGTTCTTGTCCAGTTTGAGTCCGTTTAGTCCGCTTACCGTCCGTTGGTTATCCGTTCGTGTCCGTTTCATGTCCGTTTCATGTCCGTTTCATGTCCATTCGTCCAGCCCCCTTGTCCCGATATCACAACATTTTGACACATTTTAATACATTTTGATACTTATCACGCCGAAACACCACCGGACTACACAATTCTGTCCGTTGCTCAATCCAGTGATGTGTGACAGCTGCTTTAAACTCGATTTGATCCAGCACTGGGACATTGGCAATAGTGTCGGTAGCAGTTGTTGAGTGTGAGAGCTTGAAAAGACATTGCATCCTTCAGTTAACCCATGTTAATGAGTAGTTGTTGATAATTGAAAACGTGCAAAATTAATTATGCTGTGTACATCAAAATGCTGAACATACGTTTACCCCCCTCAGTCGAGCAACATAACCCATGAACTCCAATAAATGTTGAATAAATGTGCCAGTATCTGAAAGGAAAGTTTGTTTTATTTAATGACGCCTCCAGAGTACATTGATTTTAATCATCAGCTATTGGACGTCAAACATATGGTCATTCTGACATATTTCTTTGGAGGAAATCCACCACCACATAGGCTACTCTTTCTGATAAGCCACAAGGGGTCTTTTATATGCACTTTCCCACAGACATGACAGCATATACCACAGCCTTTGATGAACCAGTTGTGGGCCACTGGTTGGAACGGAAAATATCCCAAACTGCAAATGGGTCAACTGAGCAGGATCGATTGGATGACCTAAACCTTCATAGGTGGACACTCTACCGCCTGAGCTACGTCCTGCTCCCTGCTAGTATCTGAAGTTGGGTATGTGGGATCAAATCTAGAATCGACAATCTGATGCATCCATCGGGGGGTGACACTTTAAAACAGTTTCTCTGGCTGCTACTAACTCTAAACCTGCTGACACATTCTACTGCACCCTCTAGAATTATACGTGGTGTAGTAGTAGTCTGCAGTGACCTCTAGAATTATACCCGGTGTAGTAGTAGTCTGCAGTGACCTCTAGAACTATATCTGGTGTAGTAGTAGTCTGCTGTGATCTCTAGAATTATATGTGGTGTAGTAGTCTGCAGTAACCTCTAGAATTATACCTGGTGTTGTAGTAGTCTGCAGTGACCTAGAATTATACCTGGTGTTGTAGTAGTCTGCAGTGACCTAGAATTATACCTGGTGTAGTAGTAGTCTGCAGTGACCTAGAATTATACCTGGTGTAGTAGTAGACTGCAGTGATCTCTAGAATTATACCTGGTGTAGTAGTAGCCTGCAGTGACCTCTAGAATTATACCTGGTGTAGTAGTAGTCTGCAGTGACCTCTAGAATTGTACCTGGTGTAGTAGTAGTCTGCAGTGACCTCTAGAATTATACCTGGTGTAGTAGTAGTCTGCAGTGACCTCTAGAATTATACCTGGTGTAGTAGTAGTCTGCAGTGACCTCTAGAACTATACCTGGTGTAGTAGTAGTCTGCAGTGATCTCTAGAATTATATGTGGTGTAGTAGTCTGCAGTAACCTCTAGAATTATACCTGGTGTTGTAGTAGTCTGCAGTGACCTAGAATTATACCTGGTGTAGTAGTAGTCTGCAGTGATCTCTAGAATTATACCTGGTGTTGTAGTAGTCTGCAGTGACCTAGAATTATACCTGGTGTAGTAGTAGTCTGCAGTGATCTCTAGAATTATACCTGGTGTAGTAGTAGTCTGCAGTGATCTCTAGAATTATACCTGGTGTAGTAGTAGTCTGCAGTGACCTCTAGAATTATACCTGGTGTAGTAGTAGTCTGCAGTGACCTAGAATTATACCTGGTGTAGTAGTAGTCTGCAGTGACCTCTAGAATTATACCTGGTGTAGTAGTAGTCTGCAGTGACCTCTAGAAGTATACCTGGTGTAGTAGTAGTCTGCAGTGACCTCTAGAATTATACCTGGTGTAGTAGTAGTCTGCAGTGATCTCTAGAATTATACCTGGTGTAGTAGTAGTCTGCAGTGACCTCTAGAAGTATACCTGGTGTAGTAGTAGTCTGCAGTGATCTCTAGAATTATACCTGGTGTGGTAGTAGTAGTCTGCAGTGACCTCTAGAATTATACCTGGTGTAGTAGTAGTCTGCAGTGATCTCTAGAATTATACCTGGTGTAGTAGTAGTCTGCAGTGACCTCTAGAATTATACCTGGTGTAGTAGTAGTCTGCAGTGATCTCTAGAATTATACCTGGTGTAGTAGTAGTCTGCAGTGACCTCTAGAATTATACCTGGTGTAGTAGTAGTCTGCAGTGATCTCTAGAATTATACCTGGTGTAGTAGTAGTCTGCAGTGACCTAGAATTATACCTGGTGTAGTAGTAGTCTGCAGTGACCTAGAATTATACCTGGTGTTGTAGTAGTCTGCAGTGACCTAGAATTATACCTGGTGTTGTAGTAGTCTGCAGTGATCTCTAGAATTATACCTGGTGTAGTAGTAGTCTGCAGTGATCTCTAGAATTATACCTGGTGTAGTAGTAGTCTGCAGTGATCTCTAGAATTATACCTGGTGTAGTAGTAGTCTGCAGTGACCTCTAGAATTATACCTGGTGTAGTAGTAGTCTGCAGTGACCTCTAGAATTATACCTGGTGTAGTAGTAGTCTGCAGTGACCTCTAGAATTATACCTGGTGTAGTAGTAGTCTGCAGTGACCTCTAGAATTATACCTGTGTAGTAGTAGTCTGCAGTGACCTCTAGAATTATACCTGGTGTAGTAGTAGTCTGCAGTGACCTCTAGAATTATACTGGTGTAGTAGTAGTCTCAGTGACCTCTAGAATTATACCTGGTGTAGTAGTAGTCTGCAGTGATCTCTAGAATTATACCTGGTGTAGTAGTAGTCTGCAGTGACCTCTAGAATTATACCTGGTGTAGTAGTAGTCTGCAGTGATCTCTAGAATTATACCTGGTGTAGTAGTAGTCTGCAGTGACCTCTAGAATTATACCTGGTGTAGTAGTAGTCTGCAGTGATCTCTAGAATTATACCTGGTGTAGTAGTAGTCTGCAGTGACCTCTAGAATTATACCTGGTGTAGTAGTAGTCTGCAGTGATCTCTAGAATTATACCTGGTGTAGTAGTAGTCTGCAGTGATCTCTAGAATTATACCTGGTGTAGTAGTAGTCTGCAGTGATCTCTAGAATTATACCTGGTGTAGTAGTAGTCTGCAGTGACCTCTAGAATTATACCTGGTGTAGTAGTAGTCTGCAGTGATCTCTAGAATTATACCTGGTGTAGTAGTAGTCTGCAGTGATCTCTAGAATTATACCTGGTGTAGTAGTAGTCTGCAGTGATCTCTAGAATTATACCTGGTGTAGTAGTAGTCTGCAGTGACCTCTAGAATTATACCTGGTGTAGTAGTAGTCTGCAGTGACCTCTAGAATTATACCTGGTGTAGTAGTAGTCTGCAGTGATCTCTAGAATTATACCTGGTGTAGTAGTAGTAGTCTGCAGTGACCTCTAGAATTATACCTGGTGTAGTAGTCTGCAGTGACCTCTAGAATTATACCTGGTGTAGTAGTAGTCTGCAGTGACCTCTAGAATTATACCTGGTGTAGTAGTAGTCTGCAGTGACCTCTAGAATTATACCTGGTGTAGTAGTAGTCTGCAGTGACCTCTAGAATTATACCTGGTGTAGTAGTAGTCTGCAGTGATCTCTAGAATTATACCTGGTGTAGTAGTAGTCTGCAGTGACCTCTAGAATTATACCTGGTGTAGTAGTAGTCTGCAGTGACCTCTAGAATTATACCTGGTGTAGTAGTAGTACTGCAGTGATCTTAGAATTATACCTGGTGTGTAGTAGTCTGCAGTGACCTAGAATTATACCTGATGTAGTAGTAGTCTTCAGTGACCTCTAGAATTATACCTGGTGTAGTAGTAGACTGCAGTGACCTCTAGAATTATACCTGGTGTAGTAGTAGTCTGCAGTGACCTCTAGAATTATACCTGGTGTAGTAGTAGTCTGCAGTGATCTCTAGAATTATACCTGGCATAGTAGTAGCCTGCAGTGACCTCTAGAATTATACATGGTGTAGTAGTAGTAGCCTGCAGTGACCTCTAGAATTATACATGGTGTAGTAGTAGTCTGCAGTGATCCTTAGAAGTATACCTGGTGTAGTAGTAGTAGTCTGGAGTGATCTCTAGAATTATACCTGGTGTAGTAATAGTCTGCAGTGACCTCTAGAATTATACCTGGTGTAGTAGTCTGCAGTGATCTCTAGAATTATACCTGGTGTAGTAGTAGTAGTCTGCAGTGACTTAGAATTATACCTGATGTAGTAGTAGTCTTCAGTGACCTCTAGAATTATACCTGGTGTAGTAGTAGACTGCAGTGACCTCTAGAATTATACCTGGTGTAGTAGTAGTCTGCAGTGATCTCTAGAATTATATGTGGTGTAGTAGTAGTCAGCAGTGACCTCTAGAATTATACCTGGTGTTGTAGTAGTCTGCTATGATCTCTAGAATTATACCTGGTGTAGTAGTAGTCTGCAGTGACGTCTAGAATTATACCTGGTGTTGTAGTAGTCTGCTATGATCTCTAGAATTATACGTGGTGTAGTAGTAGTCTGCAGTGACCTCTAGAATTATACCTGGTGTAGTAGTAGTCTGCAGTGACCTCTAGAATTATACCTGGTGTTGTAGTAGTCTGCAGTGATCTCTAGAATTATACCTGGTGTAGTAGTAGTCTGCAGTGACCTCTAGAATTATACCTGGTGTAGTAGTAGTCTGCAGTGACCTCTAGAATTATACCTGGTGTAGTAGTAGTCTGCAGTGACCTCTAGAATTATACCTGGTGTAGTAGTAGTCTGCAGTGACCTCTAGAATTATACCTGGTGTAGTAGTAGTCTGCAGTGACCTCTAGAATTATACCTGGTGTAGTAGTAGTCTGCAGTGACCTCTAGAATTATACCTGGTGTAGTAGTAGTCTGCAGTGACCTCTAGAATTATACCTGGTGTAGTAGTAGTCTGCAGTGATCTCTAGAATTATACCTGGTGTAGTAGTAGTCTGCAGTGACCTCTAGAATTATACCTGGTGTAGTAGTCTGCAGTGACCTCTAGAATTATACCTGGTGTAGTAGTAGTCTGCAGTGATCTCTAGAATTATACCTGGTGTAGTAGTAGTCTGCAGTGACCTCTAGAATTATACCTGGTGTAGTAGTAGTCTGCAGTGACCTCTAGAATTATACCTGGTGTAGTAGTAGTCTGCAGTGATCTCTAGAATTATACCTGGTGTAGTAGTAGTCTGCAGTGACCTCTAGAATTATACCTGGTGTAGTAGTAGTCTGCAGTGATCTCTAGAATTATACCTGGTGTAGTAGTAGTCTGCAGTGACCTCTAGAATTATACCTGGTGTAGTAGTAGTCTGCAGTGACCTCTAGAATTATACCTGGTGTAGTAGTAGTCTGCAGTGATCTCTAGAATTATACCTGGTGTAGTAGTAGTCTGCAGTGACCTCTAGAATTATACCTGGTGTAGTAGTAGTCTGCAGTGATCTCTAGAATTATACCTGGTGTAGTAGTAGTCTGCAGTGACCTCTAGAAGTATACCTGTGTAGTAGTAGTCTGCAGTGACCTCTAGAATTATACCTGGTGTAGTAGTAGTCTGCAGTGACCTCTAGAATTATACCTGGTGTAGTAGTAGTCTGCAGTGACCTCTAGAATTATACCTGGTGTAGTAGTAGTCTGCAGTGACCTCTAGAATTATACCTGGTGTAGTAGTAGTCTGCAGTGACCTCTAGAATTATACCTGGTGTAGTAGTAGTCTGCAGTGACCTCTATAATTATACATGGTGTAATAGTAGTCTGCAGTGACCTCCCAGGCAAACAGCTGCCACCCAGACAGGTAGACGCAGATAGGGTAATTGCATCAGGGAGCCTAGGTAATGTAATGGTTAACATGCTAGCCCCGGAATTACAAGAGATGTGACGTTCGAATCCTGCTCAAGATGCAATAATTCCCATTTATATCACCCTGACAACATAGATAAAGCTCGAATATGTGGCTGTGTAGGCAGGCTATAGTAAATTCAATACAGACAAAGAGAAAGGAAGAGCATAAAGTGTAAAGAAGAAGAGAGAGAGTCAAGCCCTCTGGTTTATTATTTATATGGTTACATGGGTTCATTGTAGAGTATCACCCCACCTGTTTCCCCCAATGGAAAACAAGCATTCTTGGCCCTACCAATAGGGATCCAGCATTCCTGGTCCCCATGGCTACCAGTGGTCTGCCCACCACCACCAAGCTGTATGTCCCCATGGCTACCACCAACCTTGACCTTTGAGTGTGGTGATCCCTATCCCAGCAGAGGGGGTAGGCCCTGAGTGCACCCACACCCAGACTTGCCAGCACCACTATGTCTATTTACATCCCACTCTGGCACCACCAGCTCTTACATATATATATATATATACATACATGCACCTAGTCACATACACCGATCAGTAATAGAACATTTGCATTCCCCCCTATGCCGTAAATCAGAATATTTTACAGTGGGTTTGAATCCTGCTCTTGGCGCAATATTTCCCATTTTCATCAACCCCCACCTTCAACCCAACCGCTAGACCTGTCATACCTAAAGCAGTGTGAGCATGTTTAGGTTATGCGCTAGGAGAGCAGTGCTGTAAGCCTTTGGTGGGCTGTGTTTTTGTGTGTGTTTTTTTTGGTCCATTAGTTGTTTAAGCAGGGGAAATTTCAGTCCTAGACGACTGGTCTTCCTCATTCCACTGCTGGTCGATAGAAAGCCCGAACCTACACTTTTACCAACCCAAGGGATTTTTAACATCCCACACAACATAGACATGGTATGAGAGCAACCGGCCTTTGATGATGCTGTAAGTTATACACAACGGTGGAAATCCAAATTGGCAGAGCTGGGGGCATGGGGAATCGAACCACCAACCCTCAGATTAGGAGTCTGACCTAGAAAAAAGTCAGACACTCTAATCACTCCGCCACAGAGAACACTGTGTTGTGGTTCTATCGCCCGCCATGTTAGACCCACATATCCCCAGCCAACATGAACTGCCAATATTAATGGAGGCAATGGGAGCACGCCAGCACATGAACACGATAACCTCCCTCCACCCCCACCCCCACCCCCACCCCCACCCCCGCCTCCTCGATGCGATGATTCCCTAGTTCTAATACTGTAATAATAGGCGCACACCGGATATTGGAGCCCCCAGCTGGATGGAAGTCCTGACCTGGCGTGGTGTTTGCGCTAGTTCATTTAATTATTCAAGACTTTGCACAAGGGGTGGAGGTGAGGGTGGGGGGTTGGGGTGGGGAGCCCGTGCAACCCGATCAGGTTTCGAAAACACTGCAACCTCACAGCACCAACATTTCTGCGTGAGTGATCTATTTAAATCAAATATAATATTATTAAAAAAGCAAGCACATCCGTAAGCATATAAATAATAAACCAGGGGGCTTGACTCTCTCCTCTTCGAGCTTTAGCCATTTTACACCACGCTTTCTTTCCATGCCAGGGCTAGTGTGCTAACCATTACACAACCTAGGCTCCCTGATGCAATCACCCTACCCATGCCTATTTATCTACTTATATGTGGATCCTTGTCTGAAATTCCAATGCAGATTACTACACTCGTCTGCCTGGAATTGTAAGTGTCTTAAATGGGTAATGTTCATTATTCACTTTTAATGCTTTTGATTACATATATACAGACAATGCACTTACCATAAATACACAGGGTAGGTTCAACAACCATACACTGGTTTGTTTGTACAGGATCCTAGTCATGACAAGCGGTGTCAACAGGGTGATGATAATTGGAAATATTGTGCCTAGAGCAGCATTCAAACCCCACACTTCTTGTCATTCCAGGGCTAGCATTCTAACCATTACACTATCTAGGCTCCCTGATGTAATTATTCTATCCACACCTACCTGTGTATGTGGCTCCTTGCCTGAAACGTCAATGCAGAGACTAAAGTATTTACTGTAAAGGCAAATTTGCCTAGTCCGAAAGCTTTTAGTTTTCGAGTGGAATGACCATTTTAGGTAACTTTGACATCACTTTTCCTGTGGGCATATGCATAGTCATGCATGTAAAATGCTTACACACATATATACATATATATAGAGGTCCATAGTCATACCTTATTTTATGTAAAATGCCAATAATATTGGTGTTCTCTGTGGCGTAGTGGTTAGAGTGTTTGACTTTTTTCGAGGTCGGACTCCTAATCTGAGGGTCGGTGGTTCGATTCCCCATGCCCCCACCTCTGCCAATTTGAATTTCCACCGCTGTGCATAACTTACAGCGTCATCAAAGGCTCGTTGCTCTCATACTATGTCTATGTGGTGTGGGAGGTTAAAAATCGCTTGGGTCGGTAAAAGTGGAGGCTCGGGCTTTCTATCGACAAACTATCTAATGGTGAAAACAAGTCTATTCAGACTTATCCATGATAGGCAGTATAAATCTTCAAGAAAAAAGAAATAGTGCTGTATTTGTTGCACCAATGTATCTTGCTCAAACATGAACTTTAATCTAACCTAGCATTAGTTACTTTGCTGGAAGATCATCCCTTGGGGAAGACATACGTTCACCTTTCTATGTGTTTGGGTTAAATAAAACTCAACTTAAATCAAATGAAATCGTACTGCACACTTAACCTGAAGTGTGACATATTAACAACCTGGCTTAAAATGTTGAACATGGAATCAAGCAGAAAGAGGAACTATGAAGGAGTGAACAGTAAGAATAGATTTTAATTTAAGATAATGCACCTCATTCATCCTCCGGAAACCTATTCCTAAAGTGGTTCTTGCCACACAAAAAAGGCACAATAACTATCAAAGTTAAGTCTTGACAAATGCCCATGTAATAATATCTGAAAATGGATGACCTGGGAGTTAACGATGACAGTCTGATTGATGGACACAAATATTCTGATGTCTCATCATTGATAGCTCCCTATTTTTATTAGTTGTTAATAAAATATTGAGCTCAATACATTTGTTTAAAATCCCGGCAGCCAATTTTATTTGTAACTTCCCTTGATTGTTAGGTTGTGATTATTTTTGTTCAAAGTGCTTTCGGAATGAGAATTCCATGGATGGTCAGCTCACCCAGAGTATATGTAAATTGTAGGGTAGATTTTTATACACCAGATGTGACCATCTATTTCGTTATTTACTGTGCCTGGTGGCTGAATGAGTAGAGCGTGGGCCTCGCGTGAGGGAAATCGGGGGGTTGGTTCCTGGTCGAGTCAAACCATTGACTTATCAGATTCATACTTGTGGCTTCCTAGCATAGCACTCGGAATTAATAGGATAGGGCAAGGACTGATTGGCTCAGATGCAGAATAATGTCACTGAATGGGATAGTGGATAATGGTGCTGGCGGCCTGATTTCCCATGGGGGCAGCACTATGAAGTCACCATGACTGTGCACACTTTCACAAGTCGGTACCCATCTTGATTTGACCTTAGATGTTGTACGGACGTAAAACTCCAACAATAAACCAACCAATTTTTTTATTTGTTGTGGACATTAGCTGATTAAGCAGGGGAAATTCCAATCGTGGAAAATTGGTCTTCTTCAATCCACTGCTCCTTGCTCTATCCTAGTAATACTACCACCAGGCTAGGTCTTTGATTGAAGATTTATACTGCATATCATGGATAAGTCTGAATAGACTTGTTTTCAGCATTAGACAGTTTGTCAATAGAAAGCCCGAGCCTACACTTTTACTGACCCAAGGGATTTTTAACCTCCAACACCACAAAGACATGCTATGAGAGCAATCGGCCTTTGATGACGCTGTAAGTTATACACAGTGGTGGAAATCCAATGTGGCAGAGGTGGGGGCATGGGGAATTGAACCACCTACCTTCAGATTAGGAGTCTGACCTAGAAAAAAGTCAGACACTCTAACCACTCTGCCACAGAGAACACCAGGTAGCAACAAGCATACATTTTTTTAAGTCATTGCTTTCACTCGACCAGGGTTCAAAACCCACGACCTACCAAAATGTGAAATGGACGCTCAACTTATTTGGTCACCCCGTCTGGATGCCAGGTTCACACAGTCTTGCAAGATAAGTTTCCCAGCATCACGCCTCCTGCTAAGTCTTTTAAGATATTTTCAAAAATTAAAAAAAGTAAGCAGGCTTGATTAGAGACTGAACACTGCTGTACAA
>CM059194.1:25191862-25294362 GCA_030323885.1 Branchipolynoe longqiensis
CTTTGTTAGCACTTAGTCAATAAAGTCGGTGGTCCTGATTGAGGACTAGCCAGAGATATTCGCTCACACCCATACTTGTGCTTCTATGGGATGTCTAATAATAGTTATTATTTATGAACATGGGAATATGGTCTCCGCAGTGCGTGGCCAGAGTGCAGAGTTGCTTGGTCGAGCAGCAAAAAATGCAGAAATCAAGCCGAGATTATTATGTCAGCGAATTTCCACGGAAACCCGGATCTTCTCCCATAGGATTAGCACTATCAGGGAATCGCGGGGGGAAAATGCCAGAAGTCATGTTTCTACTATTCTTGTTGTGCTGATATTATCACCCATACAAAACTCTTTCTTGTTTGGGTGTTCTATCACCATCTAAGGTCATATAAGAAAGGGATTTAAACTACCCAAATGTTGTCATATACAAACTGATTCCTTGGAATTTTGTGTAACGTTATTCGGTAAATATTAAAAAAATTGAGGAAATCTGCGAAACCGCGGGGATCTTTCATCCCTGATCACTGGATTCTAAAACAATGTCACAAAATCATAATCAGGTTACAATCGCATTAACTGGTTGGCGTAAACAGAAATTGCCTGGTGCCTCTGACATGACTCACCTTCCTGACGATCTGTTCACACGTTGTGATGGCGATCTTGATGGACCGCTCGACAACAGGAATCAGCAGTTCCTGCACCGAGTGTTCAATGGCAGGACGCACAAACTGCTTCAGACGAGGGTGGGCCTGGAACAGCCCCAACTGCAAGGCAACACAAGCCTCATCAGCGACACAGTACCAGATCCCACATCACACACTAGATCTGCTTGGCGCAGTTTTGTTCGTTTGTTGTTTGTTTTAGTTTGTTGGGAGTTTTATGTCCTGGCAACATCTAAGGACATATCAGGACAGGTACCGACTTGTGACAGTGCACTCATGGTGACTTTATAGTGCTGCTCCACAGGGAGACCAGACCACTGCCAATATCCTGACCTGATATCCCACTCAGTCATATTATCCTGACACTCAGCCAAACAGTCCTTGCCGTATTCTAATAATGCCGGGCGCCTGGCTAGGAAACGACATGTATTAATTTTTAAGTCATTGGTTTGACTCAACCCGGGTTTGAAACCGTAGGTTCGAATTCTAAGATCTACCAAAATGGGAAACGGAGGCTCAACTCAATCGGCCATCCAGTCTCGTTTTATATCCGGGCAACATCTAAGGTCATATCAGGATGGGTACCGAGTTGTGACAGTGCACTCATGCTGACTTTATAGTGCTGCCGGGACTGTGACCCGATTTGCAATCCTGACACTGAGCTAACCAGTCCTTGCCCTATCCTAGTAATGCTGAGCGGCAGGCTAGGTAGCGACAAGTATCAGTTTAGTAAGTTATTGGTTTGACTCGACCAGGAAATCAAACTCCCGATCTTCAGCATTGGAAGCCTGCACTCTACCAATCCGGCCACTGCGTCCGGTCAACACAAGAGTAAGCCAAACTTGCACACAGCAACCCTCGGTAGGCATCAGTCTCATCGTGACCAGAGTTTTCCCCTCCATGTTATAATTTTGTTTTGCGGTGAGCATTCATAAGGCTTGCACTGCCAGACTGTCCATAGCTTTACACACAACAAATTTCCCAAAGCCACAAAACTTGAATTTCCCGAACCACTTTTCAAACCAACTCAATAATAATCAGACGGTATGGCTGAATGAGTTGAGCATCCGCTTCCCGGTTTGCCAGGTTCGAGACCTGGCAGAGTCAAACCAATGACTTATGTCAGCGATTAAAATTTCCCCTGCTTAATCAAGTAATGTACATAAAAAAAATTAAATTAAAGACATATTGAGATTTGTTTCCGGAATGTTTATTATATAAGTGCTTGTCCCTTAGAAAGTGACATAATGCGTCTGTACTATGTTTAGTTCAGACTTCATTTGAAAATTACATCTGTTTTTAACACAACTGCTATGCAGTACCAATAAGTATTGGGGATAAACTAGAAATAACTTGAAATCAAGACAATGAGATCAATCTGTCAGCCACAATAAGTTTTCAAAACTTTCTAGAGCCAAGTTAAAAGAAATTTATTTTTAAAAGGATTTCCCCAGGAATTGTAAAGTCCTGGAAAATACTTTGATCAATTTGCAAACCGGGTACAAGGCCTGTGTGAGTGACACTGGTCCGTGCCAGCCTTCGGAGGACACAAAGTGGTCGTACCTGATCGTTGATGGTAATGTGTGGCGCCATGCCACCAAGCGACATGATATTGATATCGTGGTAGACGAACTGGGGCTGTGGCGGTGTCGTCACACTGGCCGCTGTCGTTGTCGTGTTGGTGGTCGGTGTCGCGCTAAGGGCTGTCGTGGTGGATGCTACCCCTGTAGAGGGAACTGGTTCACGGAGAACAAGCGTTTCAAAGAGTCAGGACAGCGCAGAGGAATATATTGGTTAGTTGTGTTTTACGCCGTGGCAACACCTAAGGTCATATCAGGACTGACATAGACTTGTGATAGTGCGCACTCATGGCAACTTTATAGTGCTGCCCCTCAAGTTAAACAATCCATTAAAATGTCTTACATAACATGAAAATTAAAGATGCATCCATAACATCATTTAAAACACACCATATTGAAATTAGATTTCTTTGATTACAGTTAAGCAAACAAATGAGGTCTCATAAGAAAAAAGTTTAAACAAAGTTGAAAAAGACAAGTTTGTGTTAATTTTATTGTAAAATGTAACATTTTCACTTTAGCGCAAAAATACATAAACATACTTTTGATATGTTTTGTGGGCTAGATTAAATAAATATAGTATCGCTAACATACTTAATAACAAAAGGCAATAATAATTATTTGACTTGCTATTAAAAAATGAAATTTAAAGCTGCATAACCCGAATAAAGCATTAAATTTTCGAAACCGAAACACCTGTCTAGATCCTACATTAAATGCCGGTGCACTCATTAAACAGTTATCGCTGTATATAATAATACTAAGTTTAATAGACACCCTCATTGCTGAAGTGTATGCTATCCATTGTGGTGGTACAAGAACGATGCAGATTACCATAATCGTTCTTAGTATAAAGTTATCTATTGTAGGACGGGAATAACACCAGGTAATCAGCCTACCAAATTCTGTATATTTGGAGATTAAAACGATACAACAATAAAGCAGACACTACGAACCACCGACTGTCTACCTTTAAAAGACTGCGCCCCGCTGACATACCTGGCAGGCTGACAATGTTGACAGCCACTGCGTCTTCCGGCTGCGGGGTGGCGGGTGACTCCTTGGGCTTGGGTGCCGAGAGTTGGTTGTCTATGGTCTTAGATCTCTCCTGATCATTAAGGTATGTGGCTGCCTTCAGATCCTGCTGTAGACAGACAGACAAGCTCACACCTAACCCACCTGTGCAGTCGTTACTTGGGACACACGTGTACAGATTTACTCTTGTTTACTGTTATTGCTGCGACTCACTAGACTAGGCCAGCTTTTTCCCTACTTATGATGTGTTCACGGGTATACTAGTGACATAGCGAACTGGTATAATACAGCATAGGACTGCCTCAAGCAGTGTATAGATTGGTTTTGGCGTTCATGGATATACCAGTGAGATAGCTTGAGCGACCTGATACAATACAGCATAGGTCTGTGTCAAACAGTGTATAGTTTGGTTTCAGTGTTCATGGGTATATTAGTGAGATAGTTGAAGCGACCTGATACAATACAGCATAGGTCTGTGTCAAGCAGTGTATAGTTTGGTTTCAGTGTTCATGGGTATATTAGTGAGATAGTTGAAGCGACCTGATACAATACAGCATAGGTCTGCATCAAGCAGTATATAGTTTGGTTTCAGTGTTCATGGTATACTAGTGAAACAGCTTGCGCGACCTGATACAATACAGCATAGGTCTGTGTCAAGCAGTATAGTTTGGTTTCAGTGTTCATGGGTATATTAGTGAGATAGCTTGAGCGACCTGATACAATACAGCATAGGTCTGTGTCAAACAGTGTATAGCTTGTTTTCAGTGTTAATGGGTATACCAGTGAGATAGCTTGAGTGACCTGGTAAAATACAGCATAGGTCTGTGTCAAGCAGTGTATAACTTGACTTGGGTGCTGCAGAGGGGGCCTGGGTTCCCACCATTTATGTGGCAGTTTTAAGTAAACAACAGCAGGACTTAATTGACAAGCTAGAGAATACTGATCACTCCAAATGTACTAATTATGTTGTGTTTGTGCAATGTTAACGTACAAGAATCAGTATGCACGCTACATTTTACATTGCGCAATTGACACTGCGCAATGGTTTCAATGAGATCTCACACCGCCTTGCGACAGGCTCAGTGTCTCGTGCTGAAAGCAAGCCTGGTTGCTTACGTTGATGTCGAGGTTGAGGGTTTTGCAGAGCACCTCAATCTCAAACTTTAGATTCAGCTTCAGACCCTCCTCCTGATGTAGTTCGGCCAGCACGTTCATGATGCCCATCGTCCACGGGTTGGGCGGCTTGAATACCTTGCTCTTACCTACAGAGAGATGCGCAGTACTTCATTATAGCATGCATGTTGCTTCTGTTGTTGGGAGTGTTCATGGAAATGGCAAACATTGTGTCTAGAGTAGGGATTCAAACCCACACTTCTGCTATTCCAGGACTAGTGTCCTAACAATTAGACCATCTAGGCTCCCTGATAAAATCAACCTACCCATGTCGACCAGTGCTTTTCGCCTGGGGAGGTCAGTGCGCCTCACTACCCTCGTCCCCCTCTCATACTTATAATTACAAATATCAAGATAGTGCACTTCCAGTGCAGACACAGGGACTATACAGCATGTAATTAATTGCACAATATCCTATTCCTAGTCATGGGACCAATGTGATGATGGGCTTTTTTTTTAAACGCAAATGGGAAACATGACTTATTATAGATTTGTCCTTACATGTTCAACTTAAGCTACTGGTCCACTCATTAAACATTAGTTTGGTGCTCCTGTGCTACCCTGCTACACTATAACATGGGTAAACAACGCTCAAGCCCAGCATTTCGGTGTGCACACCAAAATTATTTCTGCCATGTTTTCACTTTAAATATCTCCAAAATAAAGGGTATTTCAACTAAATTAAAGTGGAATACAGCAACCAAACTAATACTTCTATCTTTTCTAAAATGGCAGTAGGTTGATAATAAATAAACAATGCATTTGTCCAGCATTTTGGTGTGCACACCCAAATTAACTCAGCATGTTCTCACTTCAAATAATCTCCCAAAATTAACTGTTCTCACTCCAATTATCTCCCAAAGTTAACCCCTTAAAATAAAGGTTACAACAAACTAATGTAAAGCAGATTATAGCGAACAACCTGCTAGAGCTCGCCGTGAATATGGCCTATGCTGCCGACATGGCGTAAAGCAACCACCAATCAATCAATCAACCTAATAGAGTTATCTACAAAAATATTGTGGGAGCTCAAAACCAGGGGATTATGCAACTTTTGGCAGTCTTTGTCAGCTTTATTAGTGACAGAATTTCCCGCTGGGCATGTAAAAGAGAGTACATACCGCACGACTCGATGACTTTGGCGACAAACGGCACTACAAACAGCAGCTCCTGTGCTCCCTTGTAGTATGCCTCATATACCAAAGACTTCAGATCAATGTCCTGTGTGGAAGAGAAAGTAAAGCTTGTTTTATTTAACGACGCCTCAAAAGCACATTGATTTTTATCATCGGCTATTGGACCTCAAACATATGGTCATTTTGAACTGCTGCCAACACATACGCCATTCTTTCCGATAAGCAGCAAGGGGTCTTTTATTCATACGCACTCTCCCAGACAGAATAGCACAGATAACAGCATTTGATGAACCAGTTGTCGACCACTGGTTGGAACGGAAAATAGTCCAAACTGCAAATGGGTCCACTGAGGAAGATGAATGGGATGACCATTAACTTCAAAGGTGGACAATCTACCACCTGAGCTATGTCCCGTGTGTGGAGAGAAGACCGGGTTATCACGTGACTGGTCAGCCAATGGCCATTCATTAATTACACAGGGATTAGTCACCTCTTAACAAAATCACCGAAACTAATCTGAGGCTTGAGAGCAAATACTACGAATAAATTATTTACTAAAAATAATATTAAAAAAGTTGGTTGGTTGACTTTTACGTCCTGGCAACATCTAAGATCATATCAGGAGGGGTACAGACTTGTCAGTGCGCACTCAATGACGACATTATAGTGCTGTCGAACTGGGAAACCATGCCACCGCTGATATCAAACTCAGTCACATTATCCTGACACCGAGCCAACCAGTTCTTGCCCTATCCTAGTAATGCCCACCAAGTATCAATTTTCTATGTCATTGGTTTGACTCGGCAGTGAATTGAACTTCCGACCTTCCGCATTGGAGGCCTGCGCTCTACCGATTCGGCCACTGTGTCCGAATTAACCGGAATGATTGACTGACTTGGGATAAATATTGTACCTATCTCCAGTAGTGCTAACTTTTTATTTTCATCGCGAAAATCACAGAAGTTTGCGAATAATGTAGAGATCTTTCACCCCTGAGTGATTGGTATTCCTTCGCTAACAGAAATATTGAACAGTAGCCACCGCCCAATAAAAGAAAATGTTTAAACCCACAAAAAAAAACTATTAACACAGCCAATATTACCGATTGTAATAGTAAATGTCGCACATAAAATAATAAAATCCATAACAGTTTACTTATTCAAAGTAACTGTAGTAATTAACTGTGATTTATAAATACTTACAACATGTAGAATGGGTTTGTTTTTGGCGAGTGTAAGCAGACCAAGCCAGTGGCCCAGGTTCTTTAGTAAAGACCTGTCTGAAAAGTTGTTGACTCCTTTATCGCTACGCAACAGCACCTGAAATAATCACGTGAGCTGAGAATGACATCACAAAACGTGGGTAACTTAGTAATGTCGACATGCATGCTTAGTTTGCAGGGCACTTCGATCACATTAACATTCCTTTCTTTTAAAAAAAGCTTGTTTTATTTAATGCCTCTAGAGCACATTGATTTTTATCATCAGCTATTGGATGTCAAACATATGGTCATTCTGACATATTTCTTTGGAGGAAACCTGCTGCCGCCACATAGGCTACTCTTTCCGATAAGCAGCAAGGGGTCTTTTATATGCAATTTCCCACAAACAGGACAGCGGATAGCACAGCCTTTGATGAACCAGTTGTGGATCACTGGTTGGAACGGTAAATAGCCCAAACTGCAAATGGGCCCACCTTCACAGCTAACATTCCTTTCTGATCAAGTATGCAACTTACAGAGGTGAGTAATGTGAATAAACTATCCATATTAGTCGTGCCATTTTTTCCTATTTTTCCACTTGTGTTATTTTAACTGTGCCACTTTTACGTATTCCATTATTATCGTGCAGCCACAAATTCAATAAGGAAATGCCTTTAATTGTAAATTAAGCTCATTACTGGATAGTTTAAATCTACAAACCTGTGGGAAACCACCCACCTCAGATTTGAGGGGAAGGAGATAACATTTGACTGAACAATGAAAGGGGCTGCAACAAGGCCATTTTCCCAAAACCTTTCCAGGACCAGGAGCCACCCATTTTAGTTTCTTTGGGATTGGTTTTTGTGTGATTGATTGTTTATTCTGCTCATAACGGTTAAGTGAAAGCACTTGTTTTCACCGCTGTGCAGTAGCAGTCATAATCCATACGAATTGATTTCCTTTATCAATAATTTCTGTAAATGTGTTTGTGGGGTAAAATCAGAAAGTTCCCAATTCATAAATATTTGTAGGGGGGTGGGGGGGTACCCATACAATTGGTGTTTTAATCTAGATATACTATGTTAGTTTTTGTCACACCTTTGAAGGTTAGATTTATGCATAATTTGTATGGGTTTCAAGTACTCCATTTTCTTTGTTTTCAGGTCATTTTGCTAGACATCATCCAAAGAGGCTTTAGTTCTGTAAATTTGTTAACACAAATTATTTTCCCCTATTTTGAGCTTTAAAAAAAAGAAGAAAGTAATGATATACGAAATGAACAACCATTTTTCATAACTTTCTAAAAAAACCTTATATTAAAAGGGGACAGATTTTAGAATACTTTCAAGGCTGTTTGAAAACAATAACACTTTGATTTTCCTAAAATTGTCCAGGTTTGACAGAACCCTGACCGAACCCCATTTTCACACCCTTCCCTTCTCGTAGATTCTCGTGCTTTCGCCTAGCCGAAAGGTTCTGCGTCTGTCACAGAATTCCCGGTCCTTCACCCAATCCATGCAGCAGCTCACTCAACACAATACGCAAGCCGCAGTACATACCTTAATATTTCGGAAGGTTTCTCGTATGACCATAGTGAAGAACTCAAGTCGCTTCAGACTGTCGATGAAGTTTGCGTAGAGCCGGTGGAAGTTGGGCTCTATGCTCGCACGCTTCATCACCATGTACTGTGCCACCCACGGCAGGTACTCGTCTGTCGTGTGTTCCAGCAGCTCTGCCGCCTGCCAGAAACAAGCAGCAATATGGGTTAGTTGGTTGGTTCTTGGAGTTTTACGTCCTGGCAACATCATGGAGACTTTATAGTGTTGCCCCACTGGGAAATCAGGCTGCCAGCACCATAACCCAATTATTCCATTCAGTCACATTATCCTGACACTGAGCTAAACCAGTTCTTGTCTTATTCTATTAATGATGAGCAACAAGCTAGGAAGCGACAAGTATAATTTTTCTAAGTCATTGGTTTGACTCAACCGGGGATTGAACTCCTAATCTCCCGCACGGGAGGCCTGTGCTCTACCGATTCGGCCAGCTTACATGGGCATTTGCTAACACAAACCCTACCCCAATGTACATGTCTACATAGACCCCACTGATGGCCCAGCCCTCTGCACATGTCAACAGGCTTTTCAAATGTACAAACTGGCTTTGTCTCATTTGATTGGTCCCTCCAATGACAGGGATATATAGTTGTCGGTGGTAGACAGGTACTACACATACCCTTTCAACCCAATCATAGTTATCTGTAGTAGATAGGTACTGCACATAACGCTACCAAGCAATCATAGTTGTCCATAGAATACAGGTGCTAAACATACCCTTACTGAGGCAATCATATGTTGAATATGACTGCCGGAATTACGATTGCAATACTTTTATTATATTATTGGCACACATTGATTGGAAATTTCATTAAAGATAAATAATCATAACGAATTGGAAAATTAAGGATTTTTAAGGGAAAAAAGTACCTACATAATGCAATAAACAATATACAATGAAAGATGACATCAGACAGGACCTAATCCCTTAAAACAGATATCAATATTTTCTGTGATATTCGCGGGGGGTTCTAGGAAGTGAAGGGATCAACTGGTAAGGTTTGCTGTCTAGCAGTGCTTGGTTGGTTGGTTGGAGTTTTACGTCCAGGCAGCATTTAAGGTCAGGACGACAGCGCTCGTCAAAACAGCGCCAAGATCCAGTCGCGATCTGTATAGCATACCTTCGTTTCCATGTTGGAGAGCGACAGGTTGTTGAAAATGAAGAAGACCTTGTCTTGAAGGTTTTCTGGTGGCACCAGAATCTCCTCCTTCTGCCCCTCTGTCCCCGCCAACAGCGTGTCGATATTCGTTGCATTTGCAATTGATGGCTGAAGAGAAAATGTAGAAATTCACACATAATTACTCAATTCTTTTTTGTAAGGAACCATTTATTTAATTAATTCAAAAATTTCAATAACTTTTATTATAAATAACGCATTAAATTTTTTTTATTGAAGTAACTTTCCTGTCGAAAGTACAGAAGAACTTAAGCATGCACATCGAAATGCTGAAAATAGATGGGTTTTGTTACCCATTTCTTAGCATACTCAGCAGCAGCAGCAAAGTGCAATGTTTAATGACTACACCAGTATCTATATATACCTTTGTTTACCCGTTTCCGAGTATAACACAGCAGCAGCAAATTGCAATGTTTAATGAGTGCACCAGTATCTATAGAAACCTTCATTTACCCGTTTCCGACTATAACACAGCAGCATCAAAGTGCATTGTTTAATGACTACACCAGTATCTATAGATACCTTTGTTTACCCGTTTCCGAGTATAACACAGCAGCAGCAAATTGCAATGTTTAATGAGTGCACCAGTATCTATAGAAACCTTCATTTACCCGTTTCCGACTATAACACAGCAGCATCAAAGTGCATTGTTTAATGACTACACCAGTATCTATAGATACCTTTGTTTACCCGTTTCCGAGTATAACACAGCAGCAGCAAATTGCAATGTTTAATGAGTGCACCAGTATCTATAGAAACCTTCATTTACCCGTTTCCGACTATAACACAGCAGCATCAAAGTGCATTGTTTAATGACTACCCCAGTATCTATAGATACCTTTGTTTACCCGTTTCCGCGTATAACACAGCAGCAGCAAATTGCAATGTTTAATGAGTGCACCAGTATCTATAGAAACCTTCGTTTACCCGTTTCCGACTATAACACAGCAGCATCAAAGTGCATTGTTTAATGACTAGACCAGTATGTACAGATACATTTGTTACCCGTTTCCGACTATAACACAGCAGCATCAAAGTGCAATGTTTAATGACTACACCAGTATGTATAGATACCTTTGTTTACCCGTTTCCGACTATAACACAACAGCATCAAAGTGCAATGGTTAATGACTACACCAGTATCTATAGATACCGTTGCTACTCGTTTCCGAGTATAACACAGCAGTAGCAAATTGCAATGTTTAATGAGTGCACCAATATCTATGGATACCTTTGTTTACCCGTTTCCGACTAACACAGCAACAGCAAATTGCAATTTTTAATGACTACACCAGTATCAAACCCGGATATGTGGGATCAAACCTAGCTAACACGTTTCGGTTTAGAATAGAGGGTCATGGGGGGATGCTTTCATCGGTTTCCGCAGCTTTAATCTGAGCGGGCTGCACATACGTAAAGCCACTCACGTGATCTCCAGGCCGCCCCTTCGCAGCACCACCAGCACTGCCGCCCTTGGCCGTTCCGTGCGTCGGCGTTGTGGACATGGCTGGGGATGTGGCCACGGCTGACGTCGGCGTGACATTCGAGGTGGCCGCTGACGCTATGGGCGTTAGGCTGGGGCTGGTGACGGGGCCCTGGGGCCGGTTCGGGGGCTCCTGTGAGCGAGCGCCATACTCCACATACTCGATGAGGTGAGATGGGAACTGGCTGAAGTGTTGTATGGACGCCAGGTGCTGACAGTACTGTGGGTAGTCCTTTAGTCTGCAAGCAAGAGGAAATAGGGCACGTTCATACAGCGAACAGCAACTGGTTTACATTACCCTGCCAGGTGGTCAGTTCACTACAGCAAACTGACCTGGTCATAATGGTCACACAAATCAACATTACATATCACATGGGTTTAACTCTCAACGCAGTCAGCAAAGGGATTGTACGGTATTTGAGGCAATATGGCGCATTCACACAGCAAACAGCGACTGGTTTACGTTACCCCGCCACATGGTCAGTTCACTACAGCAAACTGACCTGGTCATAATGATCACACAAATCAACATTACATATCACATGGGTTTAACTCTCAACGCAGTCAGCAAAGGGATTGTACGGTATTTGAGGCAATATGGCGCATTCACACAGCAAACAGCGACTGGTTTACGTTACCCCGCCACGTGGTCAGTTCACTACAGCAAACTGACCTGGTCATAATGGTCACACAAATCAACATTACATATCACATGGGTTTAACTCTCAACGCAGTCAGCAAAGGGATTGTATGGTATTTGAGGCAATATGGCGCATTCACACAGCAAACAGCGACTGGTTTACATTACCCCTGCCACGTGGTCAGTTCACTACAGCAAACTGACCTGGTCATAATGGTCACACAAATCAACATTACATATCACGTGGATTTAACTCTCAACGCAGTCAGCAAAGGGATTGTATGGTATTTGAGGCAATATGGCGCATTCACACAGCAAACAGCGACTGGTTTACTTTACCCCGCCACGTGGTCAGTTCACGACAGCAAACTGACCGGGTCATAATGGTCACACAAATCAACATTACATATCACGTGGGTTTAACTCTCAACGCAGTCAGCAAAGGGATTGTATGGTATTTGAGGCAATATGGCATTCACACAGCAAACAGCGACTGGTTTACATTACCCTGCCACATGGTCAGTTCACTACAGCAAACTGACCTGGTCATAATGGTCACACAAATCAACATTACATATCCCGTGGGGTTAACTCTCAACGCAGTCAGCAAAGGGATTGTACGGTATTTGAGGCAATATGGCGCATTCACACAGCAAACAGCGACTGGTTTACGTTACCCCGCCATGTGGTCAGTTCACTACAACAAACTGACCTGGTCATAATGGTCACACAAATCAACCTAGCAATATCTGAAGTCATATCAGGACAGGTACTGTGTGCATATCAGGTTGTATAGTGCTGCTTCTCGAAGATACCGTGACAACGGCACCATGATCCGACATTCTAGTCACATTATCCGGGGCCTGAACCAATCAGTCTTTGTACTACCCTACTAACATCAAAATGCAGGTCAAGTCGCGAGAATTATTTGGTTTGACTTGGCATGGGATCGAACCTACCATCTCCTACACGGGAAGCAGGTACTGTACCACAATGTCATCTTGGCATGTTAAGTAAAGTAGAGATAGCTTTAGAGTGTAGATGACCTTTTTAAAATAATCAGCCAACAGTAGTATGTGCTTATTATTATTATTATTATTATTACGTTGAAACGTTAAAAAATTAGGTACAATATTTTGTTAATGATATAAAAGAAAAAAAGGTGGAATACTACATCACTACTTCATTATAAAATGAAGACACTTTTCTTAACAGATGTTAGTTCTGATTATTCATAGTTAAGGTTCCTTGACAGTTTCGTCAATAACCAAATAACGATGTACTGGTGTTTTGGGAATTGCGAGTAGGACGAATGTGTCAGAACTGGACGTTTTCCTACAAACTGTGTAAACGTACCTTGTCTTAAAGCGATCTAAAGCTGCTATTCCGAAGTAGTACATCTTACTACCGTGTGGTTTCTTAAGTGCCTCCAGGACATAACGTAAGGCAATGCCGAGATCCATGTACCTAGAGAGACAAGAACGCAGATCAAATTCTATTCAGTACACATGAGGCGGAGAGAAGAACAACTTATAACATTAATATCTGTGTAATTCTAAAAATGTTTACATAATTACCGAGTGAGAATCTTCGGGACTGGTCATTTGAAAAAACATATCTTAGTATGAAAATTTAAATATATACATACTAACTTATTTCCTAATATTGGTGGAATTTTTCACAAATGTCTCAGTAAGGCCAAATAAAAAAATCAAATCATATTTGTTTCTCAGAAAATACCGCATGAATTGAGTCTTGTCCAACGCTTTTAATGGTAGACATTTTTTTAAGGTTTAAAGTTGTATAGTCCGAACATTTCGAGTTTCTGCCATATTTTTATTTTGGATAACTATATTAGAATGAACCATACGTTAGACTGAATTATCTTTAATCATAAATGTCTAACTCTGGAGCTATTTGAAGTGAAACATGCCAAATTAATTTGGTGTGCTTCAGCAGTAACAGGTTCAACTTGGGACATACCCTTCTATGCAGCAACAAATGCTTAACAAGTGCACCAGTATCTACGCGGGATACGCAGCGAAATCTAAATACGGTGTTTTTGGTTTTGAACATTTGCTGCCTTCCTCGGACTGTGCAGCTTTAACATACAACCCAGGCCATCTCAGATGGTTGGTAGTTGGATTGGTCGATTGTTGGGAGTTTTACGGCCTGGCAACCTCTAAGGTCATATCAGGACAGGTACTGACTGACTTGTGACAGTGTCCACTCATGGCGACTTTATAGTGCTGCCCCCACTGGGAGACCAGGGTGCCAGCAACCATGACCTGATATCTCAGTCACATTATCCCGACACTGAGCCAACCAGTCCTTGTCCTATCCTAATAATGCACAGTGCCTGGCTAGGAAGCAACAAGTATCAATTTCTAAGTCATTGGCACACACGGTGTCTGCGCAGCGCTCACGTGACAAGGCCTTGCTCTATGATGCCACCGAAGAGGACGGCCGTCGTGTGCAGCTCCTTGTCCGGGTACTGTGGGAAGAACCGATACTCCTCGAACAGATTGCGCAGCATGCACGCAAACACCTCCTGCAATCAAGTCAGTCTTCTCGTTACACACTCGGAAGGATGAAAGTGGTCCCCGGCAAAAAAACGCCGAAATCAAGTCGAGATTATTAAAGTTGCATAGTCCGATGAAAACATCAAATTGTCAAAACCAAAACATTGACCAAGATTTGATTCTACATATCTAACTTAGATACTGGTGCACTTATTGAGCATTTGTTGCAATAGAGAAGGGAATACCGAGTCAATTTAATAGAACCTGTTATTGCAGAAGCCTATGGTGTCGGAGTTTTGGCATGTTTGCCCAAATTAATTTGAGCATGTTTTCAATTCAAATATATAAAAAATTAGCCATCTAAAATAAAAGTGACTTCAAACTAATGCAAGACAGATTAAAATGATCAACCTAATATACTCATCTCAGAAAATGACAAAAACTCAAAACCATCGGATTATGCAACTTTAAACCGTCGGAGAATTTCGGCGAAAACGCGGAATCAAATGTAACGGTGTGGCCCACCAGAGTGGTAAAGTTGTTCCAAACTAGCTGTTTTTGGTTGGCTGGTGGAGTTTTACATCCTCGCAACATCTAAGGTCATATCAGGATGGGTACCGACATGTGACAATGCGCACTCCTGGCAACTTTACAGTGCTGCCCCAAGCACATTATCCTGAGACTGAGTCAACCAGTCCTTGCCCTATCCTATTAATGCCGAGCACCAGACTAGGAAGCAACAAGTATCAATTTTGTAAGTCATTGGTTTGACTCGACCGGGAATCGAAATCCCGACCTTCCACACGGGAAGCCTGCACTCCACGGATTCGGCCACCACGTCCGGTACTACCTGTTCTTTCCTGTTATGGAATATATTAATAATATATTGCGTTGAGTCAACATACCCTTTCTTTCTTTACTGGCGAGTCCTTAAATCGCTTTAACATCTCAAGTACATCATCTATAGAGATGGTCGGGTGGGGCGGGTGGTTGTAGATACGCTGGAAGTAGGAGTTTGCTTCGTCTTCTATTTCTTTAGAAAACTGCTGACTCACTGCAGAGGAAATGTATTTAAAAAAAACACTGAATCAACTGTTAGAGAAAGCTTGCATCCAGTTATTATTTCCAGAACAAATGCATTCAGTGTTACTAACGGACCAATTACTATCACCAATAATTATATATGTCACCGGTCACCTGACATTGGGTATTAAGTAGCAAGGTTTAATATATGTTAATAATCATTAAGACATTTGCTAAAGCTGCAGTCCGTTGAATGCATAAAATTGTCAACACCAAAACACTGACCTAAATTTGATTCTACATATCTGAAGTGCCTGTCACACTATGCCGGATTGAGCAATGGACAGAATTGTCTAGTCTGGTGGTGATAAGTATCAAAATGTATTAAAATGTGTCAAAGTGTTGCGACATCGGGTCTACGAACATGAACGGATAGCCAACAGACGAAATGAAAGCAAACCGGACAAGAACTGTAGACGTCAATCCGGCAGCATCCGTTCCTAGTTTTGTGCATGTTCAAAACTTGTACGGACACAAACCGGACATTGTTTGTTTTCTGTCCATTTCCCTGATCCGGTGAGTTGTGACAGGGCCTTCTCTTAGATACTGATGCCCTTATTATGCATTTGCTCCCACATAGAAGGGAATACCAAGTAAATGTAAAAGAACATGCTACCGCAGAAGCCTATGGTGTCCGAGTTTTGGCATGTTTGCACTTCGATATCTTAAAAGTTACCCATTCAATAATATAATATAAGTCACTTCAAACTAAAATAAGGTAGATTTGTTTGTTCGTTGTTGTTTTACGTCCTAGCAATATCTATGGTCAGGATGGGTACCGACTTGTGACAGTGCGCACTCATGGCTGCCCCACTGGGAGACCAGGATGCCAGCACCATGACCTGATATCCCACTCAGTCACATTATCCTGACACTGAGCCAACAACTCCTTGCCCAATCCTAATAATGCCAAGCATCTGGCTAGGAAGCGACAAGTATAAAGTTTTAAGTCATTGGATTGACTTGACGAGGATTCGAATCCATGAACCCATGGGTTCGGAACCCCCAAAACAGGAGACGTACAAAATAAGTTAGATTATAACGATGAATTTAATATATTTATCTCAGAAAAATGGCAGAAACTCAAAACCATTGGACTATGCAATATTAAATTAAATCAATACAGACAAGGATGTGAACAAACATTATATAGCAGTATATTATTACATCTACGTGATTATTTGTCTGTAGAATTATTTATTTGATATTCCACAGTATTCATATTTTATGCCAATTATTCAACATTGACCCCAAAGCATTGCAGGCGACTACTAGTACTTACTGCTGCGCCCAAAGCGGTCCGACCCGCCGGGCTGCGTCACCTTGCCGCCGCTGGGGTTGGAGACGCTGCCGGAGAGCGCGCCGTGCACTGGTGACCGTCCGGCCGACGGCCCCAGCCCGCCCTGGGTCAGGTCCGGGCCCACCATGGCGCCGCCTCCGACGCCGCCGCCTCCGCTTCCGCCGCCGAGCCCGCTGCTGAGGCCGCCGCCGACGCCACTGCCGCCGACGCCGCCGAGCCCCCCTCCACCTCCACCAAGTCCACCGCCACCGCCGAGTCCGCCGGAGCTGCCGATCACGGGGCCGCCGCTGCCGCCCAGCCCGCTGGACCCGCCGCCCCCACCCACCGCGCTACCGCCGCCGAGGCTGCTACTGCCGAGGCCGCCGCCAATATTGCCGAGCACACCGCTGCCGATGTTGCCCAGCGCGCCGCCGCCGCCGCCGCCCCCGATCTTGCCGATGCTGCTGCCGCCGCCTATGCTGCCGAGGCCCGCCCCGCCCAGCCCGCCCAGGCTGGCGCTGCCGATGCTGCCCAGAGCCCCGCTGCCTATTGTGCCTCCCGACATGCCGCCGCCCGATGACATGGTCGTCGACATGGACAGGGCTGAAAGGCAAGGGAGGCTTGTTTTAGAAAAAGGTTGGTTGTTTGGTTGTTGGAGTTTTACATCCGGGCAACATTTATGGTCATATCAGGATGGGTACCGACTTGTGACAGTGCACTCATGGCGAATTTATAGTGCTGCCCCACCGGATGACCAGGCCACCAGCACCATGACCTGATATCACATTATGCTGACACTGAGCCACCCAGTCCTTGCCATATCCTAATAATGCCAAGCGCCTGGCTAGGAAGTAACGACTATCAAATTTGTAACTTAGACACTGGTACGCTATCAGACATTTGTCGACACATGGAATGGAATACTGAGACATTTTAATAGAAGCATTACTGCAGAAGCCTATGGTGTCAGAGCTTTGGCATGCTTGCAAAAATGTGTTGAATGCTTGCACTTCAAATATCAACAACATTAGCTATTTAAAATGAAAGTTGCTTCAACTAAAGCAAGGTAGATTGTCACCATCAACCTAATATATTTCTATCAGAAAATGATAGATGACGTCAGACAGGACCTAATCCCTTAAAACAGATATCAATATTTTCTGTGATATTCGCGGGGGGTTCTAAAACCATTGGACTATGCAACTTTATTATTTGCATTTTCAAAAATTAGTACTTTTTAGGTTTTTTTTATGACCAGTACAAACCCTGCTTTAACCATTTAAAATAAAAGTTACTTCAAATTAAAGTAGATGATAATAATCATACAGTAAAACCTCTATAAATCGACCGACCACGGGACCAACTTTAAATGGTCAATTTAGGGAGGTCATCGGATTAGGGAGTTTTTCATTTCGTTACAATGGTATTGTATGTGCGATCGTTTGGGACCCCAAAAAAAGCCATCGATATAGGGGAGTGATCTATCTGTGGATTTGTTTGTTGTTTTACATCTTAGCAACATCTAAGGTCATATCAGGACGGCTACCGACTTGTGACAGTGCGCACTCATGGTGACTTTATAGTGCTGCCCCACTGGAAGACCAGGCCGCCATCACCATGACCTGATATCCCACTCAGTCACATTATCCTGACACTGAGCCAAACAGTCCTTGCCGTATCCTAATAATGCCGAGCGCCAGGCTAGGAAGCAACAAGTATCAATTTTTAAGTCATTGGTTTGACTCGACTAGGGTTCGAATGCTCAACATCACGATCTACCAACACGGGAGACGGACGCTCTAACTCATTCGGTCATCCCGTCTGGTCGATCTATGGAGGTGGTTGGTTAGAGAGGCTTACTGTATTGATTTTTTGTTTAAATATGATAGAAACTCCGACCATCTGGCTGTGTCGAACAGCGGCAGTGAAGGAACGCCTACTCACAGTGCAGCTGGGACGTGATGGATTGCATGGGGTTGTAGCCCTGGTGCGACTGGGACGTGGGCGCTATGTTGAAGGGTGTGCCGCCCACAGAGCTGGTAGGAGGGGGTGGGCCCAGCGGACCGACGGGCAGCCCCACCGGTCCCAGTGACCCGGCAACCTGCGGCAAAGGCAAGCCAGACAGAGGACCCACCTGAGTGCAGATCAACAGCACAGATACACCAACAGCATGGCACCACAATAAACAATATACATAAAACAATTTAAATGTTTTAATATATATAAAAACAGGCATTAAAAATCAGCATGGCTTAGTCACCTGGTACCACAATAAATAATAAGTATTTTTTAATACACATAAAACAGTAATAATTAAAAATAGAGACATAAACAGGCATTAAAAATCAGCATGGCTTAGTCACCTGGTACCACAATGAATAAGAATAAGAATATTCTATATCAAATAATAAATATTAAAACCGGCATTAAAAATCTGCAAGAGGTTCTACAGTTTTCATCATTTTCATGGTTGTATATGGGGGATGCAAGGTTCATACAAATATTTGAAAATGAAATTCAAGGGTTTTCAAATGTTTTGTGGACTTTCATACACAATTTTTCCAAGGATTTTTTGCATGTTCAAAATGTACCATGATATGAAAGTTTTTCAATGTTTTCTCAGCAATATATGTTTTAGTTTACCCTATAATTAAGTAACTAAATAAAAAGTGAACATTTATTTACATTGTATGGCTTACCATTCACCAAGTTAAACATCCGGCTTGATAAACACTCATCACAACAACACTTGACATGGCATTGACAAAACAAGTTTTACACTAGCTGCATAAAGGCGAGTCAAGGGTTTTTATGTGAAAACAGGTGATATTCAAGGGTTTTCAGGTAATATTAAATGTTATTTAGAAATTCAAGGGTTTTGGGGTTCTGTGCGAACCCTAGGGGTTTATTCCTTATGAACTGTAATGATTTAAATGTTGATATCACAAACGAATCTCATGTTTAGTATTAGAGACCGGGGGGGGGGGCGTTTCTGGAAATGTAGTGCTTTTTACACAACTGGGAACACGTTGAAAACGTTGGGCGACCCATAATGCTTCACCTACCTATAATAGGCTAAATGCATACACAAAATGGAACGATGGCTTAAAGGTGCACATTAGCACAGCTTAAAATAAAATAAATACACATAAATATATATATATATTTAAACACACAAAAATATACATAATTAAATAAGCAGTTACTTGAACAGGTGAGGTATTATTAGCATGTACAAGAAATCTCATCGCTTACAATTATTAATTTTAATATTGGAGCACAACGCTCCTTTTGATTTCTTTTCCTTTAAAATAGAAAGGCAATCTAAATGCAATCTAAGTTGCCTACGCACGTTGTTGTTGCCGACTGGGTTGGGTAATCCTTGCAGCGGAGTTGGAGGAGCGATCGCTCCAGCTTTAGCACCAACAACTCCTGGTGGTCCGGTTCGAGGTTTTAGTATGACATTCGCATTGGCAACCATTGTGAGAATCGCATCAGACAGCTCTTGAGCCACACTCCTAAAGAGGAAGAAGAGAAAGCGTGTAAGATGAGAGCCTCTTCAGTATGTTTGTTTGTTTAACCACCCCCCAAGCACAAAAAGTAAACATTGGGTATTGGGGGTCATACAGTGGTTAAACATATCAGAGTAACAAATTACATTTCAAACAGGTAAAATAGAGCACAGAAAAGTATGCCAAAAAAGTATACAGCTGTGGTAAAATCACAAGTGGTATATGATGAATAAAACCAATAGCAATAGACTTTTCAAGTTAAACATGGAAAATTAATTTTTGGTGAAAAAAAAACAAGTTTCCCTAACAAATTTATTAATGAATTGTGGATGGAATCGGAACGACTAAATTACACCCTCATTGCCAAATACATCATCTCTAACTGGTTGTAGGTGAGGATATCTCACCAAAATGGGATTCACTGTCACTATACACTGAGGGGAGGGCGAGGGCAAGGGCGAGGGCAAGGGCGAGGGCGAGATGAGGGGTGGGGACGAGAGGTTGAAAATGCTCCGTGACAGATGCTCTAAAACACATTAAGAATGCGGTATCTTCTCCCATTGTCTGCGAGTTCTACAGAGTTGTCATTTACAGGGACGGTGGAAGCACTCATTACAATGGGTTGTCTCTTTGACGCAGACACCCTGATAAATCAGTTATCGCCTTTGAACTTGTGCAACGACAAATTATAGACAATGCTACATGTAGTTATGGACCTGGTTGAGACCCTGGTGTGGCTGTCAGATGCCGGCCCCTACCAACAGGTGTCCAAGCTGTTCAAGTTCCCCATGCAGCACTGTCCCGACCTGCTCGTACTGGTGCTGCTCCTGATGACTACATAATATGGTCTCAACCAGGTCCATGCTACATCAACACGCTATGATTGGACAGTATCTGGTTGACTTTACTTGACTGGTCACTCATCATCATCATGCTGTCAGTCGCGATGTGACAAAGACTGCTTTCATTACTTGACTGCCGCTCTCCATTTAGCTCTGCTGTGAGAGTTGCGTCCATGAGTCAGTCTTAATGTCTCTCAGCTTCAGGTTTCTCTTGATGGTATCCTTCTACATTTCATGAAAGCTGCCTGCAAAAGTGTTGAAGTGCTGCTGGCTTTTGCAAGTTACCAACGGCACTCTCTCGAGGAGCAAATAGAGGTTTCACACCGGCAAGAACATGTCCAGACAGGCGCAAGACTGGTCACTACCACTCCTTTTTAAACCTTCAAGGGAGGTTGGTTGGGTGTACAAACTTACGGTGCACAGGCTTGCACGCAGGTGAGCATGGTGGCGAGCGTGTCCGGAGGGATCTGTTGGCTCTTTGTTTGCGGCTGCTGGTCGTCCTTCACTCCGCCAATCAGCTGCGGGCACCTGCGCTTCAGGAAGTTGGCTGAGGCCTGCACGAACGGCTCCTGGAAAAGGGGACAACATCGAGCACATTATATTACCGTACACCTGTTACTCTATGGTACTGGTAGGTGGAGTGAGCACACCATGGTGGGAGGAGGGGGACAACAACATTGAGCACAGGGGATGGGGAGGGGGAGGGGATGGGGAGTGGGAGGGGAAGGGAGGCGGGGAGGGAGAGGGAGAGGGAGAGGGAGAGGGAGAGGGAGAGGGAGAGGGAGAGGGAGAGGGAGAGGGAGAGGGAGAGGGAGGGGGAGAGTGAGAGTGAGAGGGAGAGAGAGGGAGAGGTAGAGGGCATAACTCAATGCTCGTGGCCAGACTACCAGAGTTCAGATTGTGATACTAAAAAATATATTATTGAGGATACATTTTTAAAACGTATTTTTTTGTGTGGTTATTCTGTTAATTAACGAAAACAAATGCACATCCATACACAAATTATTCTTTTTAAACGAGCAAAATGGGATAAACATAACAATTTCCAAATTCATCAGAAAGCCTAATATTCGAGTCGCGACAGGCTTGAAAAGCGGAGAAATGAAATCGCTGAAGGACAGGAAGAAAAGCCTGTGTGCACTCACGCCGTGCTCTCTGATCTTGTCCGTGAGCCACTTGTCCAGTTTGAGGTACTCGCGGCGGGAGGCCAGGCATGCCAGGTCGATCACAAAGGCAAATGGTGTCGCGTTCAGTAACATGGACAAAGCCTGCAGAGGAAGGACAGAATGCAATTAATGTTGATTGATTGGTGGTTCTTTAGCGCCATGTCAGCAACAAATGCCATATTCACAGTGAGAAGTGTTTAACTTGTATTCTGTCCATTTTCGTTTATCCATCACTTTTACAGAGTGCAAAAGCACAGAATCGAATACAGTAAAACCACTCCAAATCGACAGACCTTGGGACCGACTTTAAGTGGTCGATTTAGGGAGGTGGTCGATTTAGGGAGTTAGAATATGGTTACAATGGTATTGTTGGGACCCAAATAAAGCGGTCGATATAGGGGACTGGTCGGTTAGGGAGGTTTTACTGTATTTCTCAAAACACATATGAAATCAAAAAGCTCACAATTTCAAAAATTGTGGTCAAGGAAAATAAGGTAACGGTCATTCTTAGTAAATTTGTACAGATTGATTAATGTACCAAAGGCCTAGTGGGCATTGATTGATCAGGGATGAAAGTGGTCTCGGACAAAAAAGCCGAAATGTGGATATTCTCCCATAGGTTTAGCACTGTCAGGGAATCGCGGAAAATTTCCTGAAGTCTGGTTTCATATATATTGGTATAAGCTGATAGTGATGCGCCGTTTGAACCATGTATGGTAGTAGTATACACTGATAGTGCTGCGGCATTTGGAGCATTCATTAGAGGTATATGCTGATAGTGCTGCGGTGTCTGCACCACATATTAGTATAGATCTACGCTGATGGCGCTGCACGATTGAAAAATCGCGGAGATCTTTCATCCCTGATTGATTGATGATTTCTTAATACTAATCAATCAAGTTTACTAACGATGCTCTATGTTGAAATCAAAATGCGTAATGTGTTGTTCCGAGTTCCGCTTGTTCCCGAAGGAAGGCATGTAGCTGCGACCCAGCATGCTAGGTCACAGCTCCAGCATTAGGGTCCGTACACATGTGAAGATATAGAATTCAAGGCTATTTCAGGCTTTTTAAGGCCGTTTTCAAGGAATTCAAGACTATTTTCATTTGGATTTAAGGAAAAAACAACAAAGGGGAAATGGTGATTTCAGACTAATTTAGATTAGAGGGGACAGTTTAATGGAATTGAAGGCTTTTCAAGACTAATTACTCAAAATAGGGTAAATTCAAGGCTTTTCAAAGTTTTGAAATGGGGCAAATTTCCTAGAATTTCCAAGCCATGTAGACCCTGCAGCCGACATGCAAGAAGGTGGGATGGGCAGGGGAATGAATACACATACATTATGATATACGAAGTGGTACTTCATTTAATGTAAAATACTTGCTAGGACAATTTCTGAGGTACTCGGGAGTTTAATTGTACTGGGAGGACCAATCCCAACCTTCTGGGTTCGAGTTCAAATGGTCCATTGCGATATTTATCATTAGTAAACTATCCATTTACGAAAAACATGGCAACATCACGTGACCAGATTTTTAAATTACTGAGTGGCGCTGCGGGTGGCCTCACCTTCAGGTCTTGCGCCACGTCCAAGATCCGGGACAGCCGCGTCTGGTCATGGTGCTCACCACGCATGTACCACTCGGCCATCGCGTGCATGATGAGTGTGCGGATGGTCGTCGACTGGCCCTGGCGGAGAACAATGCATTGCGTGTTGTAGTAGCCTGCACCCACTTCAACCAATGAACTACATGCAGAGGGATGTCGGGACGCGGTGGCCCAATCGGTAGAGCTCAGGCTTCCCATGTGGAAGGTTGGGAGTTCGAATCCCAGACGAGTCAAACTGATGACGTACAAAATGTATACTTGTCGCTACCTAGCCTGGCGCTTGGCATTAATAGGATAGGGCAAGGACTGGTTAGCTCAGTGTCAGGATAATGTGAGTGGGATATCCCAGTGGGGCAGCACTATATAGTCATTATGAGTGCACACTGTCACAAGTCAGTACCCATCCTCATATGACTTTAGATCTTGCCAGGACTTAAAACCCCAACAAACAATTCGCAGAGATGTGATTGGCCATCAGCAAAAATCGCTTAAAGTCAAGCCAGGGGTTTGGGGGAGCCGCTTGGGAAAGGAGCCACACATTTCAAAGTTATATCTGTCAATTTACTGAACATAATACTTACTATTAGCCAGACAAATTGTTGCAGTGTTCCCTAGACAATATTTACATATGTATTACGCAATTAATACACTTATTTTATTTTCTAAAGTGGAATGCAATTGCTAACAGGTATTCAACATTTGATATTTTAAGCGATGCCGACGGAAACTTATTCTTTAGACTGATCAGTAACAGTTTGGGCATGCCCAGATGGACCTCATTAAAATTAACTGCACTGCTACCGTTATAACCGATTCGTTGATTGATGGTTATTAGGGTTTTTACATCCTAGCAACATCTTAGGTCATCAGGGCGAGTACCAACTTGTGACAATGTGCACTCATGGTGATTTCATAGTGCTGCCTCACTCGGCGACCCCCCCCCCCCCCCCCCACCCCCCAATAGCCGGTGTCTACTTTTTGTGCTTGGGAGGGGGGTCGTTAAACAAACACTCGGGAGACCAGACCGCCGACGCCATGACCTGACATCCCCATGATTCGGTCACAGTATCCTGAGCAAACAAATCCTTTCCATATCCTTGTCAATGGCAAGTGCCAGGAAAGTAGCAGCAAGTATAAATTTACTCAATCCTTGGCCGGGAAGCCAGTCAGCGCTCTTACCGATTCGGTCATCCCGTCCGACCTGATTGATTGATTGTGATTTCACACTATGTCAGCAGTAAAGTTCATATTCACGACGAAAAGTTAGAATTTATTGTTAACAGATTTGTCTATATACAAAAATACTTGTTCGTTGTATATTGTTTTGTCCTAGCAACATCTAAGGTCATATCAGGATGGGTACCGACTTGTGACAGTGCACACTCATGGAACTTTATAGTGCTGCATTACCCTGATACTGTGCTAACTAGTCCTTGTCTTGTTCTATCCTATTAATGCAGAGCACCAGGCTAGGTAGCGTCACGTATCGATTTAGTATGTCATTTGTTTGACTCGGCTAGGATTCAAACCACCAACCTTCCACAAGGAAGCCTGCGCTCTACCGATTCGGCCACTGTATCCTAGCGCTACACAAAAATATCTGCCAGTTACATACAAATACAAAGAAACTGATATGCAATTTTAAAATGGTTAAATGTGTGAAAAGACGGTAAAATTTATATTTTAAAAAACGCAGATGGTAAATTTAGCTATAATTGATAGGAAAGCGCCCACCTGACAGTGCCAGGAGTAGTGCAGCACAATGGCGGAGTTTGGATGGTTGCCAAGGAATATGGGCATCAGGCTGGAGAGCAGCTCGTGCTTGAGGCTTGTCCACGTGGTCATCTGGAGCAGCGCCAGCACGAGCAGGTCGGGACAGTGCTGCATGGGGAATTTGAACAGCTCGGACACCTGCTGGTAGTGGCCGGCCTCTGACAGCCGCAGCAGGGTCTCAACCAGGTCCAACGACTTCCTAAAAGCACATGCAGGCGACGCTTTTATTAGGGAATGGGAACTTCGGAGGCAACAATAAAGGGAAAAAAGCAGAAATGAACTGTGAGGTTGACAATTAGGTCACAACAACAGCAGAATGCTCTCCAAGCAGAATGCGTAATGATTGGTCATAAGCATGGTGCAAAGCCCATGATTAGTTTGTTTGATTCTTGTAGTTTTACATCCTAGCAACATCTAGTCCTATCTGGTTTTGTTTGTTTTTTGGTGCTTTACATCCTGGCAACATCTAAAGTCAGGATGGGTGTGTCCTATCTGAAATGGTACCGACTTGTGAATACATGCATGGCAACTTTATAGTGCTGCCTCACCAGGAAACAGGCCATTGACACCATGACCCGCTTTCCCACTCAGTCACATTATCCCGATACTGAGCTAACCAGTTTATTTCCTATTGATTTTGTTTAATAATGCCGAGCGCCAGGCCAGGTAGAGACAATTTTCAACTTTATAAGTCACTGGTTTGACTAGGCTGGGATTCGAACCCCGACCATCCGCGCAGGAAGCCACGCTCCTTTTGCTTATGTCACCGCCTCCAGTTTTAAGACTGCCATCACTGCTTAACATTTACACAACATAGAACAAAATGAGAAACAAACCTTGCGAAATGTTCAAATCTAAAAAAAAAAATTTTAATTTGTATTTTTAGATGCTGGCATATCCTCCTCCACCCCATGACAGATTTGCCCACCGACCTCTCACGCTCACTCTACCAGATCTTACTTTTAACAATCATATCTGAAAGCAAACGGGTGCCTTACCATGTGGCGACGTCTCGATTGTCTTCGTCAGGTGGCGTTTTGAGTATGTCAAACACGACTGGGTGACACGGGTAGTCAGCCAAACAGAAGACGTCCGGATTCTTCAGCGACTGCGTGATCCACGACAGCTGAGGGGGGGGGGGGGGAAGCACCATCAGAATAGATGACTAATCAAAGACCATACCAATTTCTCCCAGGTTAAAGTTTGGTGTACATATAAGTACCATGTTCCACAGCACACCACAGTTGTAGTTCTGCATTGATAATGTAAGTAACCTAATATTAGTAATCAACGTTCGAAATAAGAGTTTGTCCATTTGTCACGAACCAAGTGAGAGTAGGCATGGACAAGCAGAAAAAGGCTTGAGCTTTTCCGTTGGATAAAGTAGGAACAATGTATTTGGAAAACATGTATTTCACGACTTTCTTTGCTTTCCGTTGTCATCTATAAATGTAATTTACATTATTTATGACATTTGTTATGTTGTTTTGATTTATTTGTGTAGTTTTATTCAGATGGAGGTTAACTGAGATAATAAAGGTAAGTAATGTGGACAAGTGAAAAATCAGACAAACAAGTGAAAATCACACCGACAAATGAAAAATTGTGCTTAATTCTGCCACTGGCAATACTAGCGTCTTGAAGATCATCCAACGTAAATCACAAAGCAGTCAAATGTAATCACTTTGGACATACAAATCAGTGTGAGGGCCTTTTGTTCAGTCTAAAACAGTTCATTGGGGCTTTACATCCTAGCAAGCTATCAGGACGAGGGCCAGGTAAAACAGTGCACTTCCCACATCTATTTAAAAATAAAAATAGGTAAGCCATAGTGACATGGTTTCTTCCATTGTTATGAGTACCACGTGCTTGTCGATGCTTACCTGCCCTTCAGTGTTCTTCCACGGCTGGCAGAGCATATCAACAGGGAAGACTTCAACGAGGCCCCTGAACAGAGCCTGCACGAGGATGCGCAGACCATGCTTGTTCTGGATGATGAACTCAGGCTGGTCCAGCTTCAAGACCACCTCGCGCCAGGCTAGGTGTGGCACCTAAAAGTAAAGCTTGTTTTATTTAATGACACCTCTAGATCACATTGATGTTTATCATCGGCTATTGGGCGTCAAACACATGGTCATTCTGACATATTTGTTTGGAGGAAACCTGCTGCCACCACATAGGCTACTCTTTCTGATAAGCAGCAAGGAACCTTTTATATGCACATTCCCACAGACAGGAGAGGACATACCACAACCTTTGATGAACCAGTTGTGGACCACTGGTTGGAACGGAAAATAGTCCAAACTGCAAATGGGTCCACTGACCAGGAATGATAGGATAACCAACTCCTTCACAAGTGAACACTCTACCACCTGAGCTACGTCCCGCTCCCCTAGGTAACAACCATACACTAAGTCAGGTGACAAACACCCACAAAACAACATGTATACAGTGTGACCCCGCTATAGCGATCGTTCAGGTCCATATGCAGTAAAACCTCGAAATCGACTGACCATGGGACCGACTTTAAGTGGTCCATGTATGGAGGTGGTCGGTTTAGGGAGTTAGAGAATGGTTACAATGATATCGTTGGGACCCAAATAAAGCGATCGATATAGGGGAGTGGTCGATCTGTGGAACTGGTCGGTTAGAGAGGTTTTACTGTAATGCGATCGCGAAAATATCTGGGTCGCGTTAAATCGGTGACAACCTAGTGTAAACAAATGATAGTAGATATACGACTGTACCCTGAATGATTCCCAACATACCAGCCCCATGCCATACAACCTAGTGTAAACAAATGGGTGGTAACTATACAACTGTACCCTGAATGATTCCCAACATACCAGCCCGAAGCCATACAACCTAGTGTAAACAAATGGGTAGTAGCTATACGACTACCCTGAATGATTCCCAACATACGAGCCCCATGCCATACAACCTAGTAGTTAGGCCCTGTTTAGTTAGTAGGGAACTATTCACAACGTACCAGTTCCTTGACAACTTGAACGAAGATGTCCACATTCCACTTGGTCGGTCCCGCTGACTCGGGCTTGTCCTTGCCGTCCGTCCAGATGTTGCTCACGCTCGGGTTGTTCATGTTCTGGATGGAGATCTGGTCGGAGAGGCTGGACGGCGTGCGGGCCATACCGGCCAACACCAGGGCCACAGCCTCTGGCGTGATTTCACGCACCCCGAACTGCACCAGGGTGCTCCGACATTCCTCCGAACTGCAACAAAACCATCACCCAACACTGTACTTGTCCACTCACCACAGTTAGGAGCCAGCCAGGTGCACGTCGTGTAACAGTGCACTGGTTTGTTTGTTGGGGTTTTGCATCCTAGCAACATCTAAGGTCATAGCAGGACGTGTATTGACTTATAACTATGCGCTGGTTTGTTTGTTGGGATTGTACATCCTAGTAACATCTAAGGTCATATCAGGACGGGTACAGACTTCTGACATAAAATTGCCAGTCAAACTGTTTTATAACTTAAATAAATCAATATTATCAAATTAATATTATTTAAACCAGAATATTGTCATACCAGAGAGGATGGCCTAATGAATTGAGCGCCCACCTCCCATTTTGGTAGGTCCTGGGATTCGATTCGAACCCTTGGATTTGAACCCCGAGGTTCGAACACTGGCCGAGTCCAACCAATGACGTAAAAATGTATACCTGTCGATACCTAGTCTGGAGCTCAGCATCACTGGGATAGGGCAAGGAGCCGTGGAATTAGATAGATCAATTGTCCTTGAGTGAAAATTCCCCTGCTTAATCAATTAATGTACCAACAAGAAAGTGTCATAAACACCAAAGTATGGAAATGGTATCACGCTGTCCTCATTTGTTGCCTTACCTTGAAGTGAACAGATAGCCCATCTCCAACACGGAATCCGCCAGGGAACCATCCATCTGGGGAAACAACAGCGCAAGTTGAGTTTACTATCGAATAGCCGCAAAACATTACTTCAATGTCAATATTACCATGATTCTTATAGAATAGCCAAAAAGTTAAGTCAATAAGAACATCTAGACACGTTGCCAAAGACTGGTGCACTTTAAAATGAATGCATATTCAGTCGCATAATACGTAATTGGTTTAGAATGTTTGCCAAATTTCTGAGTTAAATAGATTTAGGTGATAATTATAACCTACTCTACATTGGCCAACAGTAACTTTTATCATAATTGATTGATTTCATAGATACTCTAAGCACAAGCATGCAGAGCAATTTATGTGCACACCAGTTGGAGCCAAGTGCAATCAGACCATTGCATAGGTCACACTGCTCTTTGCCAAAGCCAGCAAACTTTGATGCTTTGCCCAGGGTTCATGCACCTATCAGCCAATCACATTTAAGACCTTTTTCAGACTTTTTAATACCAATTTTCATACAATTTAATACCCATTTTCACTGCTAATGTAACGTACATATTTAATTAAAAAATAACAGAAAAAAGTGAGATGATGCAATCTATGGATCTCTATGTGGATGACACTTCGCTGGCCAGTCTAGCCTGTGATATAACAGATTTGCTGCAGGCTTGCACAAGCAATCTTTTATTTGATAATTTATAGGTGAGAAGCCACATATCTGGCAGTGTCTAAATCAGCAACTAATTAATGCTGATTACAAGACATTTATGCATACTTGTGAAACCTCTCTAAATCGACAGACCATGGTCCGACTTTAAATGGTCCATTTAGGGATGGGGTCAGGTTAGGAGTTTTTTCATTATTACAATGGTATTGTATGGGTGATCGTATGGGACCCAAATGAAGCAATCGACATATGGGAGTGGTCGATCTGAGGAGGTGGTCGGTTATAGAGGTTTTACTGTATCTAGGATCTAATCTAAGTTAAGTTTTGAAAATATTATGTTTTGATCAGATTATGCAACTTCAACAATGATTATGGACTACAAAATCAGTTTACCGCATCAGATACAAAGGGGGTGTGGCCACCCAACCCACTTACCGCTGACTTTGGCATATTGGATGATTCAGGTACAAGCTTCTCCAACTGGAAATCTTGTGAGTCAGAATACAGCAGTGGAGCGAGTATCACCGGTACTTGATCTTGGGGGAAATCTAAACAAGCACACAAACACCACTTTTATGTAGGCACTCACACATCACCGGCAAATCCAATACCAAAGTCAGGTACATCATTAACGGTCATTTGATTAAGCAGGGGATGAAGTGGTCTCTGGACAAAAAAAAACACACAACAAAAACGTGGAAATCTATGGCAATAAATAAGGTTACAAAACTGCAGAATGCCCTCCAAGCAGTGTCTGTACTAACTGGCTAGCTGTACGTCCTGGCAACATTTAAGGTCATATCAGGGTGAGTACTGACTTGTGGACAACGCACACTCAGGCTGCCTCACTGGGAGACCAGGCCGCCAGCACCATGACCTGATATCCCACTCGGTCACATTATCCTGACACTGAGCCAACCAATCCAGCATCTGGCTAGGAAGTGACAAGAATCAATTTCTAGGTCATTAGTTTGACTCGACCAGGGTTCGAACCCATAGGTTTGAATCACACGATCTACCTTCAGAATGTCACTAACGCCATTATTAATCAACTTTTAAATCAATCATTAGTCATGTCCTACCTTCAGAATGTCGCTAACATCATTATTAATCAACTTTGAACCCAATCATTACTGGTCATGTCCTACCTTCAAAATGTCACTAGCTCGATTATTAATCAAACTTAAATTATTCATTACACAGTCATATCCTACCTTCAGAATGTAGCTAACTCCATTATTAATCAACTTTTAAATCAATCACTACGTGGCCATGTCCTACCTTTTCTGAGGACCTTCAGGAAGGCGTCCTTCTGCTGCGAGGTGATACCAAGCTGCTGCTGGTTGTGCACAAGGTGTGTAAGCAGGAGATGCAAGACCTCCACAGCCACGTCCTGAAGGCCCCCCTCACCCCCGAGTCCCTCGTCAATGTACGAGTTGAGCAGGTGGGGGAGCTTGTTCTTGACGAACTGCGCCGCAAAAGTCCGTGTTTCGGAGTTGGTTGAGTTTAGCTGGGCAAGGCCAAACACAACCTCCTGAACACGGCTCAGTTTGAGTACCTTCGACAGCTGCAGGTTAAGGTGAGCTGACGCCTTGAGACTCTGTGGATACATCAAAGTGGGCGTTAGAGGCAATAAAACGTTGAAAGCATTGTTTGTTGGCGTTTACAGGCTCCGTACACATGTGAAGCTATGGAATTCAAGGCTATTTCAAGGCTGTTTTTGATAGGAATTCAAAACCATATCATATACTTACTTTCTGATGGTGAAGCGGATTGTCGATGGCGTAGCAGAGAGTGGATATGAAGTTAGGCTTGGTCAAGAGTGGAGCACACTCTTGAATCAAGTACTGTGTCTGAAGCACAAATATTATCATTTAACACCAATGCTTGCCGGGAGTGACGAATGAACAGAGTTGGTTGGTTGTTGGAGTTTTACGTCCTGGCAACATCTAAAGTCATATAAGGATGGGTACAGACTTATGACAGTGCGCACTCATGGTGACTTTATAGTGCTGCTCCACTAGGAAATCAGGCCACCAGAACCATGACGCGATATCCCACTCAGTCACATTATCCTGACACTGCGCTAACCAGTTGTTGCCTATAGTATTAATGCAGAGTGCCAGGCTAGGAAGCGACAAAGATCAATTTTGTAAGTCATTGGTTTGACTGGACTGGGAATTGAACTCCCGATCTCCTGCACGGGAGGCCTGTGCTCTACCGATTCGACCACTGTGCCCGGTCAATGCACAGAATAACCAGGGCACCCGCTTTACGTGTGACAAGTTGTGGGATTCAAACATTGGCTGAGTTAAACCAACAATATCAAAGGTTATACTTGCTGCTACCTAGCCTGCACTCAGCATTACAAAGATAGATCAGGGAGCAATGGAATCATTCATCCACAATTGAAATTTTTGACGATTAATAATTCAAACAAAACCACAACTTTAATACATGGGTCGTTCATTACTGTAAACAAATCTTTCCCCGCACATCGATTGAAAGGTTACCTTAGGCTAACTTGTGAAACAAGGAAAGGAATTCATTTCTGGTGTCAAAGTTGTTCTAACCAACTACTATATATATCCGTATCAAATTTGTATTATTAATATCAGGGTGTCCCTAGAGGAGCCAGTTATTTCTGCCATGTATATTATTGTTAACTCAATTTTATTCTGAATAAGATTGTTGTCAGTTACCCTTTCTACCCGTCATACGATTCTGCTAGTAGTTAAGCTTCACTGTAGGGGGAGGGTAGAACTAAGATTAGTAATAATATAAAACTATGAATGACAAATACATAAGAGTATCAACATTCGAAATAAGAACTTGTTCGCTTGTCCGAGCCAAGTGATAGTAGGCACGGACAAGTAGAATATGGCTTGAGCTTTTCCATTGGACAAGTTGTTTTAATTTATCTGTGCAGTTTTATTCCCATAAGCATGGAGGTTAACTGAGATAATAGAGCTAAGTAGGCCTACTGTGGAGAAGGGAAAATCCAGATGGACAAGTGGAAATCACACCAGACTTGTCCTAGGACAAGTGATAATTGTGCGCTTATTTCTATCAATGAGAATAAAACCATAATAAATGCACAGGAGCATAACACTATGTCACTATGTATGACAAAAATACTTCACATGGAATGAAAATGGTTAAATGAATTGTTTTCTTTAACCCACTTTATGCTGAATCTACCACTGATGAGCTTCAGGAACTGGTTGCAGCTCACCTTCACTTCATGATGAAATAAATTATGGATAAATCATGTGTCAGCCAATATAAAGGGTTAAGAGTGGGAAGGCTCTGACTGTTGTGTGATGCCTCTCCTGTCTCAACCAGACAGGCCCGACTGTACTTAATGTCTTACCTGATGGAAATCCTTGCCACTGCTCTTTCCATCTCCGCTAAAATCTACATGGGAAAAGAGGCACCGAAACAGATGCCTTTCAGCCTCAGCCCCGTGGTGGGCAACCAGCTGCAACAAGACAAGACATAGCATTACAAATCTGAGTGAATAGTTTTGTTTTGAGTGAAATTCTCAACACTGCCAACTTCTAAAGCTACCTGAAGGCAGGATCCATACACAGGTGAAGATATGAAATTCAAGGCTTTTCATGGTTGTTTTTTATACAAATTCAAAACTATTTTCATTTAAATTTCAGGGGAAAAACAATGGCGAATGGCAATTTCAAACTGACTTAAATCAGTGGGAACAGCTTAATGGAATTTAAGACTATTAGTATTAAATCGTCTTCTATGTGGTGACAAATGTTTAATAAGTGCACCGGTATGACTGTATGGGTATCTAAATTAGATATTTAGAATCAAATATAGTATTCTAGATAATTGTTTTGGTTTTGAAAATTTGATGTTTTCATCGGACTAAGGAGCTTTTATGTACTCAAGCAATAAAAAGATGGATAGTTTACATATTCAAACGAGTTGCACATGAATTGTAATTGATTGGCAACTGGCCCTTAAGCGGGCATTCCTTACACGCGTTATGCGTAATGCGGTATGCAGTATGCGAATGCTATCATTCCTTACACACGTTATGCGGTATGCGGCACACGACTGGCTATATTTAAAAAATAAAAATAAACAATTATTCTCCATACTGCTCTGTATATGACCAAATATTGCATTTATATCTATCTAACTTTTTAGACGTCACATGGGGGTTCCTTTATTATAACCAAATTATAGATAAGTATTCATATTTTTGTGGCTCTGGTAGCATTTTTACCAACCCGAACCCCCACCACCACCACTACCATACGTTTTCACTCAGAAGCCTTGTGCGTGACCGTTCCGTAATGCTCAGTCGCCTCTCCTAGTGTTAAACTAATGGACACATCAGACTCAGGTTTCTATTCACACCCAGCTTAACGCATAACGCATGCCGCACCGATCGCTACATGGACCGATCGGAAAAACGCATTCGCATTACGCGTGTAAGGAATGTAGCTCATAGATTTCAAGGCGTTTCGATTTTTTGTCGCATTTGCATTCGCATTACGCGTGTAAGGAATGCGCCCTTTACACTTTTACAGGGTCATCTTATCATTATGTCACAATAATTACTGTGACGTCACAACGTCATCAAAGTGACCTCGATTACGTTACTTTCGGCTACTTGAAATCGCAGATAGCTTAAATTAATGGTATAACATAATAAGCAGTAGTCATTAGTTTACACTGTTTATTATGAAGAGAACATGTTGATTTTCACATATTGTAAGAATAATGAGGATAATTTATGAAATAACGGCAGTTTATAATCATTACTTAAAATATTATTGAACTTGGATTGGCATGCCTGGACATGATTCATGAAAGCTAATCCAATTTAGTCACATCAGAGGAAGCTTTACTGCCTAAGTTTGTGGTTTGATTTGATGTGCAAGAAATAAAGCCTAACTCCCTAAGCAATGAGAATGAACGAAAGTAGGTCGCGCGTTCCAACAACAAAGATGAAGGGACAATTGGTGAATATACTATCATCGGTGAATATATCCTCAGAGCAATAATTAATACTTACATGGGAAATTTCCGCAACGCTCGACTTGTAGTTTTTCTTTGTGAGGTTTGCCACTGAATAACTTATTTGTGACAAGGCAAAAGATAACGAGTCTAGATTCATAATTATTCCATTACACAGTTACGAAAACTTCAAATCACTTTGAAGCCTTCTTCGGATGTGATAAAACTGTTTTTCCTACTTCTACCTCTCCTTCGAATCCAACACCTGGCTGGTAGAGTGGCAGTTTCAGGCCGTTTTCGGTGCTGATTTTCTGCCACTCATTATGGCGTTGTGCACTATTCCGCCATGTTGGATTCGCACCGGCAAGGTCATGTGGTCTGGTTTCAAGACAAAGCTCTCCTTTTCTCTTTATAAAAATATTGAGTAGCATTAACAAATCCAAATTATGATATTCAAAATATGATGTCCCTGTATAAAACCAATATACTTCTAAAATCCAAGCAAACGCGGAATTAGAAAACTATATAGGTCAAGCAGTCACGTGACAGACCACGATCATGTGATGGTTTAGGCTGAAGTCACACCACCTGTTAGTTTAGATTTAACAATGATGTCAATGAGCGATAATATAAAACAACAATGGCCAACTGCGTGCGACACGTAAAATAAATAATCAATAAATGATTAGTTAAGATCATTTATTTTATCGGAATTCTAATTTACTTGGTCAACATGTTTTCATTTTGTTTTGATCAATTTCATATGTTCACATGTCCATGCCCATGGTCATGGACTAAAAAGACAAATATAAGTTTGACCTCGGTACTCAGGATACTCGTACTAGTCGGACTCGTAGCCGAGGGAGAAGGAAGAACATCTGGGTCCAGCAATTAGCATAAATCCAAGCACAGCGACACATGCTGTGTCAGTGTGTGATTCAAGGTTAGTTTTTGCTTAATTTTCATGTCATTAAGGCAGTTTTTGAAATATTTGGTGACATATTAATGTAATTTTATGAACCAAGAATAAACTGCAAACTTATTCTTGGGATATATAATTCATTCAATTTTAAAGGGACCAAATATAGGTCGCTGAGACACTACCCATACTCTGACAAATGCTAGGTATGGGACAACAAATTTCAAAGTTAACAGATTCCAACATAAAATACATCATTGCAAAGGTATTGTAAAGGTTTTCTAATGATACCTAAATCATCATCCTGTGACAATTATCAAGGAAGTTGTGACACTTTCTAACACGTTTTTTTATGGGTAATTTTGTTCCATTGTTTCAATGGAAAACCAGTTGAATTTTGTGACCCATCTCAAGGATGGCATGTCAGTCCACTATTTTTACCAGACACCTTTTTATCTGCCTTTAGAATCACTGTTCCGGTCCTCAAATTGACACCAAATTACAACCTAATAAAGATAAGTATATAAAGAAACAAAATAAACTAATTTCAAAAATATCAAAACTTACCTTCATGTAGTATTCCAGTGACTTAAAGACGTAAATTGGAATAGTGAGTACCGTGAAAGCGCCACGATTACCGTGAAAGCGCCACGTTTTTCGCGTATCTACTGCCAGACATACCTTTTTATCCGCCCTCAAAAGCACTGTTCCGGTCCTCATATTGACACCAAATTACACCCTAATATAGAGAAGTATATAAAGAAACAAAATAAACTAATTTCAAAATTATCAAAACTTACCTTCAGGTAGAATTCCAGTGACTTAAACAGACATAAATTTGAATAAAAAAATTTTGTCACTTCTATAAATCGGACAGCAAATATTTTTGGATGTACCAGTGGAGCAAAATGTGAACTAAATCATCCATATGGTTGGATTCCTGGTAGTCCTAAAATAAAGATTGCAAGAGAGAGGTAAAATGAGAGTCAAATGTGCACCGTGTAGTGCTCCGCGCAAGCACCGTGGAACAAGCGAGTGCCGTGAAAGCGTCGTGTTATTCGCATACCTACAAATGCTCTCCAAGCATACGTTTGCCAGTTTTCAGTTTATGCAACTAGATATGTGAGGGTAGAGTGCTGACATTGGTTGCTTCAGGGGCCATATGCATGACACGGTGTTAGCAAGCCAAAACGTGTTTAGACAGGATTTCTGGTTTAGCGCTGAAAATTCGCTATGCATGAGTCAGTGATAGGGTTAACACCACAAGCTTAAGCTAGGTTACGGTAAACCCGTTCCATAGCTGGTTTACAGGCGGTGTTAGGTACTGAGTTGGCCCAAATCTATTCAATGCCATCATATTTAACAGAATTACATACGCAATAAGTGAATTTCTTTTTATTAAATTAACCCTAAAACAGAAAGGATATTAACGCCGCCGCCACATTGGCGGTGATATTAATATTGTCGAATCGACGAATGTCAACTAAACAAATCGCCGCCGCCGCAGCGACGTCGATGTCCATACTGTCAAACGTCAACTAAACATGGCCACCGCCGCCACCCGCGTATCGGCGGCAATATATTAAAGCCAAATCTATTCAATGCGATCATATTTAACAGAATTACATACTGTACAAGTGATATTTTAACAAATTAACCGCAAAAACGAACCGAAAGTAATGCCGCCGCTACAACGGTGGCGATATTAATATTGTCGAATCGAGGGATTTCCCAAATTATAAATAACTTCACGTTTAGCTATAATCAAAGTGTTATGCGCTCCTGCATACCACTTGACATAGTTCCCAACCTCAGTGATAGCTAAACGGTGTCCAGCTGTAACACCAAAAGCGCGTCATGCATATGGCCCCTGTTGTGTTTTATTTAGTCCAGCAGCACTGACACTTTTAGACAACCATTTATAGAAAGAAATGTTAGAAATTGCAATCTAAAATGATAAATATAAAGTTCAAATGATTATTTATCATAACCAGCTACTTTTTGTGTGAATAATTGATTAGATCATGTAGATTAATAGACTTTAAAAGTTTAATTAAGAGCTTTCTGTGGCTGCCATCTTGGTGGTTGCCATGGCTTCCCCTGTGTGTGGGGAACCCCTCTAGGTCATGTGATGAGGGAATCCCACCTATGATGTCATTCATACATCACATACCTCAACTCTCCTCCCACATGTTCAGTGGCATGAACTGAACAAACTAAGCAAAGGTATGTTTGGAGAGCTTTTGATGCTGGATTCGTTTGTATCTGGGTGAGGTATAGCCGGCGACTTTAACGTTCAAGTGGTGCATAAGCATATTCAGCGCTGTAAGGAGCGGGACAACCAGCCACGTTTGAACCCTTTTGAGCCCGTTTGAACTTGCCGGAAATAGACTTTCCTCTTCTCATGTTCGCAAGAAGTCAGTGAAGTAGAATTTCCCAATACGCGCAGTTCAAAACTTAGATTTTATTCAAAATTAAAAGAAATAAAGAACAATTTGGCATAAACATGGTGCACAAATGCAATATTAATACTTTATTCCATGGAAACGACGGCCGTATTTTATTATCACGACCGCGACTCGGATCACACAAGTTGCTAGAATTTCAAATCAAACATATTGCAAATGGCGGCCCCCATAAGGGGCGGCCATTTGTAATCGAAAAGAACAGCTCTGATTGGCTCAAATTATGGAAAGATCCCATTATTTTTGTATTAGCTTCTTGTTCAGACATAGTTACACATATATATATTTTTGTATTAGCTTCTTGTTCAGACATAGTTACACATATATATATGCATCTTTTGCATAGATTAAAGTGTTTGAAGTATATTTTTAATTTATCTACATCAACTTCTGTTTAAATCACACAATATCAGGGCATAAAGAATGGGAAACTATTCCTGCAAGGGTATCCTCAATATGAGACAGTGGTCACCTGTTTTTCCTCCTTTTCTCGCTGTGGACCCTTCTCAAGTGGTGAGTCAACTGAGTGATAATAGAGGGAGTGCATGTGACGCCATTGCTTAGCAGTCAGCGGGCTGCCATCTTGGATTACGAGCACCCTCCCTAGCCATGTTGTGAATGCATGCAGATGCAGTAAAACAGAGTTTTCTTGTGTTATGGGAGGTTCTGGGCAGTTTATATCCAGTGTGTTTACTTACAGCACTTTAGCAACAACTTCTGAGGCCAAACTGCTCAAAACAGTGACAAATAAACCAACAAATCAGTAAATAACCACAGTGTAGGGAGTTGCAAGCCTTCTGTATGTCATCCAAAATGGCTGCCGAAAGTTGCCTCGTAGCATCATTACACCCCCTCTATAGCCTATAGCTCACGCAGTATAGTGTACTGACCTATATCCTTTGCAAGTTTGTTTACTTGGCTTCCCGTCTAGGAATACGAGTTTCCGTAAGTGGCTTTCGGTTTTTGAACGTTCCTTTGTTTGCACAGATTAAACAAATAAAGCATTGCCGAACGGAGAGAGGTGTGGTTGGAGCCACACCTCGTCGGAATATTTCCTGGGTTTCTGTTAAGATTCCCCACATTGTGTTACTTAGGCATACCTCTGAATTTCATAGCATTTTCTCCAACTTGTTGCCATAAGAAGCCACAGGAGGGAGAAGTGTACAGGATGGAGAGTGTAGGAGGGTACCTTTATAGGCCTACTGGTCCCTACCCCTCATTTGGTTTTGGTTGCAATACCATTAACCTAAGACACTCACACAAATTTCTCTCATGCCTGTGTTGGAACGGTGTAAATACATTCTCCAACACCAGTAAATGCACAAACTGGGGTTTCTTAACCTGTTTGGTGACATTTGGTTGAGCACCCTCTAACTTTCATTTGCTCGTTACAGGTTTCTGATGGCTACGAAGCGCAGTAAGCCCGAGGCTCCCATATGTGATGATGACGACTCGTCACCGGTGTTGACGGTTCCATCCTCCCTGGAACACCCGGTGTCGGAGGAGGTCAGTGGCCCAGACGCGGGCCCTGCTGGTCTGGAGGAACGGCTCCTAAAGCTGGAGCAGATGCTCCTGTCCAGTTCTTGGAAAAGAACAAAGAGACCGATCCCAGAGTCAGAGGACTCGGAGTGGGAGAACTACTATGGGGAGGATTCCTCCAGGGACTATTCCTCTACAGAGTGGGCCCCAGTGAAAAAGAAGGCTAAGAAAGTCGTCAGTTCGTCGGATGGCGAAGAGTACACAAGAGCCCGGAAGAAGGTGGTTAAGAGGAAGAAAAGCAACAAGAGGAAGAAGAAAGACTCTTCTTCCGACTCTTCATCAGAGTCATCCTCCACAGAGTCTGACTCTTCGTCGGACTCGTCCTCCACAGAGTCCGACTCTTCATCGGACTCGTCCTCCACAGGGTCTGACTCGGACACGCAGCATGCCGGAAAGTATGCTAAGATCGGCAGAAAAGTACGAAAGAAATACCAGGTGGAGAAGGCCAAGAAGGTGCTCACCACTACGATGATGCGGGAAATGATCAAAGGGCATTTCAACACCTTTAAACCCACAGAAGTCATCACCAAGCTGGCGGAAAAACACACCGGGATTAAAGGAATCCCAAATTCTGTGATAAAAGAGATGGACAAGGATGTCAGGCTCAACGACAAACGTAAGAAGTTTGAGGGCGTGCTCCACACAGTCCATAAGGCTGTCCTGGGGGCGTTGACGGCGATTGCGCCCATCGCGAATCGTATGCAGGCAGAGAACAAGTTCTCTTCACTTTGTGGTCAGATGGATGACGGGATTGCCATGCTAACAGCGGCAAGCAACTTCCTGTCGTATAGACGGTTCGAGAATGTGTTCAAGGCCGTCTGTACGGATGCGGGAAAGGAAGTTGCCCGATCCAAGAAGGTTGTCGACAACGACGGAAAAGAGTATACCTTGTTTCTCCCTCCAAAGCCCATCAAAGGCAAGCCTTTGGATAAAACAAAAATGTTTGGTGGACAGCTACAGTACCTGTTCAAACAGTAGGAAACTGGCTCCAAGTGTGGCAAACATATGGATGACAAGAAGGGTTAGCCTATTAATATTAGACCTAGCCCTAGGAGCAACCTACTAGTCCTAGATAAAAGCTTCACCCCTACTACTACTAGACTAGTACTGGCCCCTACCCAGGGCAGTCAGCCTACACCAAGACTACCCACAACCCTGATCCTGAGGCTGAGATTCCGTGTCGGGGGCGAATCTTGTAATGATCTGGACACATTTTCAGTTGACATTAGTTCTGCCATTTTGTCCACGTGTCGTTTTACCTGTGGCTGTGCATTTCATCTGTGACATTTTTAACGGTGCCACGTTTACATTTCTTTATTATTGTTTACTCACAAATTCAATCAGGAAAAGCCTTTAAATTTAATTATAAATTAAACTCTTATCGGTATTGAATCGCTTAAATCTAGTGGTTTCAGTCAGCTTTGAGGGGATAGGACTATTAGGAGATAACATTATTTGGCTGAATAATGAAAGGGATGCAACAAAACCAGAAAGTTCACAAAATCATGTCTTGTTGGGGGAGGGGGGGGGTTCTTTTGGTAAAACAGTTTATTCATCAGAATGTGTATACATTTTTTTTCAGCGCCAGTTTTCTTCTAGCCGTTTACATTACATTGTAAATAGGTAGATCAGTGGGTACTTAGATAGGGCATATTAGTCAATTATTAAGGGGGGTTAGTGTGTTAGCCATAATAAGTTCAATGTTATGGCTTAAGAGGGTGGGTCGCTGCAAAAACCGCTGCTATTATGGTATAGCTGAGGTAAGTTATTGAGTGAGGGCGGGGGAACGTAAGCCTAAGTTTGTGGCTTGGACTAGATTGGTCATCCTACTGGTTTAAAAATGACTAGGCCGACACGAGTCTACGTTGTTTTAAAGACACTGCATGGCTGCACCCGAATTGTGGTGATGGCAGTTCAGCAAACATACAAAACTTTCATTAATCAGGTTGCGGCTTAGAACTCTTTTAAAAGACTAGACACAAATTGAAATTGAAATTTCAGAATTGAAAAAAAAAAATAGTTAAGCTTCTGTATATGCTATGATCGTCAGGGGGGATGCGACAATTATCAAGACAATGGCTAATAATGAATATTTTTTTAAATAACTACTGGGGAATTGACTTTTTCAAGATAAATAATCAATTCAACGTATACGACTTATGGGGGGGGGGGGGGGGGAAACATACAACAAGTATCTGTAATTGGTTCAGTATTGACTGCCTTTATTCAAACATCCAACATCTGTGATTTAAGGGATATTTTGTATGCATGTTATACACCTGAACCATCCACATGTGCCAAAATTAACATTCACTTTGCTTGTTTGTTTCACATTTGATGCATTCCATAATACTTCAAGAGGAAAACTGTCGAGCCAACCTACGAAACATTAAAGATTTACATATTTCCTGGTTAAATTTTGAATTATACACTTCTGTAACCGTAAAGTCATTCAACAGTTAGTTCGCCAAGATTTCCTCCGCAACAAATGGTTTCAAAATGCATGTTTCATAACTTGACATTTCCATGCCGAATGCTGACTTTGAGTAGTTAATTTCACAATTCCAGTTCATCTCTGTGTTATGTCGTATAAGTGGCATCACACGAATAATAGATGCATGATACAGCTTTCGGGTGTGGGTTTTAAAATTTGAATTCTTTTTCATTTTTTTCAACAGTTCAGGATTTTAACCCCAGATATTGACAAAATAGCATTATGATCGCACCGACTTTGTAAGCCAGCGTTTACAGGATCTCCGACTACAACTATTTGTACATTCTTAATATTGTACACAAAATAGTATCTATGGATATACAAGGTAGATTACACTTTCCTGTGCAAAATATAAACATTATCAAGTATACGACAAAAAATATCATAAATACACGTAAATACTGACATCTACCAGGATGACCCATCCGATGTAACTGATCAAAATCTATCGATAAGGATCAATTCCCATCTCACATTGCGCAAAAACTAGCGCATACAAAATGGTGCATCTGATCTTAACTGGTCTTTGGGAAAATACACTGTGAGCCATTCTCTGGTCGTGGAGTGACTGATGGCAAGACATGATTCGTTATGCACTGGACCATCACAAGTAGATATTCGACAAGTTTGATGACATGTATAGGTCGATGAAGGTTGGCTCAATGATGGTTTAATGGTGCGGCAGCCTTCATATGGGGGTGAGGAATGGGTGAGCAAGTCGTTTAAGAGAACCGCACACAGATGGATGGACTATAACAATATCAAAATCAAAACTCTTCAAACCCTGATGCACATGGATGCGTACTTTTGTTTTTCTTTCCTTCTCTTTTTCGAATTTTAATTTAGTTTAATTTTAAACAGCATTCAAAAGTGAAATCACAGAGTTTTTAGTCGGTTAGTCTTTTTTTTTTTTTTTTAACTTCAACAAAGTCGAAGCTAAAGCATCCATGTCATGGTGATTTAGTAAAATATTGCTGGTGAGTTATGACCTTTTACACACACATATATAGAAAAATGCCACAATGAAAACGGTTGGGTGACCTGTGAACGGATGCAAAGATGAATAGCAGTTTAAACTGGTTTGATCACGGTGACGTCACTGTTTGAGACGCTGGTTGATTGAATGCTGGGAGGTCTGTTTGGAATGAGTCTACTGTAAAAGGGACACCTCCGCCCTAACCAGCTGATAAAAACTCCAGTGTGATATGCCTACTAGGGGGAATGGGGTTACAAACATGGTGAGAACGAAAAAAACTAAATGGCCATTTCCTTCCTTTGTTTCTATCAAATTCCGCAAACAAAATAAAGACTAGATTATGATACGTCACTGGACGTTTATTACAAATACTTAGCGCGGAGTGCACAACTCTGTGACCGGCACGATGTGTTTCGATAGGAGTCCCGGTGTTTGTGTGCCTAGAACACAGACGCCGCATGTACCCAGCATATGGGGGCACCCCATGGAAGTCACCTTGTAATGCGCATGTCTGTCAGATCAACATCTATGAGGCCACACTCATCAAGCCAAGGGATCTGATTGGTTGTTGTTGGTACTGGTTTTACGCCGTATCGGCAGCAAAGGACATATTCATGGCGAGCCATTCTTTTCTTCTTTTTTTTTCCTTCAATTTTTTTCAATTATTCTTCATTATGCTGTATTATTATTCAACCATTGCTTTTAAACAGAATGTAAAGTTAAGGGCCTAGTTAGTTCTCCACGTTTTAAAGTTGCATAGTCTGATAGCTTTGAGCTTCTGGCTTTTAAAAATATATTATTTGAGATAAATATACTAGGTTGATCATTATAATCTTCTTTCCTTTAGTACGAAGTAACTTTGACTAACTTGTAGTATAAACATGCGGAATCAAAACTCTGGCCTCCATAGGCTATTACATTGAATTATTATGTCCTTCTAAATAGCAATACATACTTAATAGTTGCATAAGTATCGAAGTTGGATATGTCGATTCAGATCTAGATAAGTGTCTTGGTTTTGACAATTTGATGCTTTTATCGGACTATGCAACTTTTAATGGACAGCGTAGCGCTTAATATTTTAGTCACTACAGCTGTTTTCTTTTCAAAAACCTAAAAACCCAATCCACAATAACAAATGTACCGTACACCAATTCTCATATCAAAGACAGAATTTGAACTGAACTGCTTGAACCAGATTGTCCAGTCTGGCGTCCCAGTCGACGTGGTAATATCGCACATACACGCGCGCGCGCCTAACTCCGCTGGCGCCCCCAGCGGAAGGCGTGCGAACTACAAACGGACGGTCCATGGGTGTGGTGGCCCCTCGTTGACAGTGAGTGGTCCCAATAGGGGTATTTCTAAAAATGCTATGAGCAGATCCAGCTGCAGCCGGCTTCCTGATATGAACATGGTTATTTGGGGATGGGGGTGGTATGCAGTGCACTACAGTAGTAGTAGTAGTACCCATATCGAATAGTTTCAGAACACAATTTAAAGTTGCATAGTCCGATGCTTTTTTGGGGTTTCTGTAATTTTTCTGAGATAAATTTATTAAATATTTTGATATTATCTACCTTAGTTTAGCTTGAACTAACTTATTTTGAATGGCTAAGTTTTGAGATATTTGAAGTGCAAACATGTCAAATTAGTTTTGTCAAATACGCCAAAACTCTTTTACGCTAGGCTTCTGCAGTAACAGGTTCTATCAAATTGACTCAGTATTTCCGTCTATGTGCCAACAAATGTTTAATAAGTGCACCAGTATCTAAGTCAGATATGCAGAATCAATTCTAGATAATTATTTTCGTTTTGAAAATGTGACACTTTATCGGACTATGCAGCTTTAATTCAACTAGGAGCGGGGAAATCGATCAATAAATGTTATATATATGGATTCAGGGTTGTTTGTTTAAAATTTTTTTTTTTATTTTTGATAAATACCAAACCCTCAAAAAGGCAAGTTGATTAGCTCTCCATTTTCTGGTAGTTGGGTCCCTGGTATACGTGTCTTTACTCCAACCATCTATCAACAGAACCATGATGACATCGATACACTGACACCATTCCTTGATATGGATGTTCTATACCTGACTGTACTGTGCCGCTACACTTTTAGGCCATGTATACATAGACTGTCCCCTTGTGGCGTGTTCCGTTGTTCCGTGATCACTTGTGACCTTGTGACGCGCCACAGAGACAATGAACCTGTGCTTTGCTTACTGGCTGTTCCCATAGGTTGGTCGCAGAGTCCTCATGGCCTTGTGCAGGGAACATAGAGAATGAATATGTTCATTGTCTGTGTCGCATGTCACAAGGTCACAAACAAACACAGAACAAGGGAACACGTCACAAGGGATACACAGCCTATGGATACACAGCCTTAGGTTTCAGTGCAACACTTTTAACTCAGCTGGTCTCAGGCATTTGACCGGCCATTGGCATGCAGCTATGTCATCAACAATACATACAAAGGCGACCTATATATTACGCACAGATATATATACTTCTATGTAATCTCTCGTTTTCTCCTATTTTTAAGCAGCTGTGGCGGCTGTTTAACGCAAAGTCTATCTTTGTACCATCATGTTCAACACAATGTATGTTATAAGCCTACTCCAGCTACAGGCTTGGCAGCTCGCCACCTACCGATAACCAGCTCAGCTCGGCCACTGTTATACTAGCATATCACAATGGTACTCATACATTATCAGACAGGCACAATCTACATCACACAGCACAACACTTGTAGCTATACCCACGATTCTCTAAGTTAAGCAACTCCTAAGCAAATAAATGTCCTCCAATCATCAGATCGACAGTTCTATGTTTATGAATGAAAAAAGCTCCAACTTACGACACAAAATGTGCATATTGTATAAATCAACAGTTTGTCACCTCCTCGCAGTTACAGTACTAGCTTTGCTATTGAGTTGATAAATAACTTTTTGTATGTGTATTTCTTTCCTTATTATATCTGGCACCCCTAAACACAATCAGTACATGAATAGTAAGTAATACAGCACTGGGGGAGTAGGATATGTGGCAACCCAATTCCAAATATGGAGTAAAATCAAACATGGCGAATCCAATGGTAATGAAGAGTAGCGATACATTTGTAACAACACTAGTTACTTTTACATTCCAGTTAAACAAATTTCCAATGAGAAGAGTTCAGATTAAATCAGAAATATACTTATGTGTATTAATAGTCTGTGAGTGTATTAAAACAAAATTGCTGAGTCATTGACTGGCTAACTCTTGAGGGTCATGTTGAAATGTTGAGTGCAATTTGTGTTGACGTGGAGCACAGTGGTGAGAACCCGGGAAGTGAGCGATTATTACATAATACATGGGTACAAATCTGTTCGACCCAGTCTGTCCCTCTCTCATACCCACACCTATTAGTAACATTACAGCCACCGTTAACATAGCATTGGCGACTTGCGATCTATAACAGCAGTACAGCTGATTATTGTGGGGGGAAATGAAACTGTCTTTTACACTAAGTCACAATTCCTAACCCATTTCGTCATCACGTTTACAATGCTCGTTTCATTGATTACATCACAAAACATACACAGCGAGCAAGCTGAAAAGGTGTCTAAAGCAAACCCGCATGTCATACTGTTCTCTTAATGATTATCATTGGCTCAACTCCACCAACTACAAGTGTTATGAAAGTAGTCCCGACACACCGATAGCAACATGTATTATTGCACCAAATAAAAAAGAAATAACGAAACAGACCAGTTTCACAAGGTCATTCGTGTCAAACCCAGCAAATATGAATTTCTTTTTTTCTGACCATACATAGTTGATAGATTTAGCGAGTGTTAATGATAATGCGAGTGTTACAAGTTGAAATTACTCTTGTTTCTTTTCTTTTATTCTAAGGTTGGCAATGAATCAGAAGATTAACATAATTTGTTAATTATGAACAGAGCTTTGCTTAAAGAAGAGAACAAAAACCATCCTCCAAATGAACAAATAACGAGGTTACTCTCTTTAAAAACAAAATAGAAGCAATTTGCACAATAACAATATTAAAGTATCTGTGTGCCTATACTAGATCTGACACTTACTTCCCATGTGATATTTTGAATTAATAAGCGCCATTCTTCTACTAATAATTAAGTAAACAAATTTAATTCAGCCCTTTAAAAAATACACTAAAAAGCATCCACCCACCCAAAAGTACTCCTAACTGGCATGCTCATTCGCAGAAATACGGTAAATGCATACAAACCAGAGACCCTTATCTGGAGAGAAAAATGCTCTCCCAAACTTCGTGATACATCTTTTTTAATACGAAAAGACTTTTAAAATGAAAGGTATGCATGCGTTAATGTAGAGATAATCTTGATGACAGAGAAGGCAGTACATTATATAGTGCTGAAATATCACAAAGTATTCGTTATATATATACAACATACTAATTTAGTTCATACCTACACAGGCCACTATACATAAGGCCACAGTGCATGACCAGAATTAAAAGGACCGACAAACTAATCGACACGTTGCCATGGTAACTGTAGGCAAGCCAAGCGGTGCGGAACCTGTTCACCCATCCACAAAGCTTCAATCTCATTCGCAACCAACAGCAGTTCCATCAGGTGTTCGCTAATACTTCAGAATGATCCAACGCAGGATAATATTACCATAGACAATTTCCTTTCAATATGTTGGCATGGCAACCTTTTGAGCGGTGTTGATTATTCCTGGCGAGTTTCTACCACTACACTGGTTATTACACACACTTGGGGTTATTCGTTTACAAGTCACCATCAAACAACTAAACCAAACGTGCAGAGGTCTTGGCAACATGGCCTTTTGTTGTTATTGCTTGTTGTTGTTGTTGCTGTTGTTATTGCTGTCAATGCTTAGTGGTGTTTCCACAGCGACTGTTGCTACGACCGCAGCTTCTGGTTAATTATCGGGTAAACACAATGGTCTAAGTAGTGCACATTGCCCCCTGGCTACGGCCCGGTCAAGGTTCGGCCAAGGCCAGCTTTAAGGCCCGTCCAAGGCCAGCTTTAATGACTGGTCAGAGCTCGGTCAAAGCTCGGCCAAGGCCAGCTTTAAGGCCTGGATAAGGCCAGCTTCAAGGACCGACCAAGGCCACCTTTAAGGCCCGTTCAAGGCTCGGTATTAATGTCAGCTTTAAGGCCCAGCTTAAGACCGGTCAAGGCTCGGCCAAAACCAGCGCTAAGGCCTGCAGTGAAGGCTCGGCCAAGGCCAGCTTCAAAGCCCAAATAAGGCCCCGCCAAGGACCGATGTAAGGCCCGAGTAAAGCCTAACTAGGGCGTGCTAGCATTCTGGCTAAGGTTTGTATGGGGCCTGGTAGGACCTGACTATGGCCCGGCTAAGGCCTGGGGTAGGGCCCCACCAAAGAAGGCCTAGTCAAGGACCGGGCAAGGAAGAACCGGCCAAGGAAGAACCTGCCAAGGAAGGACCAGCCAAGGAAAAACCAGCCATGGAAGGACCGGCTAAGGAAGGACCAGCCATGGAAGGACCAGCCAAGGAAAGATCGGCTAAGATTTGGCTAAGGCCTGGCCAAGGGCCGGTCTGCCAAGCCAAGGGTTTGTCCAAGGCCCAGATAAGCCCTGGCCAAGAGTCTGTCTAAGGCCCAACTAAGGGTCATCTAATTCCCAGCTAAGGCCCGGCTAGGGTGCAGCTAAACCCCGGACAAGGGCCTGTCTAAGGCCCAGCTAAGGGTGTATAAATCCCAACTAAGGCCTGCCCGGGGTCCTGCTGGGGTTCCGGCTAAGCCTCAGCCAAGGCCCAGCTAAAGGTCGTCTAATTTCCATCTAAGGCCAGGTTAGAGTCCAGCGAAGCCCCAGCTTCTGTCTAAGGCTCAGCCAGGGCTGCCGGTCCAATGCTTAACCAGGTTGCGTTGTTATCAAGGCAGAACCTAGGCAGCAAGCATGTGAAGCTCTAGAAGTGAGGCAGCCCAATGTCGGCCGCTTTCGTGTCACCACACCTTTCAGAGCCGCTGTGTACATTGTTGCAGAAGGCTCCCGCTATAAGATAGCACAACTCCTGTCCAACTAAGGGGTGTCTAATTCCCACCTAAGGGCCGCCTAGGGTTCAGCGAAGCCCAAGCTTCTGTCTAAGACCTGGCTAGGGCCTGGCTGGGGGCTTGGCTAAGGTTTGACCGGGTTGCATTGTCATCAAAGCAGAACCTAGCACGCCATGCAAAGGCAGCAGCTTCTGAAGCTCTAGAGGTCGTGTCACCACACCTTTCAGAGTCGCCGTATTGCAGAGGTCTCACGTTATAACACAGCACAACTCCTGCATGCACAACCACCAAAAAAAAACCCACAAAAATAAAACCATTAAAACAAAAAAAACTAAGGTAAAATATGTGCACAGAAAGTACATAGTGTGCATCTCAAATCTATTTGTGATATAATATAATATATATATACATATAAAAAATTCCGCAGCATGTGGTTAACTGCGACATATCTCACAATAACTAGTAACTAACCTGTTAGGTGATCCATTTACACACATGCGATGCCTTACACCTCGTTTCATACCTTCCAGCTCATGCAGTTCCTTCCGTGAAATAGAACCCACCACACATCAAGAGCAACGCTATCATTTCAAGTCTAATACATTATTCAGAGCGCTTCAAATCTTACCCTGTAACATAACGCCAATATCGACAGAATATAGTGAGTACATAATATGAACGAATCTGAGATTATACATGGAATACTATGAAGAGTGGAAGCAACCATAAAGGTACACGTTAAGAAGACATAGGAAGGTGTGAATGAGTGGAAAGGGAGGACAGCCAAAATGAGTTCACTTTTGTTTTGAGTGTGCCAAATACAAACACATGTTCTTTTGATATTAGCACTTTACTGTGTACTAGGTGTGGGTGTGAATTTCAGTTTACTCACCGGCACCTATACCCCTTGATTGATATTACATTAAATAAATTGACAAATCTATTGCACTAGTAAATAGAATTACTATATTAAAACAGGTAATTTTACCACACACTTTGAAGGCATGAACTGGTTTTAAAATTCAAGCCTTAAGGAAGATAAAGTGTTTGAAATTATTATTGGTATGCCATGCTTCCCGTGTCACCGTAACGAAATACACTATACGTAAATCAAGTTACAATTCCACACTTTTAATACTGAAATACGAGATAATAGTTATTATAATAATAATAATATATACAAAATTATGTTTCATTAGTAATTATGCACACCCTTGACACTTCGGCTACAACCAACTCCGTATTAAAGTTCCGTTGACACATTTTGTTTTTGGGCGCTGATAAGATACCATTATCTTCTCATACTCTGGGCACCCCCCAGCAGAGGCGCCCAGGTAGACTGCGATAAGTGTGGCTTGTGGGCACCCGGGTCCCCGTCGTACAACCAGTAGTCCGAAGCATGCTGGTCCCGCTGGCACTGGTCACCATGGTTACCAGGGGTGCGATGTCTTTATATGGTGATCCAGGTAGAGGTGGAGGTGGTGGTGGTGGTGGTGGTGTTCGTGTTTGTGTTCATGTTCGTATTGGTGGTGGGCTTGGGGTTGGTGTTGTTCGGGGTGATGGTGGTGGCTGTGGCTGTGGCGGAGGTGGTGTTGGTAGGGGCGTTGGTGGTGGTGGAGGAGGTGGAGGTGGTGGTGGTGGTGGAGGTGGAGGTGGAGGTGGAGGTGGTTGTGGAAGTGGTGGTGGTGGTGGAGGTGGAGATGGTGGGGGTGTTGGTGTTGGCATGGGCATTGGTGTTGATGTTGGTGTTGGTGTTGGTGGGGTTGTTGGTGGCATTGGTGGGGTTGCTGGTGTTGGTAGTGGTAGTGGTGTTGGTGGGGAGGGGGGATGTTGCTGGTGTTCGTGTTGGTAGTGGTGTTGGTGGTGGTGGGTGTGGGGTGTTGGTGGTGGTGTTGTTGGTGGCATTGGTGGGGGTGTTGTTGGTGGCATTGGTGGGGGTGTTGGTGGTGGCATTGGTGGGGGTGTTGGTGGTGGCGGTGGTGGCGGTGTTGGTGGTGGCGTTGGTGGTAGGGTGTTGGTGAGGGTGAAAATGTCCCCTGCTAGTTGTTCGAGGTATGCTGTCCATTGGGATGTGATGGATTGAGCAGGCGGTCAACTGCAATAAAAAAACAGAATGAGTACAGGTTGGTTGGTTGTTGGAGTTTTACATCCTGGCAAAATCTAAGGTCATATCAGGACGGGAATGAGTAGAATATATCAGCTTACTATTTATCCAATACTGATTTGGTAGGTGATGAGTAGTACCAGGAGATGCGATGGCCATTAAATGAACAAACCGGAAATTGAGGCACCTATGCAACTTGGATGTCTTCACCGATACCAGCGTCAAAGTAAAAGCTAATAGGAAATAATTAGAGAATTGCCAATCGATGCTGAAATGATTGTAACAATGGTCTAAAGAGAGTGACCTGATTTTAACATGTATGCATATTCGTTTTCTTTACCAAATATTAAATTCTAGAAATATTAACTGCGCTGACCTATTGAGAATAGCCACAGGACACTTGCACACCTGCCAACTTTTGTTAAACGAAAATCCTAATAAGCGAAGCGAGGCGGGCAAGCGTTCTAGGGGGGTCCGGGGGGAAAATTTGAAAAATACATAAAAAATGGTGCATTCTGGTGCATTTTCAGAGACATTTTAGGCATATTATTAAAGAAATTATTACCAGTGAAAAAGCGGAATAATGTTTATAATTCGTAGGGCGGAATGAGAATTTAAAAAATCGTAAATATTCCGCTAAAATCGTAATAGTTGGCAGGTATGCACTTGGTGTATAGGTCCTGATCAGATTTATCCTTACGTAGCTCAAATAGCCCATTCTGTGATGTCATGCAGGGAAGTGATAGGTAGAATTACAAAAGGTTTGAAAGCAACTATTAATCCAAGTAGGCCATCTGGTACTTTCCTTGGTATTCCCTTCTATGTGGCTTAATAAGTGCATCAGCATCTAAGTTAGATATACAGAATCAAATCTAGATCAGTGTTTTGGTTTTGAAAATATTATGCTTTCATCGTACTATGCAGCCTTAAAGTCGGGATCCCTTGTAACCATAAAGGACCATAACCATAAATAAGTTACAAATAAACGAATCAGTTAGATGCATACAAATCTACTGACCATCATCTACAGGTATTGAGGGGAGCGATCCCTCCTGCCCGTTGATTGGCGGGTTCCTCCACATTCCACGCGTGGAGCCCTCCTCAGGTGCAGAAGTTCCATTCTCGGACTTTGGAATCATTGCTGGGCTGGCTGCGGTTGTTCGTGGTGGGTCTGCTGAAATCTTATCGGTGCCCGAAGTTAGCAGGGTGTACAATGAGCTGTTGCTGGAGACATCTGCGACAACTGGCTTGTGGTCCACGACAGCCGCAGGAGCTGATGTCGGTGGCACAGAGTTGGTTGCTGTTGGGGTGCTGGTGGGTGGCAGCTGTTCAGCCACCAGAGGTGCCACAGATACTGGCGAAGGGCTTGGCTGAGATAACACGGCTTGTGGTTGCGGCATCTGCTGTGGCGGTGGGGTGACATTGGTAGGCGCGGGAGTTGCGGCGCTAAGTTGCAGCCCTGGAGTTGTCATCAAGATGATAGGGGCATGCCCTCCAATCCCTCCGAGAAGATTTGTGCTAGCTGTTCATGAAATGACGAAATACAGACTAAAATTGAATGTTTATGACATTAGGACATAGTAGATCTTGTCAAAATATCAGCAAAAGCACCCAATCTGACTTCTTTCAATTACTATCCTATGTGCTCTATTTTGAATTTGAACAAAGATAGATTTACAATATATATATATATGTTAATTTTAAGATAAATAAAGATGGTCAGTCAATTAAACATAATTTAACAAATCGGTTCTTAAATAGGTTAACTAGTAAGGAATTTTCTCCCCTCAAATAGTGCGGTCATTTTAGTAAATTCACCTGTTCTGATATATCAGATTATGATAGGAAGCAAAACTTCCAAAGAGCAATATTACTCATTCATTTACACATACTGGATAAACAGAACAATGCACGAAGGAAGGGAGAGTGAATACCTGCATTACACCTCTTATGTGAGCGGACATTTTATTTTTAAAGAAAATCAAATCACAATGAAGTGTGGTTAACATTTTTTTTTACATCTAAGTAGGCGAAATTCGATTGGGAATAAAAAAGATCTCTAAATGTTTATTTCTGGGTTCTTTTAAAAGCCACAAAAATAAGAACAAGAAAACAGGTTGTCAAACGACCACAGCTGTGCAATTCTGCTACATATATATGGGATGTTTTTTTGTGTAAGATAGCCCCCCTATTAACACATCACTCACTGTTTGTTTTGTTTGTTGTTGGAATTCTAGGTCCCAGGAACATCTTAGCTCATATCAGGACGGGTACCGACTTGTGACTGTGCACTCATGGTGACTTTATAGTGCTGCCCCACTGGGAAATCAGGTCACCAGCACCATGACCTGATAACCCCATCAATCACATTATCCTTACACTGAGCTAACCAGTCCTTGCCCTATCCTATATATGCAAAGCACCAAGTATCAATTTTGTATGTCATTAGTTTGACTCGAGCGGGAATCAAACTCCCGATCTCCCACACGGGAGGCTTGTGCTCTACCGATTCGGCCACCCCGTTCGGTTACGCACTGTCAGTGGTAGGTCTCTTCTCATGGGTTGTGTCACTAGACCTGGGATTACTTACGTTGAATCAATGTTATTGTTGGTGGCGTACCCGCGTCAGGCCTCACCCCAGGGACAGCGATTTGAAGTTGGCCATTTGGGACTTGTGTTGACTGCTGTCCCAGCTGCTGAAGCAATTCTATCAAATTGATAGGCTTTCCTTGTTGCTGCTGCTGCAACTGTTGCTGCTGCTGTAATTGCTGTTGCTGTTGTAGCTGCTGCTGCTTAAGCTGTTCTTGCTGTTGTTCTTGCTGCTGCTTAAGCTGTTGCTGCTGTTGTAGAAGCTGTTCAACAACTATATGTTGGACCGACTGACTTTGGTGTTGAAGAGGCGCATTCTGCTGTATTGGCGTCGGTTGGGACTGCGTCTTGGCGATTTGTGGGCTACTCTGAAGCAGCTGCGCAAGCGGACTCACAATGCTGAATCCTGTCGAGTTGCTTGCCTGACTAACTTGTATCGGTGTCTGCAGTGATTGGCTTGTCACCACCAAACCAGTCGTCGTGTGGTGGCCAGTTGTGGTCGGCGTAGTTGCATACACTGCATGCGGACCTGCTGTAGTTCTTGCATTAATCACGCTTTCCTGTGTGCTCAGTGTATAGAGACCTTGTGTCGGCATTAGTGTGAATTGCTGTTGCTGCGTTTTCTCGACAGTCTGCTGAGAAGCTTGGTAGTTCTGCAGCTGTGTTTGTATGTTAACAGCATTGTGCTGCTGTGTCAATGTTGATGGCTGTTGAGACTGTGAGGGAGGAGTAGGCTGTTGTGTCGCCTGTGTTTGCAAGTGAATTTGCTGTACATTCATTTGTTGCTTGTCATCTTGTTGTTGCTGCTGCTGCTGCTGTTGTTGCTGCTGCTGTTGTTGCTGCTGCTGCTGTTGCTGCTGCTGCTGTTGCTGAACACATTGCTGAAGCTGTGACAGTAATGCTTCATTAGACTGTCCCGTGCCAGACTGACTGATGACAAACAAGGGTTGATTTGTTGCATTCATACTAGTTAAGGATGTGTTATTGAGCTGATTCAGCTGAGAGAGACCAGACTGCTGGGAGACCTGTGTCTTAAATACAGCTGTACCAAACAACTGTGCTGGTTGCTTGGGTGGCTGGGGTAGTATTGGTACCTGTGGTTGTGATTGCACAGTTGTAGTCGATGTTACTTGCTGACATGTCACCTGCATTGGCTGGATATCTCTTTCCTTGTGTTGCTGAACAATCATCTCTTGCTGCTGTTGTTGCTGTTGCTGCTGGAAATACGACTCAATAGTATGGTTCGAAGCTGGCTGCAGAGGTACCTGTGATTCTGTTGTTGCACAGTGTGGAGTGGGCATCGCAGGTGCCTGATGGACCGTTTGTTCATGGGACGTCTGCACAATCATTGGCTCATGCTGTGGAGGATTTTTGAGTGAAGCTGGTTCTTTGCTAACTTCTGCGTTCAGCATGGCAGTAGATGTAGTCTGACCAGTGCTATGTGAATTGTGACCGGTCTCCTCCATCAGCTTCTGCAGTTCTAGCTGGAGTTCACTTGGTGTTAGCACATTCTTCATTGAATCAGAAGTCTTTTGTGTCAAGGTTGCCTGTGGAATGTGTGAGACCTGGCCTTGACCTTTCTCAAGCTGCTGGATCGAGCTCTGCACTTGTTGAATGGAGCTCTGCACTTGGGATATCTGCTGCAGTGGGCTGTGTATCCCTGGCGCAGCAAGCTCTGGAGGCGGGCTTTGTACCTGATGTTGCAACGGTAGCTGCACCTGCTGCAGATTACTTTGTCCTTGCTGCAGAGTGCTCTCTCCTTGCTGCATGGGGCTTTGCCCTTGCTGAATTGAGCTCTGCACTTGCTGCAGAGGGCTTTGCAATTGCTGAAGAGAGCTCTGCACTGACTGTAATGTGCTTTGCACCTGTAAAGGACTCTGTACTTGCTGTAAAGGACTTTGCACAGATGGTAGCGTGCTTTGTACCTGTTGTATTGAGTTATTTACCTGTTGCAGAGGGCTTTGTACCTGCTGCAGAGGGGCTTGCACCGGCTGCAGAGGGCTTTGTACCTGCTGCAGAGGGCTTTGCACCTGCTGCAGAGGGCTTTGCACCTGCTGCAGAGGGTTTTGCACCTGCTGCAGAGGGTTTTGCACCTGCTGCAGAGGGCTTTGCACCTGCTGCAGAGGGTTTTGCACCTGCTGCAGAGGGCTTTGCACCTGCTGCAGCGGGCTTTGCACCTGTCCCAGAGGGCTTTGCACCTGCTGCAGAGGGCTTTGCACCTGCTGCAGAGGGCTTTGCACCTGTCCCAGAGGGCTTTGCACTGGTCCCAGAGGGCTTTGCACCTGTCCCAGAGGGCTTTGCACCTGTCCCAGAGGGCTTTGCACCTGCTGCAGAGGACTTTGCACTTGCTGTAAGGAGCTTTGCACCTGCTGCAGTGGAGTCTGCAGCTGCTGTATTGGGCTATGTACCTGCTGAGTTGGACTTTGAACTGTTGACACTGGACTTGGTGCTGGTTGCAGTGGGCTCTGAACTTGCTGCATTGAGCTTGGTGGTTGTTGATGCATCAAACTGGCAACCTGTTGCACTGTTGGCGCACCTTGCACTTGCTGGTTCTGTGAGATGTGCACACTGTGCTCGATGGGACATAGGTCAGTGTTCTCTGTATTAAAACTCAGTTGCTGAGGTTGCTGTGCTGGTATCTGATGCTGTGCCGGTATCTGCTGCAGCTGTGTTGGTATCTGTTGCTGTGGTTGTTGCTGCTGCTGCTGTTGTTGCTGCTGCTGTTGATGTTGCTTTGGCCATTCTTGATTTTGGATAGGATTGCTTGGATTAGGCTCAGATATTTGAAAAAGGTTCCGTATGGGCTCAGTTTCTTGGAATGCTTCACTTCGACTTCGCTTGGCATGGGAGTGGTTGTCATAATCATCATCCTCTTGTTCATTATCTTGCTGCAACTGCTGGTGAATTTCAACTGTTTTACGACTCAAGAGTTCCTCCTTTTCCATATCTTTATTGTTATTTGAAGTGTAACTCATATGTTGCTGGCTTAGCCCGTATGATGATGTAGCTGGGCCTTCAACCAGTGCCCGCAGCTCTGGACTAAATGAATGCGAATCACTTGTCTTTGGCTGAGATGTCAGTTTAGCATTTTCTGTAGTAGAACAGTGCAAGAGCTGGGGAACAAAGCCAGTTATCTGAGCAGTTTGGTCGATTGCAGAAGTATCAATTGGAGTAATCACTAAATTAGCCTTGGAATCATTCGCGGCTTCTTCATCTTCAGCTTTCTGAATCTTTTCCATGACCACAGATGATATTACAGATCCTCCCTGTGATGCTTCCTGAAACTGCTTGTTCAACATCACTGCAACTGTAAGATGATTTCAAAAACGCTTAAAGACACATAATTAAGAATTAAAACGAGAATTACAAAGAGCATATACACTCTATTTGAAAAAACATTTACGGGGACATTACCTAAAGGGACGTTTTTATTATTTACTTTTAATTAATTAGCTAAGATAATGTAAATTGGCCTTCAATATTATAATCGTGTATTATTTTGTACTGCCATGTTCTTTGCATAATACCAGCATGTCCCAATAAATGAGCCCTTTTAGCATCAAGACATAGTCAGGGTCCACACACATGTGAAGATATGGAATTCAAGACTATTTCAAGGCTTTTCAAGGCTGTTTTTGATAGGAATTCAAGACTATTTTCATTTGGATTTCAGGGGGGGAAAACAATTGTGAATGGCGATTTCAGACTAATTTAGATCAGTGGGGACAGTTCAATGGAATTCAAGGCTATTCAAGACTAATTACTCAAAATAGGTTAAATTCAAGGCTTTTCAAGGCCTTGAAATGGGGAAAATGAAGTTCAAGAATTGTCAAGACTTTCCAGGCCTCAAACGGACCCTGCATAGTCTATGCTCAGCACCATTCTCTCTAGCTACCAAGAAACCAAATAAGTACCTGGTGACACAAATGCCTTGGCAGCTGTTGCAGCTTCGTCCATCTCCATCGGAACTTCTTCTGTCTTAACTGCAGTTGTCAACAGTTTCATTGCCAACGGCTTGCTCATCGACACCTGTCCTGGGGCTTTGAGGATCACTGGACAGCAGCAGACGGAATCAAAGCATTAGTATGGAACAGTAATACAGCCGCTGGTCATGCATCACCAGACTCTACTGGCTGCATGTGCAATGTGTGTATGTGTGTGTCTGTGTGTAGGTATGTGGTATGTTTGGTCTGTGTTGGCGGTGGCTGACCATCCAATGGTCGGTGGGTTTATTTACTTGCAAATGTACAACAATCTAAGCGCTTTCTTATGGGTCAGACATGAGTCGCTGGTATTCATCTGTACAGACCCTTTAATAGAAGTATGCTACAAGTGTACAGCCAAGGGTTGGACATAATCTGACAGATAATTGAGCACTAAAATATATCATATTTAATTTTCATTCTTGTCTTACTATAATCATAGATAATCAACCACCAGACATCATATATGAGAAGCTGCTTCAGCTACCTGCATATACATAATAAAATATAGATATGTAATATCTGTTTTCATTACCTTGCAATTGGCACAGGTCAAACAATGCAAACCAATGCATAAATGCTCTGAAATATGCTCGAAGCTATAATATAAACAGGGGCTGTTTGTGCATATACAGTGTGCTGCTTCTCAGTTATCATGTTATGTGGGTATGTTCGGGTGTCTATATTCTCGTGTGTCATTGTTCACTCGGCGCCGATAGTGGAACCTGCAAAGAATTGGGTTAGGAGGCACTAGCAACGTTCTTATTATAACCCTTTGGACTGAAACCAATGACATACAACATAACACATGCTCTTCTACAACATAGGATTATTTTATCATTCGGCCCGCCAAAACCGTAGTCATGCTTTCAAATACCAAAATTTCAGAAAATTACCATTTCCCAAATAAAATCTTCCCAATTTTTTCTTTGACTTGGCAATTTTTCTGAAACTTCAACACAAATGTGTCTTATTCCCACATCATTTAATTCAAGTATAAATACTATTTATTGCAACAATTAGTGGGTTTTATTTGAAGATAAAGATAAAGGAAATCCCCCAAAAGCAACTACAATATATTATTTAATGGAGAAAATCGATAAATGAAGTGATCAACAGCTACTAATTATTTTCCATATTTTCTAGTTCTAGCCTGATTGTGGTTTTAAATTGCAGATTAACAAGATTTTTCTCCTTTAAAAAAAGGTAATAAATTTGAATTCAAACAAACTTGAACATTGGCTTGGGCAGGTGGAGAGGAGTGAAGTTGAAGCAGCATATCTATCACACCCATAGCTTCCACGTAACCGCCCCTTAGGGTAGTAATCTCCAGTGGGAAGTATACACCAACAACTCCGAGTCGAAGTACAGGTACCTGATGGTGCATTCACCACTGCTCTTACGGCATGTGTGCCACAGATTCAATTCAATTATTTGTTTGCGAACCGAAGTTCATTTGTTGGTGCTCAGAACGCCGGACCTCCCGCAGATTCAATACCACCGGTATGTGGCTACTGCTAAGCAAGCACCACTCTACCTTTTTATCGGTTAAACTTGGCACTACTTAAAGAGTCACTCAACATTATCAACAATATTAAACATGTTCAGACTACCACTTAATTTTAATGAATCCTTCCCACCCACCCACAGAAAAAAAAACTAAGAAGGAAATTAAAAAAGATATGGACTATTTTCTCATATTGTAGATGTTAGTCTCAATTAGAGGTTGTATTTACACAATGAAGGTGGACAGCCTCTAGTCACCCTCTTGTAAATTCCATTTTACTCAGCTCTTTGCAATGGGAGCTGTTTGTCATATTGTTCTGCTACATTGCTCAGCAATAGCTAATGCCTGGCAAGGGTGCCAAATTCAGTTGAGCTAATGACTGACAGGTAAGTCACAACAGCAAATGTTTATAAACATCCATCACATGGCCAGAAACCACATGGTTCGACTCAGTAAGTGTTCTGATTGGTGGGCATAGGAGAGGGCCATAAGTGTCAAGACTGGAGGCAGCACCACATGACCTCCTGAAATAGAACACCGTCCCAAAATAGAGTGGGCAGGGTCAGGGTTTTAATTGACAACCGACCAACACCTGCTGCTGAGACCTGGCCTTTAAAAGAAAACCTGTCTGAGAAAAGCCAGGCTCACCATGAGGAAAGAAAGTAAAGAGACCCCGACCCTCATTAATTGGTTGGTTGGTTGGTTGTTGGAGTTTTACATCCTGGCAACATCTAAGGCCATATCAAGATGGGTACCGACTTGTGGTAATAACTAATGTGGGTAGCAGTGGCTCAGTGTGCGTGGCAGGATTTCGCCGATCACAGGTCTCTGGTTGGTTGGTTGTTGGAGTTTTACATACTCACAACATCTAAGGTCATATCAGGATGGGTACCGACTTGTGACAGTGCACACTTCTGTCGACTTAATAGTCACTATCCTCACTTCCCCAACCTATAATCACTACCACACTCAGATCTAATCTCCTTATCGCTTGAACTCAAACCCCTACGAGCAGGATAAATTTCAATGGTGAACAATTGGTGTTTCTCATTCCACTGCTCCTTGCCCTATCCTACCAGGCTAGGTAGTGACAAGTATCATTTTTTAAGTCATTGGTTTGATTTGGCCAGATCAAAACCAGGGGTTTGAATTCTATGACTTACCAAAATAGGAGGCAGGCGCTTAACTCATTCAGCCATCCCTTTCACTAACTTCCCTCACATCACCAACGAGCAATGGCTATCATACTCAAATCAAAGCCACTTGTACTTTCAGACCCTCAACCCCCACCCCACACAACCTTTCGCCCATCCCTTACTTTCCCAATCAACTATGACTACTACACTCAAATTGTTGCTTGACATCCTGCCCCATACCCCCATGACCTTTCACCTTTCCCTAACTGCCCTCTTCCACAACCAATTACCACTACCATACTTAAATCCAACCCCCTTGTCCCTTGATTCCCTCTCCTCCAACGACCTTTTGGCTTTCCTTCACCACCCTCTTCCACAACCACAGACCTGTGCACCCGATCTCGCAGCTTTCCATATTGTCAAAACTAATTTCCAAATTCTTGAATGACTTTCAGTAACACATTTACAATGAAAACCAGAAAACGAAGGAAAAGACGGGGAAAGCAAGGAAAAGCCAGGAAAAGCAGTAACTTTTAGTGTGATAAAAAATACACCAATTTCCGGAACAAAAGCAGAGAAACCGTATTTCCGTAGCTGCACAGGTCTGCAACCAACCACTACCATACTCAAATCCAACCCCCTTGTACCTTGACCCTCTCCACCCTCCAACAACCTTTCACCTTCCCCTCACCACCCTCTTCCACAACCAACAACCAATACCATACTCAAGTCCAACCTTGTCACTTGACCCCCTTTTCCTCACCACCCTCTTCCTCAACCAACAACTACGTATATTCAAATCCAACCCCCTTGTCCGATGACCATTTCTCCCCTCCAACGACCTTTCACTGTTCCCTCACCACCCTCTTCCACAACCAACGACAACAACTACTACCATACTCAAATCCAACATCCTTGTCCCTTGACCCTCTCCACCCTTCAATGACCTTTCACCTTTCCCTCACCACCCTCTTCAACAACCAACAACCACTACATACTCAAATGTATTCCCCATGTCCTTTCAACCTTACTGACTCACTCAAACTCTTAATTCTTTCTGGGCCATTATCCTTTTATGGAGATTACAAATGTTCAATCTACCCAAAACGAATGTGTGTACATAACATATGTGCTCTCTGATCTATTCTGGGAATATAAAAAAAGGCTGCTACTAGTCACTTCGTCTGACTTACGACTGTGCTTATGTGCTATAATACTATACACAGGGCTTAGTTCCCATCTCTGCCACACCGGCGCCACCTGCGTGTGGTAATTATCACCCCTTAACCGGAACAAAGGCTGCATGCACTAAAAGAAAACCAACGACAACAACCACTACCATACTCAAATCCAACAACCCCCTTGTCACCATTCCCTCACCGCCCTCTTTCACAACCAACAACTACTGCATACTCAAATCTACTGCCCTTGTCTTTTGAGCCTTACTGACTCACTAAAACGCATCAATTAATTCTTTCTTGGCCATTACTCTTTTATGGAGATTACAATTGTTTGATCTACCCAAAACAAATTTGTGTACATAACTGATATATGTACTCTATAATCTATTCTGGAAATATAAACAAGGACGCTACTAAGTCACTTCTGCAGCTGCCTTAGAACTATGCTTATGTACTACACATACTATACACATGGCTTAATTCCCATCTCTGCCACATCGGCGCCCCCTGCATGTGGTAATTATCACCCATTAACTGGCGCAACAGCTGTATGCGATAAACGAAAACACACATACACACACCACTGTAAAATAGAAACGCCCTTGATAGTTAGGTCATCTTTGCGTTTAAAGTCCCAGGAGGCAGAAATAACTTTCAAATTTCTCAAAGCTATAATAATTGTCTTGGGAGCCATGATGCGCTAGCGAATGTACCTAAAATAATATCACAAGCCAAATCCAACAAATTGGGCAAATTCAACACCACCATCCCAACCACCCACACACACACACACAGTACAGTAATGTGTGAGTGCACTTATAATAATGTTGATAATGTTGAACAACCTCTCAGGGAGTGAGTCCTGGCATGATGGCTGGTCAGGGGGCTACCCGGATCCAGAAAGCGGCTTTCTACTGTGGTTCGGTGCAGTCACCAGGTACCTGAAAGACCTGAGCACACAGCTTACTAGTGCATGCTTCCTACACTCGTCATATTTAGCAATAATGAAAACTTTTTGCTGTTGTTGCTGTTGTCCGCACACAAAGTGAGTGATTGATTTATTATTTTATTTGTCGTTTTTTTTTCTTTCTTTTCGCTCTAAGTGAAAATAAAGTTTTCTTCTCTTCTTTTCTTTTTTTTTAATTGCATAGAGAAATTTTACGACAAAATGTGAAAAACCTGCTTGTCGATGGAACAGTTTACTAGCCTGATTACTATCCCTTTACACACATGTGGGCCAATGCGAGGCATTGCCATCTGCGCACATGGATTTTCCTTCAGGGACGATCTGGCGGAAAAACAAATAAGTTAGTGACACAACCCACGGCCCCCATCAGACCACGTACACGGCACAAGGCTAGCGGGGGACGAAGCTGGGTACCACGTGCTTACTTACACTACTTTACATCCAACCTTACACCACACCACCTTAAGTAGCAGGCAAATTACCGAAGGCGATCCAACCAAACCAAATCAAATCACGTCATACTTAAGAAAATGGATCGAATTAGATTTGTTCTTGTCTTCTATTTAAAAAAAAAGAGTAAACAACAACAAAAGTTCAATTTAATAAAAGAGCACAATGACTTTTATATCCGAAATTGAATTTTATTTCCTTGTTTTCTATTCTGAAATAGATAATGATTTTTTGTTGTCGCTGTGATTTGCGTTCCAGCTTTTCGCTATATGTTTGACTAACTAAATAGTACCCAGTGAAGCCCGTCGCAACAAAACATCAACTCATCTCCACGCACAGGGGCAGACACCCGGGCAGCAGTCATGATGGCCCCAACTCACAGGTGATTAATTATAAAACACAGAAAACAACCACTCGCCGAATTGGGTTTAGATTAGAAACATCCAAAACGAGGCGCCTCTTCAATAGTAATATAAAATATCTTAAAAAATAAATAAAAAATAAATGTTAAAGCTGCTTAGTCCGATGGTTTTAAGTTTTTGTCACTCTGTCTGAGATAAATAAGTAGTATAGTGGGGTTCTTTCGATGCGGGAATTAAGATCGATTACGTAATTCCAGCGTCGAAAGAACCACACTTTACAACTTAAATACATTACATTTATTGTTATAATCTACCTTTCCTTAGTTTGAAGTAACTTTTATTTTAAATGGTAATGTTTTGAAATATTTTAAATGCAAACATGTCAAATTAGTTTTGGCAAGCACGCCAAAACCATGATGCCATAGGCTTTAGCAGTAACAGGTTTGATTAAATTCCCTCAGTATTCCTTTCTATGCGGCAAGAAATGCTTAAGGGCATCGGTATCTAAGAGAAACAAATTTAAATAAATGTTTTGGTTTTGAAAATTTGATGCTTCGTCGGACTATGCAGTGTTAATATAACATTTAATTATAATTTTTGTTCTTCAGATTTCGCGCCAGAGACTAATATAATAATGAAGTGGTTTGAAAGTGGTGCCTTATCTTTGTTATAGTCTGTGCAGCATTGTTTTCGGCTGGCCTCTGCTGTTGAAATGGGTGCTACTAGCAGTAAGTCTGCTTGTTTCTGTGACGGCTGATGCAGACATCGATGTACTTTGTCGCTTAGAAGAAGCCGATTAGTATTAGCAATCCACAAAGGTCCCACCTTCGAAGGGCATTGTCGGTGGACGGGATGGGTGGGTCGACGGGGAGGGGGGGGGGGGGGATATGAGTGACCTTAGAATGACCTTGAGAAGGCTGAAGGTCATCATGACGTCGCCTGCATGTCTCAACCCCGACCTATCGGCCCTCTACAACTCACGACTGACCCGTTAATAGTTGGAGCCATGAGCCGGTCTACAGGAGGGTGGTTTCTTTTTTTTTCTTTCTTTTTCATAATTACAAGGTTTTTTTCTCCTTTTAAATTTTTTCTTCTTCAAATATGCGATGTGTGCACATGTACCGGTCAGTCGAGAGTTAGATATGCGCAGACCCCGCAGCCAGATGTGAGGGCAGGCGAGCATCTTGCTGCTGCAGCCGCCCCGCCTGAAGAATGCAGCTTTTTTTCTAAGTGTCAATGCTCAAGGATATGAATGAAAGGTGTTGCGGCTTTGGCCATGAGGCTGCGGGGTCTCTAATCTAAACGTCGACGGAAAAGCTTGAAACACAACGGATTATCTGTGAACGGACAGTGCCACTTTGCAACCCTCGAGAAACCACTGCTCAGACCATCATAAATGCACATGTTTACCTTTCAGGAAAACCTCACGGCGACGAACCAACGCTCCAAATGGGAAAACACATGGGTTATTGGTAAAAGAGGATTTTTTGTTTGTTTTTGTAATTAAATTTTGTTTGTTTCAAAAACAAAATTGGGGCGGGGGGGAGGGGGACTATATTTCAGTAGTGGAGTGGAGTGGAGTGGAGTGGAGTGGAGTGGAGTGGAGTGGAGTGGAGTGGAGTGGGGTGGAGTGGAGTGGAGTGGAGTGGGGTGGAGTGGAGTGGAGTGGAGTGGAGTGGAGTGGAGTGGAGTGGAGTGGAGTGGAGTGGAGTGGAGTGGAGTGGAGTGGAGTGGAGTGGAGTGGAGTGGAGTGGAGTGGAGTGGAGTGGAGTGGGGTGGGATGGGGTGGAGTGGAGTGGGGTGGGATGGAGTGGAGATGGGAGTGGGGGAGCCTGGGGGCGAGAGGACAGGAAAGGGATGGCATAGGAAGGGATGGGAGGGGAAAGGAAGGGTGTGGAACAGAGGGGAGTCTGAGGGGAGGTAAGGAAGACAGGAAAGGGATGGACGGGAGATGAAGTGTGGAGAAGGGGAAGGGGAAGGGAATGCAAAGGAAGGGAATGCAAGGGAAGGGAATGCAAGGGAAGGGAATGCAAGGGAAGGGAATGCAAGGGAAGGGAATGCAAGGGAAGGAAAGGGAATGCAAGGGAAGGGAAGGGAATGCAAGGGACGGGAAGGGAAAGGAGGGAAGGGAAGGGTTGGAATGGGACGGGTGGGGAGGGAAATAGGAGGGGGGCAGGGGAAGGGGGAGAAATCACTACCAATTAAAAGCATAGAAAAAATCCTATTGAAAAGTCATGATGCAAATTTGTATTATACCAACGCTAAAAGTATATTCGTATTTCTCTTTCCATTTGTATATAATAAAAATAATATAAAAATATAACTATACATAAATTTAGAAGAAAAAAGTGGGGATGGGCAGGAAATTATGCTTTAAGGATACCATACACAGTCTTCCGTAAAGGATAACACGTGTATATCCCATATCGTGGAAAAAGCAAGCACCCATGTCTACTACATCCCTTAATTGGGGACGCGATGGCTACCCAGTGGTACAACACTGTTTCTCTCAGGCTGAGGTGTCAGTGTCCGCCAACTTGCTACATAGTAATAGAACCAGTCCTGCCAGTAAATCCCTAGGTCACTCAGAGGAGCTAATTTGGCTATATGCACTCAACCATGCTTTCATTTGTATAGCTTTTTGTTTTGATTTTTTGGTAACAAAAAAAAACATGGGAAATTACCCCCCAAATTCTTTTTTTTTCCCTTATTTTTTTTTTTAGGGGGAGGGGTGGTTCCCCAAAGGTGAACTTTGACGGTCCATCGTACATCTTATGCCTTAATGTAAGTAGGTAGGTGCCCAAATGCCTTAACGTAGAGAATTCACGCTAAGGAAACAGTCTTTGCATTTAACTTTAATTTGTTGTTGTTAACGGATGTAGGGGACGGAGGGATAAGAAAGGAGAAATGGGGAGAAAAAAAAGAGAGAGAAACAAGAAAGGTTTGCTCCATTGCATGTGGTCACTCCACCTAGAAGCCACCACTCGGGTCTATACTGGCAGCCGTACCCTCATTCATACCACCAAGCTCAGAATGCAAAAATGCAATTTGGAACATCAGTATTAAGGGGAAAAAAGTGGGGGGGGGGGAATGGCAAAGTCAGAGCATTGGCGATTCACAGGCCTGGTCCTACGGGAGGTGGCAGAGCACCACCACCCCCAACACACACACACACAACCGGCCACACGCCTCTCCCTCCGCACCGCGCATGCCCTCCCTCTGTTTCCTCCCCAGCCCACCAGGGCCACAGCAGCGCCACCGGTCCGACCGACCGCCCACCCGTCCGCCTGGACCCACCCACCACCCGATGACCAGGCCTGCGAGTTCATGCGATGACTGCCAGAGGCCGCCAGAGTAGAAGAGTTTTTGGTTGTGCACTCGAGTAAGACTAGCTAGCTGTGTGACTCAAAACATTCCGTGCAGCACAGGCAACAGCGGCAAGAGTAGTGGGGAGGCCACTACATAATGAATAGCCTTAATTTGTCAACCAAACCAAGAGCTCATAGACAACTAAAGTATTGCCAAAATGAAACCCAATAGAACAGAATTGTTCCAATTTTTAAAATTTTAATTATTCCTTCTTGCTTTTTTTTTTTTTTTTTAAAGCACAGAAAGTCTGGATTATGTGCACACACAAACTAACCAAATTCAAAGGAAGTGGGTTTAGATTTTTGTTACGGTTGTTGCAACTAGACCCAGGCTGCATTAACGAGCATCGAATCCAAACGAGAATTCCGAAAGAAACAACAAACCCACCACGTTTGCCTATGAATGAGGAAATGCGCAAAGAACGTATCACTTTTTTTTTCTTAAAAAAAAAAGAAATATATATGTATTGTTTTTGTAACGTTCTTTGAAACAATTTTGTCATGAATGATTTTTTTAAACACGGAAAAAAACTAGATTTGCGCGACCTAGGTTAGCCGTGGTATGAATGAGGTACTGGGCTGGTTAGAGGTGACGAGTAAATAGACTGGGCATGTAGCCCTCCTACCTGGGCGATAGACAAAGTCTTGGGGTTCTGACTGACGCCCGGCACTCTTCACGATAATCTGCACACTGACCGAGGACTCGATGGTCTGACATTTGTACGGTGGCACTTTGCAAATCAAGTGACCCTGAAACAACAATTATAGCATCATCAGGCGCAACAAAGGACCTAATCGGACAGCCGCTGTCATACTGGGGACAAAGATCCTAATAGGACAGCCGCTGTCATATTGGGACCAAAGGATCTAATCGGACAGCCGGTGTCATACTGGGGACAAAGGACCTAATCAGACGGCTGATGTCATACTGGGGACAAAGGACCTAATCAGACAGCCGCTGTCATACTGGGGACAAAGATCCTAATAGGACAGCCCCTGTCATATTGGGAACAAAGGACCTAATCGGACAGCCGGTGTCATACTGGGGACAAAGATCCTAATAGGACAGCCCCTGTCATATTGGGAACAAAGGACCTAATCGGACTGCCGCTGTCATACTGGGGACAAAGATCCTAATAGGAAAGCCCCTGTCATATTGGGAACAAAGGACCTAATCGGACTGCCGCTGTCATACTGGGGACAAAGATCCTAATAGGACAGCCCCTGTCATATTGGGAACAAAGGACCTAATCGGACAGCCGGTGTCATACTGGGGACAAAGGACCTAATCAGACGGCTGATGTCATACTGGGGACAAAGGACCTAATCAGACAGCTGATATCATACTGGGGACAAAGGACCTAATCAGACAGCTGATATCATACTGGGGACAAAGGACCTAATCAGACAGCCGCTGTCATACTGGGGACAACGGACCTAATAGGACAGCCGCTGTCATATTGAGAACAAAGGACCTCATTGGACAGCCACTGTCATACTGGGAACAAAGGACCTAATCAGACAACTGATGTCATACTGGGAACAAAGGACTTATTCGGACAGCTGCTGTCATACTGGGGACAAAGGACCCAATCAGACAGCTGCTGTGATACTGGGGACAAAGGAGCTAATCAGACAGCCGCTGTTATACTGGGGACAAAGGACCTAATCGGACAGCAGCTGTCATACTGGGAACAAAGGACCTAATCGGACAGCCGCTGTCATATTGGAAACAAAGGACCTAAACAGCCAGCTGCTGTCATATTGGGAATAAAGGACCAAATTGTACATCCACTGTCATACTGGGGACATCGGCTCCCATCCAATCACTGAAGTTAAAGTTGCACAGTCCGATGGTTCTGAGGTTTTGTCATTTTCTGAGATGAATTATTAGGTTGATTGCTATAATCTATCTTACTTTAACATGAAGTAACATATTTTATATGGCTAATTTTGGAGATATTTGAAGTGCGAGCATGGCAAATTAATTTTGGCAGGCATGCCAAAATTCTAAGGGAAGGGGAGGGGAGGGGAAGGGGAGGGGAAGGAAAGGGAGGGGAGGAGAGGGGAGGGGAGGAGAGGGGAGGGGAGGGGAGGGAGGGGAGGGAGGGGAGGGAGGGGAGGGGAGGGAGGGGAGGGAGATGAGGGGAGGGGAGGGGAGGGGAGGGGAGGGGAGGGGGGGGGGATGGGGGGCAGGGCAGGACAGGACAGGACAGGGCAGGGCAGCGAAGGGCATGGCAAGGCAGGGAAGGGCATGGCAGGGAAGGGAAGGGCAGGGAAGGACATGGCAGGGAAGGACATGGCAGGGAAGGACATGGCAGGGAAGGACATGGCAGGGAAGGACATGGCAGGGAAGGGCATGGAAGGGAAGGGGCAGGGGCAGGGAGAGCAGGGGGGAGGGGCATCGACAGGGAGAGCGGGGGCAGGGGCAGCGACAGGGCGAGCAGGGCAGGGCAGGGAGAGCAGGGCAGGGCAGTGAAGGGGCAGGGGCAGGGTAAGAGCAGGGCAGGTAAGGGCAGTGAAGGGCATGGCAGGGTCAGTCCCGAGAGTTAACCAACCCGCACATCCTTCCACATAAAGTGCAGCTTTGGGGCTGGACCACGCTGAGAGCTGAATGCGCAGGAACGCGATGAAAGGGTTACAGAAAGCGGTCACTCACGGGCTGGAAGTACTCCTTTTCGACACCGACCTCCTTGGACCATTCCGGAGACCCGTCGACCTCTTCGCGGAACATGATCGTCGTGTTCTTGGTGAAGTTCTTGCCAATAATGAACAGATCCTCGCCACCGTCACAAGTCCACTCGGTGAGAGACTTACGGCAGATCTCGGGCTGGCCGGCCGGCTGGGCTGTGGGATTAGTTTGAGAGGTTCAAATAAAGAACCAAGGCCCATCAAGTTGGGTGGCGCCACCTGGTGCGGAACTGAGAGAAGCGCCAGCTCCGTTTGGTGAGGGCTCACGGAACTAGATTAGGCTTCGGTTGGTTGATTGGTTGGTTGTTTTTCGTCCTGGCAACATCTAAGGTCATATCAGGATGGGTACCGACTTTTGACAGTGCACACTCATGGTGACTTTATAATGCTGCCCCACTGGGAAACCAGGCCATCAGCACCATGATGTGATATGCCACTCAGTCACATTATCCTGACACTGAGCCAACCAGTCATTGCTCTATCCAAATAATGCCGAGCGCCTGGCTAGGAAGCAACAAGTATCAATTTTAAAGTCATTGGTTGGACTCGACCAGGGTTCGAATCCCATGATCTACCAAAATGGGAGACGGATGCTCAACTCATTCGGCCATCCCGTCTGGTCACTGGACTAGGCAACAGCACTCCATTTGTAATACCATTGACATTAAAAATGTATAAAACTTTTTCCTTATTTTCCTTTTTTTTAACGTGTTCCCTTTTCTTTATAAACGCCAGTCAGTTCCTATACAAACTGCATATTATTACATCCGAACAAACTATGACAGTGATCACTTCTACAATTACAATGACACAGTCCATTTATCAGCACTCTGATAAGCAATATGAGAAACACGTAGTGCATTAAATGTTATTATGTAACTGTCATATTATCTAGTCTTATTATTAGCTCTGCCATGCACTACATAATGTGATAATATAAAACACAAATACGCAGCTAGTGCCCACATCAATGTCTCTTCCCATCTGAGATGCTTAGTTCTCTATGTCTCTATTTAGATCTAATTCGCCTTCACATCTAAGAACAGTCAATCATGTACATGCATGCCGGGACATGAAATAAAATAGCATGGCTGGTCTTCGCAAGTGGATATGTTAATTGCTTGGACTGGAAGTGCTTCTCCAGACTGCGATTAGCATATGTTAATTGCTTGGACAGGAAGTACTTCTCCAGACTGCGAGTAGCCATATGTTAATAGACAATATCCACAATGCATACGACATCTGATGGCGACGACGAACACTACGGTTGTGTGACCATTGCCACAGCGCATACAAAAGCTATGGAAATTACTAACTTTCAAATGCATGTATGTCAGTCAAATTTTGGGATATTTAGAAAATTCCAAAAGTATATTGCATTTGGATTATTGGAGCTTCCAAGAAAAATACAATTTTCATGTTTGGACCCTATTAAAAATTTGAGGAGGGTACCAAACTAGTCAGTCACTATTAATACACAATATCCATAACGCATGTGACATCTGACGGCGATAATGAACACTACGGTTGTGGGACCGTTGCCACAGCGCATGTGTGTGAATATCGTGTATTGCTTGGACAGGAAGTACTTCTCCAGGCTGCTGGTAGCCATATGTTAATTGCTTGGACAGGAAGTGCTTCTCCAGACTGCTGGTAGCCAGGAGGCTCGGTAAGGAGGTGAAATTGAAATATACAACCAGGCGCTCAGTGTCGGCCTGAACATACAGGTGGCCTCCGCCTCTGTAGTAAACCGGCATCGTATAGGATTGGCCCACAAATATTGATGTTCCCTTTAATCCGAACATAGGCGGGAGGAAAAGGTGAAAGCCATGATTGAATTTTTAGAATAGGGTCGTTCTCAGAAACTGCATACCACTTTTGTGACATGGAAAGCAAAAGTGAAAACATTCCAAATAATAGCAGAAATCATTCCAAATATTAGCAAAATCCAAAGTCATATGAAGGTTTATATGTTGTGTATATATGTCAGATTTGAATTTTTCTTTTTTCTTCAGTTTCTGATTTTGATCTTAGACAAATTGAGAAAGCCATTAAAATTAACCGCATAACATTCATTCATAACATTTAACACATACACAACAAATTCAAACAAGATTTTTATTGATTACAGTTAAGCAAAAAAGATTGTGCATTACAAGAACAAAATTGAAAAAAAAGCATGTTTGGGTAGATGCATGGTATTGATATGCAAATTTTCATATTTTCACTTTAGCACAAAATCATAGAAGCATATTTTGGATAGATTTTGTGGGAGAGATTAAATACATATACAATATTAACTATTTTACTTACTACCCCCCCCCCCCCCCCCAAAAGAAAATTAAGCAAAATCATTAACAATGTTAACATGGAAAACAAGTATGTGGTACAGTTTCTGAGAACAACCCTATAAGACACGATATCAGCTGACATTAATGGCAAGATTCAGACATTTATTTTGGCAACTGACATGAATACACGAGTGCTCTGCACTTGTTTTAACAATGTGGTACAGTTTCTGAGAACAACCATATAATACACGATATCAGTTGACATTAATGGCGAGATCCAGACATTTATTTTGGCAACTGACATGAATACACGAGTGCTCTGCACTTGTTTTAACAATGTGGTACAGTTTCTGAGAACAACCCTATAATACACGATATCAGTTGACATTAATGGCGAGATCCACACATTTATTTTGGCAACTGACATGAATACGCGAGTGCTCTACACTTGTTTTAACAATGTGGTACAGTTTCTGAGAACAACCTTATAATACACCATATCAGCTGTCATTAATGGTGAGATCCAGACATTTATTTTGCCAACTGGCATGAATACGTGAGTGCTTTGCGCTTGTTTTAACAATGAACACTGTGGTGAATACCTATAAATTTTCAAATACAAGATGAATATAAATATATACTAACGAATTGTCTTGATTTTCACGTTCATTGTATTGCACACAAAGATGCTTGTTTTGTTAGATCATTTTTTAATGACAATTTGAAATGCGCGATTTATTATGTCGTTAATCATGGCTGAATTGCTGGCGTGTGATGCCACGTTAGTACCTGCGGGTCCCTCCCCAACATATAATATCTACTGGTCCATAATTTCCACAGCGATGACCCAATTGGCCCATTCTTATCAATTCCTAGCTGATACCCTGATAACATCGGTCACATTTAATCAATGATTTTATTTTAAGTTCAGGGGCAGGATTGTTGGTTGGTTGATGGAGTTTTACGTCCTGGCAACATCTAATTCTAAGGTCATATCAGAACGGGTACCGACTTGTGCACACTCACGGTAACTTAATAGTGCTGCCCCACTCGGAAATCAGGCCGCCAGCACCATGACCCGATATCCCACTCAGTCAAGAATATTATCCTGCCACTGAGCTAACCAGTCCTTCACCTATCCTATTAATGCCAAGTGCCATGCTAGGAAGTGACAAGCATCAATCTGTAAGTTATTGGTTTGACTGAACAGGGGATTGAACTCCTGATCTCCCGCACGGGAAGCCTATGCTCTACCGATTCAGCTACCGCGTCCGGTAAGGGGGGGGGGGGGCAGAATTATGAAAACCACTGACATTATACACCGTCCCTAGGTCTCACAAGGCAGACATCTTACCTCATCAGCCCAGGAAGCATTGACAAGCAACAGATACTGGCAATTTTCTATTTAAAAATTAGAATTAGAAGTCAGGACCTGATAGCACGGACGAGACAGATCGATTAGTTTTGTGATTCTTGAACGGTTAAAGGGAGAAAGAGAGGGATGGAGAGAGGAACACAGAGGGAGGGGGAGAGAAGAGCGAATGGGAGAGGGGGGGGGGGGGGTTAGAAGGACAAAGAGAGGGAGAGGTCCACTTGTATTTCAACTAGATCTGTAAATAGGGGCATATTAGGGAATTACATCCCCAACTTGAACTTTCCAGCTCTTCTAATTTCAATTATTTATTTAATTGGAGGCTGATATCTAGCTAGCTGCCAGGACACAAACTGGACTGAAACAACCACGTTATTAAATTGGATACTCATATCTAGCCAGTTGCCCAGACACCTAATAACACAAACTGGAATGTAACGACCAAATTATTAAATTGGAAACTCATATCTAGCTTGCTGCCCGGACACCTGATGACTGAAACAACCACATTATTAAATTGGAAACTCATATCTAGCTTGCTGCCCGGACACCTGATGACTGAAACAACCACATTATTAAATTGGAAACTCATATCTAGCTAGTTGTCCAGACACCTAATAACACAAATTGGACTGCAACGATCACATTATTAAATTGGAATCTCATACCTAGCTATCTGCCTGGACACGTAATGACACAAACTGAATTGTAACAACCACATTATTAAATTGGAATCTCATATCTAGCTATCTGCCTAGACACCTAATGAAACAAACTGAATTGGAACAACCACGTTATTAAATTGGAAGCTCATATCTAGCTCACTGCCGGTGTAGCAGGAAATCGCAAACCCTGTAAATCGCAAACCCCCACTTGTGATTTCCTAGGAAATCGCAAACCCCCATGCCATATATGGGCATGGGGGGTTTGCGATTTCCTAGGAAATCGCATATCCCCCCTGGAAATCACAAACCCCCTGTCACGGTTTAAAACCCCGGCCCGATCGCAGCCCCTGCCGTGGCCTCTGCGCATGCGCAGAGGTTGTAAACAGGCTGCAGAACGAATACACACTGCCAGTGTCTATTAAAGTGTAATAGAAATAAATCCTAACCATATAAATTTAATATAATCTATCCGTCGAATATGTTTTCTATATGTGTACCAAGCAGCTTGTTTCTAAGTGGTGTAGCTTTAGAGATATTTCACTTTTTCTGTATGAAGATTGCACTGACACTCAGAATATCCCAACTTTCACTATTATCTCTGTTTTTAATACTTTCAGCATAAATTGCTCTTAGGTTACATTAAATACTTCAGATCTTCCTCTTCAATCGCGCATTAAGATATTTTTAATCAATCCAATGAAAGCTTTTAAATTTATTTTACAAAAATAAATGCTTAGTCAACTGTCTTCACGGCAGGGGCTGCGATCGGGCCGGGGTTTTATACCATGACACCCCCATTCGGCGGCGGCGGCGGCGATTTGTTTACTTTACGTTCGCCGAGTTTAGGGTTAAATTGGTCAAATTTCACTTATTTGGTTACCAATTTAACCCTAAATTCGAAGCGTTATTAAGGCTACTGCCGCATTGCCGGCGATATTACTAGTTATATTTTCGAATCGACGAACGTAAAGTAAACAAATCGCTGCCGCCGCCAGTATGGAACGCGATGTCGATGCGGCGGCGATTTGTTTACATTACGTTTGGCGATTAATATCGCCGCCAATGCGGCGGTAGCCTTAATAACGCTTCGAATTTAGGGTTAATTTAATTAAATTTCACGATTTGAGTATATAATTCTGTTAAATATAGTCGCATTGAATAGATTTGGCCCGAATCGGTCCCAAAACACAGGGGGGTTTGCGATTTCCAGGGGGGGTTTGTGATTTCCTAGTAAATCGCAAACCCCGGGGTGTGCAATTTCCAGGGGTTTGCGATTTACTGCCACACCTGAACACCTAATGACACAAACTGGACTGCAACAACCACGTATTAGCTCATTATTAGCAGGACCCCACTCCATCCCAAAGAGCGAGTGATGCTAGGCCTGGGGATGGACAAGCAGTGGTGCATGCTACTTACTACAGAGAATGGGAGTGGACGCCGCCTGCAGTGTAAGGGTGCCCCCGTCCACCTTCGGGATGGCGGTCCGGAACACGAGGCGAGCCTTCGTGCTCTTCTTCTTGGAGCAGGCCACACCTATCCGCTGTTCCACATCAGCATTCCGCAACTTGAGGATCCCGACACAGTCTATCCTGCGAGTCAGGGAGGGAGGGAGTAACCTTATTTATAAGGGTTTTGCATATATAGCAACATTGAAGGTCTTTTCGTGATGGGCACCGACAGTGCCCAATAATGGTGACTTAGTAGTGCTGCCCCATTGAGATATCACGCAGTTAGCACCATATACTGATCAGGGATGAAAGTGGTGTCCGGGAAAAAAAGCGGAAATGCTGATATTCTCCCATAGGCTTAGCATTGTCAGGGAATCGCTGAAAATTCCTGGAAGTCGGGTTTCATACATATTGGTATACGCTGATAGTGCTGCACCGTTTGAAGCACGTATTAGTATATGCTGCTAGTGCTGCGGCGTTTGCATCACATATTGGTATACGCTGATAGTGCTGCAGCGTTAGAAGCACGTATTAGTAGTATACGCTGATAGTGCTGCACCGTGAAGGCATTAGTAGTATACGCTGCTAGTGATGTGGCGTTTGCACCACATATTAGTATATGCTGATGGTGCTGCAGCGTGAAACAACGTATTGGTTGGTTGGTGGAGTTTTACGTACTGGCAACATCTAAGGTCATATCAGGACGGGCGCAACTTATTAGTATACACTTATAGCTACAGGAAAAATCCGCGAAATCGCGGAGATCTTTCATCCCTGCCTGATAACCTACTCAATCACATTACCCTGAGTCCAAGCCAACCAGTTCTTGTCCTACATCATAATAATCCCCAAAGCTAGGTAAGGTGGTGACAAGTGTCAACGTTGTAAAGATAAGATTCCATATATGGGGTATGCAAATGCGAATGTGACAAAAATGCATTCACACCGATCGGTCTATTGAGCGATCCACTTTGCTATCCATGCCTTGGCAAGCGGACATATGGAGGAAGCCCCACTGTGCGCTTACATGCTTTTCCATTTTTAATCACATTCGCATACCGTGTATATGGAATCTTAGCTTACGTCTTCGATATGGATTGCCCTCATCACCTCCCTCATGAGAATTGGGTGCTCTACCCACTTGGACACTGTCTCATTCAACACACAGGGCATGTATGGCTTACTAGAAAACAATGTCTAAATATATCCAGAACTTTTAATATATTCAGCACTTTAAAGTTGCATAGTCCGATGAAAAGATCAAATTTTCAAAACTAAAACAATTATCTAAATTTGATTCTAAATATCTAACTTAGATACTGGTGCACTTATTAAACATTTGTCGTCACATATAAGGGAATACTGGGTCAGTTTAATAGAACCTGTTACTGCAGAAGCCTATGTTGTCAGAGTTTTGGCAAGCTTGCCAAAACTAATTTAGCACATTTGCACTTCAAATATATCAAAAGTTAGCCATTTAAAATAAATGTTACCGCAAACTAAAGTAATGTAGATTATAATGATCAACCTAATATATTTATCTCAGAAAACTTACAGAAACTCAAAACCATTGGACTATGCAACTTTAATTTGATGCCAACCCTGCCTAAATCAATTAACAAGACATGGATAAATAGGGTTATTAAATAATTACATACCATTTTTGAAGTTCTAATTCGATAAACACTACACCAATATTTCAGTATAAACTGGTATTGCTGCATAGTGCTACCTGTGTTGCTCAAACGCAACTGCGTGGAACAAATAAATCACTAGTTCTATTGTTTTAAACTGGTGAATTTGAATTATATAGTACAGTAAATACGAGTTATTCTAAGTGCGCCATATGCACTGAAATCCCATAGGGGGCAGGGTGATCATTATCGGTTAATGTGTAAGTACTGTCTAGCACAATGTCATCATTTTTATCATTCATAATTTAAACTAGACAGTTATTTCAACAACAACCACAATCTAAAGGACAAAGATGAAAAAAAAAGTTAAATTTTAAAGCTGCATAGTCCGATGAAAGCATCGAATTTTCAAAACCAAAACCATCACCTAGATTTAATTCTAAATAATCAACGTTGGATACTGGTGCAATTTATAACGCATTTATTGCTACATACAAAGTTAATTTAATAGAATATCTTACTGCTGAAGCACACAGTGACCAGCAATTCCTACGTGCAGGCCAGCAAACGTGCACTGTTCTACGTCATAACATTGTTATCGGCGTGTACAAGAAACACACACTTAAAACTACATAGTCAGATGAAAGTATCATTTATTCTAAACCAAAACACTTATCGAGATTTTATCCTTCAACTCTAATTTAAATACTAGTGTATTTATTAAGCATTTACTGCTGCATTGAATGGAATACTTATGTCATTTTAATAGACAGGACCGACTTGTGAAAGTGCACACTCATGGCGACAGAATAGTGCTGCCCCAGTGGGAAGAAACCAGGCCACCAGCACCATGACCCGATTGCACACCCAGTCACATTATCCTGATACAGGGCTAACCAGTCCTTGCTCCATCCTAGTAATGCCTAGCGCTAGGCTAGGTAGTGACACATACATTTTGTAATTACATGTAATTAGTTTGACCTGACAAAGGATCGAATTCCCGACCTTCCGCATGGGAAGCCTGCGCTATACCGCTTCTGTCACCGTATCTGGTCTACATACACCGTTCATATCCATTTTGACATACCAAATTCCAGGACTTTCCAGGACATTCAAGGACCTTTCAGTGCAAAATTCCAGGACATTTATTAAATCAAAGTTCCCCGAAACACAGCTGTATTCATAGTTGATTCACTTAACTGGGTAAGATGTGAATTGCGAATAAGCATGAGAAATACCAATGACTATATGTATGGTTTTAATATAAAAATCAAGAGGCAGGATAATGAACCCACCAAAATCATTTTTAATACAAAAATCATTGATTGAACCTTGGGCGCGTCAGCGAAAATAGGCTTAAAAAGAAATATGGTCATGATTTTCCATTTTCAAGGACTTTCGAGGCCTGGAATCCTGAATTATAAAATTCCAGGACTTTCCAGGTTTTCAAGGACACATGCGAACCCTGATATAGATTGACTAGGTAGACTCACGTGGCGGTCATGTCCTCCTCAGGAGTGAGCTGGATCTTGATGACGGTGGTGCCGTTAATGTCCAGCTCGGTGCAGGGGGTGGAGTTCTTTCCGCATACCTTGCAGGCCTGGTAGAAGCCGTGCGGCTTCACCTTCCCGGTGTCTGAACCCACGAACACCTGCAGCACGATCGGCTCGTTGTATCCAACCAACTGCGGAATAGACGCATTCATCGTTACTCACTCATCGTTACTCACTCATAGCAGACAGGCAATAAACAATTAACTTATTGAAGAACAGAGGCGCCTAACTTGACTCACTCATAACAGAAAGGCCCTAAGCAATTAACCAACTGAGGATTGTTGGTTTTTGGAGTTTTACATCCTAGCAACATCAAAGATCATATCAGGATGGGGAGCGACTTGCTACAGTGTGCAGTAATGATGACTTTATAGTGCTGCCCCACATGGAAATCAGGCTGACAGCACCATGACCGGATATCACACTCAGTCACATTATCCTGACACTGTGCTAACCTGTCCTTGCCCTATCCTATTATTTGTATTAATGCCAAGCACCAGGCTAGGAAATGACACGTATCAAGTCATTGGTTTGATTCGACCGGGAACCGAAGTCCCGACCTTCCGCACGTGAGGCCCGCGCTCTACTGATTAGGCTACCGCTCCCGGTACATTTTGATGAAGAAATGCTTACAAACCAAAAAAAAACTTTTAAAAAACCGCTTAAAGCTTACAGTGCTCTGCTTACATTACCACCCCACCATCCCCCATCCGGGGGTAGGCCTACACCCCGGGAACCAGCGATGCCTGGTGTGAAGCGGCTAGCTAGGTTTGTTTGTTGTTGTTTTATGTCCTCGCAACATCTAAGATCATATCAGGGCGGGCACCGACTTGTGACTGTGTGCACTGATGGCAATTTCATAGTACTGTCCCACTGGGAGACAGGCCGCCGGCACCATGACCCAATATCCCACAGTCATATTATCCTGATACTGTGCTAACCAGTCCTTGCCATATCCTAGTAATACAGAGTGCCAGGCTAGGTAGCGAAAAAGTGCTATCAATTTTGTAAGTCACTGGTTTGAGTCTGCTCGGATTCAAACTCCTGACCTTCCACATGGAAAGCCTACGCTCTATCGATTCGGCTACCACGTTCAGTGACCAGCTAGGACTGGCTGAGAACTGAGGCCGAGCAACAAGCGAGGCGCAATAGGTAAGTTAATATCTCAATAAAAAAAAAATATATAATTGAAAAAATGTATGGCCGAAACAGAAAAACCATCAAATTATATTTATAAGAACTAAAGCCGGAATATGCTAATCCAACTGAACTTGTGGAGTTTAAAATCCACACAGCATGCTTAGGCTTTGATTAAATTAATTTACAGAAAATAAATATAATGTAATTCCCCTTCATCGTTAGTAGTTGATTATTGGTGTGGTAGTAGCAGTTGTTGTCGATGTTTTTGTTCTCTACCTCATTATACGTGCCACTTATAGACAAAGCTGTTTTGTTTTGTTTTGTTTGTTGTTGTTTTACGTCCTCGCAACATCTAACGTCATTTCAGGATGGGTACTGACTTGTGACAGTATGCGCTCATGGTGGCTGCCCCACAGGGAGACCAGGCACCCAGTACCATGACCTGATACCCCACTGAGTTAAATTATCCTGACACTGAGCCAACCAGTCCTTGTCCTATCCTATTCATGCCGAGCGCCTGGCTAGGAAGCGACAAGCATAAATTTGTATGTCATTGGTTTGACTCGACCAGGGTTCGAATACACGAGCCCAAGGGTTCGGATCCCCCAATCTCCCAAAACATGAGACGGACGTTCAACTCATTCGGCCATCCCGTCTCATCTATTCACAAAGCAATCAAGCTCAGAGGGAATGGTAGAAATGGGCCAACACACAAAACCAGGCAACTGGGTCAAATAGGCAATTATCATACATCTTGTAATGTCACGCAACAAAAGCAGTTTATTTGGCAGTATGGGTGGGGGGGGGGGGGGGGGGGGGGGAGGAGGAGGGGGAGGAGGAGGAGGAGGAGGGGAGGAGGAGGAGGAGGAGGAGGAGGAGGAGGCGAGGCGGGGGGAGGGGAGGCGGGGGGAGGGGAGGCGGGGGGAGGGGAGGCGGGGGGAGGGGAGGCGGGGGGAGGGGAGGCGAAGGGAGGGGAGGGAGGGGAGGGGGGGAGAGGGAGAGGGGGGAGGAGGGGAGGGGAGGGGAGGGGGAGGGGAGGGGAGGGGGGGGGAGGGGAGGGGAAGGGGGGAAGGGAAGGGGACGGGCGGAGGGACGGGAAGGGAGGGGAGGGAGGGAGGTGAGGAGGGAGGTGAGGAGGGAGGGGAGGGAGGAGGGAAGGGGAGGAGGAGGAGGAAGGAGGAGGAAGGAGGAGGAGAAAGGAGGAGGAGGAGGAGGAGGTGGAGGGAGGAGGGAGGAGGGGAGAGGGAGAGGAGGAGGAGGAGGTGGAGGAGGAGGAGAGAGGAGAGGGAGGAGGGAGAGGGGAGGGAGGGAGGAGGAGGTGGAGGGGAAGGGAGAGGAGGAGAGGAGGGGGAGGAGGAGAGGAGGATGCAGGGGGGGGGGGGGGAGGAGAGGGGAAGGATGAGGAGGGGGGAAGATGGTGCGGAGTGGATGGGGAGCGGGAGCGGGGAGCGGGATGTGGGAGGATGAGGGGAGAAGTAGGAGGAATAGAAGAAGGCATGGGGAGGGGCAGGAGGAAGGGAATGGGGTAGAGAGAAGAGGACGCAGAATGTTGAGGGAAGGGGAGAAGAAGGATGTGGCAGGGGTAGGGGAGGGAGGGTATGGGAGTGTAGGGGAGGGGAGGGGATGGAGGGGGATGGAGGAGGAGGGGGATGGAGGAGGAGGAGGGGGTGGGGTGGGAGAGGGAGTGGGAGGGGGAGGGGGAGGGGGAGGGAGGGGAGGGAGGGAGAGGGAGGGGGAGGGGGAGGGGGGAGGGGGGGGGGGGAGGGAGGGGGAGGGAGGGGGAGGGGGAGGAGCAGGAGCAGGGGAAAAAAGAATACACAGGCAAAGAATAATTATATGCATAATTTACCCTACATAAGCAACATGCCAGGAACAAAGCCGATTTTGATTTTGTTTATTTGCTTCCATTAAATCCAGCTAATTTAAACTATCCTCAACGCGTGCCAAGAAGCACTGCTGACCATAATGAATGGTGCCAAGAACAGGCACCAAGTTCACCACATTCAAGCTGACATATTTGGCAGTGACTTACTCTGACATCATAGACTTCTGCACTAACAGGTTCTATTAAAATGACTCAGTATTCCCTTCTATGTGACACCAAATGCTTCATAAGTACACCAGTATCTAAGTTAGATATGTTAAATCAAATCTAGGTCAGTGTTTTGGTTTTGAAAATTTGATGCTTTCATCGTACTATGCAGCTTTACTTCGTGTCTACTCCAATTTTTAAATGCTTTTACGAGAGGCTAGAAACTTACGGAACACCGAAAGAAAAATACGAGGAGAATATAACTCAATGTCGACGATTTTGTTGTTGGCGCACCAGGAAAGAAATCAGATATCTTAATCACTAGTTGCAATGCCCACACATATTCTATAGATATTTTTTGCATTAAAATGCATTAAAAAAACCAAAGCTGCTCTTCAAAAAAGATCATTCATTGGTCTGGTGTGATTTTCACTTGTCCGTCTGAATTTTCACTTGTTCCGGACAAGTGGACAAATGCTTGGTTTCAATTTATGGTTTCAAATGCTTGAAAAGATTAGTCGAAACAAAGACACGCAAATTGTCCGCAAAGATACGCAAATTGTCACCCGGGTCATTGACTTCCACGCTATGTGGCGTCACTCTATTGCCACGGGCAACATGCTCTGCTCATCTGATTGTGGTGTTCTCTGTGGCGGAGTGGTTAGAGTGTCTGACTTTTTTCTAGGTCGGACTCCTAATCTGAAGGTCGGTGGTTCGATTCCCCATGCCCCCATCTCTGCCAATTTGGATTTCCACCTCTGTGTATAACTTACAGCGTCATCAAAGGCTGGTTGCTCTCATACCATGTCTATGTGGTGTGGGAGGTTAAAAATCCCTTGGGTCGGTAAAAGTGTAGGCTCGGGCTTTCTATTGACAAACTGTCTAATGGTGAAAACAAGTCTATTCAGACTTATCCATGATAGGCAGTATACATCTTCAACAAAATGTAGCCACCGGGCTCTGCCTATTTGATCCACGGCAAGCTCTACCTGACGCTACATCCACGTAGACAACATGGTGTGTTTACTGGATTCTAAGTTCGCCGTGAATATGGCCTATGCTGCCAACACGGCGTAAAGCAACCACCAATCAATCAATCAATCAATCAATCAATCAAAGGATTCTAAGTTAGAGATGGCGTCTGCGGGGCTACATGGAGTCCGACTCCCCCCCCCGCCCTCCTCATCCCCCCCATCACTAACACACACCCACACCACCACATACACACCCACACCACCACATACACACCCACACCCCCACATACACACCCACACCACCACAAACACCCATCTCATCCCTACCCCCACTCGCTCAAACCACTAACACACACCCACACACCACACATACACCCACACCCACACTACCACTAACACCCATCTCATCCCCACCCCCAATCGCTCACACCACTAACACCCACCCACGCTCCACCACACGCACCACCACCACCACCAGTAACACCCATCTCATCCCCACCACCCCAATCGCTCACACCACTAACACTCACCCACACACCACCCACCACCACTAACACCCATCTCATCCCCACCACCCTAATCGCTCACACCACTAACACCCACCCACACGCCACCACCCACCCACCCACATCACCACCAACACCCATCTCATCCCCACCCCCCAATCGCTCACACCACTAACACCCACCCACACGCCACCACCCACCCACATCACCACCAACACCCATCTCATCCCCACCCCCCAATCGCTCACACCACTAACACCCACCCACACGCCACCACACACACCACCACCACCACCACCACCACTAACACCCGTAATGAATACCGGACACGGTGGCCCAGTTGGTAGAGCACATGATTCCCGTGCGGAAGGTCAGGAGTTCAATTCCCACTCGAGTCAAACCATTGACTTACAAAGTTGATACTTGTCACTTCCTAGCTTGGCACTCGGCATTATTAGGATAGGGCTCAGTGTCAGGATAATGTGACTGAGTGGGATATCAGGTCATGGTGCTGGAGGCCAGGTCTCCCAGTGGGGAAGCACTATAAAGTCACCATGAGTGTGCACTGCCACAAGTCGGTACCCATCCTGATATGACCATAGATGTTGCCAGGACATAAAATTCCAACAAACCAACCAATCCTCATACCCCCCACTCGCTCACACTACACCCACTCACCACCCCACTATTACACAAGTGAAGAGTTCGCCCGCACGCCACCAGGTGGCGACATGTGTCGGTCACGACCCCAGGCGACCCGCCTTGTGTGCGCCGTTTTGTTCGAGAAACTACTCTAACCCAATTAATGAGGCAGCTCCACTTTGTTTAATGGAGTTTTACGTCCTAGCAACATCTAAGTAGCCAAGCATGGATGCTAGGGCTGTCTCTGTACTTGCCTGGCCGAGCATAGTCTGGTGGACATGTGATTTTAATGGGGCAGCTAAAGTCAGGGTTCGTACACATGTGAAGATATGGGATTAAACGCTATTTCAAGTCATTTCAAGGCTTGTCAAGGCTGTTTTTAATAGGAATTCAGGAGTATTGGCATTTTATTGTGTGCATGTATAAGGTGAATAGTGATTTCAAACTAATTTAGATCAATGGGGACAGTTTAATGGAATTCAAGGCTTTTCAAGACTAATTACCCAAAATAGTTGTTCTGTAAAGTGGACCCAAAACAGAAGAGACTAATCCAGATCTAGCAATCATGTTTGTGTGCTTTACGTCCTGGCAACATCTAAGGTCATATCATAATCTATATCTAATATAAATGATTTCACAAACTATTCACATCAAAAGTAGCATGCTAGAATAGATACGCATTTGAACACTATATTTAGCGTATTAAATGTGGTTATTCCCATAGCCCAGCCTTCCGACACCTTTTCCCCCTAATGGGTTGCTTAGCATGATACAGTGCTGCTGGGGTGTCTACTAGCCATGTGAACGGATGCAGTGGTCGAATCGCTAGAGTGCCGGCATCCCGTGCGGAAGGTCGGGAGTTGAATTCCTGGTCGAGTCAAAATTGAGTCGAGTCGAGTCGAGTCAAAAGTCGACTTACAAAATTGATACTTTTTGCCTCCTAGCCTGGCACTCGACATTATTAGGATAGGGCAAGGACTGGCTAGCTCAGTGTCAGGATAATGTGAGTGAGTGAGATATCGGGTCAAGGTGCCGGCAGCCTGGTCTCCCATTGTGGCAGCACTATGAAGTCGCTATGAGTGCGCACTGTCACAAGTCGGTAACCATCGTGGCTAGGAAGTGACAAGTATCAATTTTATAAGTCATTGGTTTGACTTGACCAGGAACCAAACTCTCGATCTCCCGCACGCGAAGCCAGCGCTCTACTGATGAGGCCACCGCGCCCGTCCACCAACATGCAGGCACCACCAGCGCCATCTACACCAGCTACACCAGAACCTGTTAACACTGTGGTCCAACCGGGTGATCAGCAAACCTTTGTTCTGCTTATGTCAGGCATGGTTACTTGCTCATGGGGGGGGGGGGGGGGGGGGTCGTGGCCTAGCGGTCAGTGGCTGCAGGACTGCAGCATTGTTTAAACGGCGCCGTTAAAACGGCCCGTTTTTGGTAGTTTTGTGGTTTTTTGTTTTTTCTATTTTTACTTAACCTGGCCCCTATATATATTAGAGGTGCCGTGTCACAAACACTTCATGACCACACAGCGCCGACAACCCCACGCCACTGACTCCCCACGAGTCGTCGCAGTTCCAACACACGGCACTGTATGGATGGGGCAGGAGACAGTGGACAGACAGTGGACAGACAGGGAACAGGGGACAGGAGATAGGAGATAGGAGACAGGGGACGGGAGACAGGGGACAGGAGACAGGGGACAGGAGATGTGAGATGTGAGATGTGAGATGTGAGATATGAGATGTGACATGAGATAGTGGACAGTGTACAGAGAGGGGACAGTGGACAGACAGGGGACAGTGGACAATGGACAGTGGACAGTGGACAGGGGACAGGGGACAGGGGACAAGGGAACTGGGAACTGGGAACTGTGGACAGTGGACAGTGGACAGGGGATGTGGGTAGTGGGTAGTGGGCAGTGGACAGGACACAGTGGACAGTGGGCAGGACACAGTGGACAGGGGACAGGGGACAGGGGACAGTTCCCAACCACTGTCACAACCTTCTGAGTGAGGCGTCATACTCGCAGCATCCCATCCGCTCCCCCAGCAACGCACCCCGAGAGCACAGATTTGATATGCAAAATGTTGCCACACATCGCTATCCAGGCTTCACACTGCCAGATCAATGGCGATTGCTGCATTTTCTGGGTTCGTCGGGAATATGGCCTTTACTGCCGATTTGGTAGACCTATTAAACGACCACCAACCAATCAATCAATCATTTTCGGCGTAGGTGTTTAGCAAGGCATGCCCATATTGACACATCAGAAGAAATTATTATCAGTTATTTTCAAATTATTCAACCCGTCCTAATATGGTCTTAGATGTTGCTAGGACGTAAAACAACAAACAAACAAAATTAATAATTATCTAAAAATTGTTGGAAACTGCCGTCATGAAAGGGCTGCATTGGAGTGGTACTTTGGTTGGTTGGTTGTTGGGAGTTTTACGTCCTGGCAACATCAACGTGTAAAATATTCGATTTAAAGCATTTGTGGGGGAATGCAAATGTTCTATTGTATGTATATATGTAGGTGCTGGTGGTGCTTGAATGAGAGGTAATTAGACATAGTGGTGCTGGCAGGACTGTGTGCAAGGGGCACTCAGAGCCCTACACACTACCCCATCCCCCCCTCTTCTAGTCAGGATCACCTACTCCGCATGTTTGCACACACACTTCCACATGACCACGTTCACATACAGTGTGGCCTAATGGGATTTTACGTCCTAGAAACATCTAAGGTTATATCAGATTGGGTACCCATTTGTGCCATCTCGTCTAGCGGCATAACAACAGGTCATTTTACAGTTAAACTAGACTTACCTGTAAGTTGACGTATAACTAAGATTCTTGTGAATCTTACGAATACGAAGACAAGGATCAGGGGAGATATAAATAGCCTGAGCCAGTCGCGTCCCAGTCAGCCTTTGTAGTATGAAGAATGTAAACTAATCTAAATCTAACTTACTAGGGCCCCCCCCCCTTATAAAATAAGTCAATCAACTCAACACCATAGTGTTCAAATCAACAATCCCATAGTCAGTTTCTTCACTAGTCACCTATTAAGGGATGGGTGGGTGTCATACTCGCACACGTGTTATATTATAATATATATATTTTAAAACATTAATTATGAGTGTATATAATTATGATTATATACATCTGAATACATATATATAGTTATGAATGCATATCGTTATGAATACATATAGTTACGAATACATTTATAGTTCTGATATATAGCTGATTGGGTACCCATTTATGCAATCTCGTCTAGGTGGCATTAAACAGGTCGCTCATGATATTGTTATATCCATATTCGCAATTGCACATGTAAATTATAATATATAGTAAAACCTCTCTAAATCGCCCGACCTTGGGACCGAATTTAAGTGGTCGATTTAGGGAAGTGGTCGGTTTAGGGAGTTAGAATATGGTTACAATAGTATTGTTGGGACCCAAATAAAGGTATCGATATATGGGAGTGGTCGATCTGTGCAGATGGCCGGTTAGGGAGGTTTTACTGTATATATATTGATATAGTTATGAATACATATGTGCTCTATACTCTATTATGGGAATATAAACAAGGACAATATCTTCAGTTGATATATGTAATTATGAATACATACAATTATACATAATGAATATAAATATAACACCATGTATATATATAGGTATACACCACATAGAACGGTCTCGTAGAGCTAGAATGTAACTAAGTAAACATCACTTTAATTTGGACCAACATGTCAGCGGATAGATAAAAGATTCACCCCGTACTTACAGTACAGGGGTGAATGACAACCTAGTCTAAATACGGGCGAAAATAACTTTAGTATGGAACGGGAAGTAGAATGCCTGGCACCAGTGTCAAATGGTTACTTATATCAACACAGAGTTGGTGAAATGGGAGAGAATGCAAAAAGACAAGATGGCGGCCAGAGAACGCCGTCGATTTCACTTTTAAATTGCATTAAAGTATATGTTTTATTATATTTTCCAACTCAAAAGTAGCGGGTAAATATGAAGACATACATAAAGAATATATTGTGCTTCTTAAATTAAGAATTTACCAGCTCAGTTAATTAACCCAGCATGTCGAAATTCTTCGCCAGCTTTTCTAATGGGTTGGTTTTCACCCCTGTACTGGAAGTACGGGGTGAATCTTTTATCTAGTCGGCGGAGTGCCAGTAAAACAGCGTCGTTCTCATGACCCTTGACCTCCTGCGTAAATCACCCAACCACGGCGGGAGGCTGTGGTGTGCCTGCCAACAGGACGCCTGTGTACATGGTGATAATACATGCCTCACATTGAAACGCCTGTATTTTAAGATGCCACCCTCACTTGCCATGGTCTTTACAAGTTGTGTACGCTGTGTGAAGGTTTGTTTGTTTTGTTTTGTTTTGTTTTGTTTTGTTAGTTGTTTTACATCCTACCAACAATCTAAGGTCATATCAAGATGGGCACCGACTTACGCGCTCATGGCGACTTCATAGTGCTGGCCCATTAGGAGACCATGGCGCCGGCACCATGACCTGATATCCCACACAGTCACATTATCCTGATACTGAGCTAACTAGGCCTAGTCATTATCCTAATAATGTCGAGCGCCAGGCGAGGTAATGACAAATATAAATTCTGTAAGTCATTGGTTTGACTCGCATGGGATTCGAACTCCCTGCATTCCGCACGGGAAGCCTGCGCTCTACTGATTCGGCCACCGCGTCCGGTAGGAGGGGAGCAGTCGTGGTTGTGTGTGTGGTGGCGGGAGTTTCAGAGGGACCTTTCATTTATCTGAACAACACCAACCTGTCCTTCTCAAATATTGTTATGAGGTTAATGCGTCGAAATAAACACGCACATCGTCGTCTGTAGACGGGGGGGGGGGGGGGGGGGGGGGGGGGGGGGGAAACAACAAAAACACACAAAAAACATCAATGTGCCCAGAGCATGACTCGAACAAACACTTCAACCATTCAAGGGCTAGTGTCCTAACCTATCCTAATAATACTGAGTGCCAGGTTAGATTTGTTTGTTTGTTTGTTGTTGTTGATGTTTTACGTCCTAGCAACATCTAAGGTCATATCAGGATGGGTACCGACTTGTGACAGAGCGCACTCATGGTGACTTTATAGTGCTGTCCCTCTGGGAAACCAGGCTGCCAGCACCATGACCTGGTATCCCACTCAGTCACGTTATCCTGACACTGAGCACACCAGTCCTTGCCCTGTCCTAATAATGGCGAGCGCCTGGCTAGGAAGCAACAAGTATCAATTTTTAAGTCATTGGTTTGACTCGACCAGGGTTCGAACCCACGACCCCACGATCTACAAACACGGGAGCCCGACGCTCTACCTCATTCGGCCATCCCGTCTGGTCCAGGTTAGGTAGCTTTGTTTAATGTTGTTTTACATCCTAGTAACATCTAAGGTCATATCAGGACGGGTACCGACTTGTGACAGTGCGCACTCATGGCGACTTTATAGTGCTGCCCCACTGGAAGACCAGGCCATCAGCACCATTACCTGATATCCCACTCAGTCACATTATCCTGACACTGAGCCAACCAGTCCTTGCCCTATCCTAATACTGCTAAGCGCCAGGCTAGGAAGCAACAAGTATCAATTTTTAAGTCATTGGTTTGACTCGACCAGGGTTCGAACCCACGACCCCACGATCTACCAACACGGGAGACGGACGCTCTAACTCATTTGGCCATCCCGTCGGCCATGACCCCACTCAGTCACATTATCCTGACACTGAGTTAAGCAGACTAGGAAGTGACAGGCCAGGAAGTGACAAGTATCGATTTTATAAGTCACTGGTTTGACTCAACCGGGAACCGAACTCCCGATCTCCCACACGCGAGGCCCGCGCTCTACCGATTCGGCCACCGAGCTCGATGACACAGGTCCTTGAGGACACAAGCTATCAGCACTATCAGATCACGCTTTTATTTCCAATTCTAATTTGAACCAATAATTCTTTAATACCATTCTCTCATTGGGCTGGAGTGGAAAAAGTATAATTAGTAATCTAGAATAGTCTGAAGTATAATTTTGCTATTACAAGCGCATCGGAATAACTTGACACTTGCGTCCAGCCGTTATTACTCTTCATTTCATCACGACACAAATATTCTGTCCACATTTTCCTTTGTGTTCGTAACCAACTAACTCGAAAACGTTCATAATTTGGCAGTTTATTATTTGCTATTACCAGTAAATATATCTTATTTATGGCCCTGTCACATTACGACGTATGGCGGCGGTGTATGACTAACGTGGCGCAATAATTTGAAAAGCGTTATAGGTCCAGATAAGTCTACCTTTTTGCACTGCAGGAGGTCCCAGTGACGTATGAAGCGTAAGCGTAGCCTATGCCTAACCTATGACGGCGTACGCAAAGCATATGACGACCTATAAGCCTCATACTGGGACGTTTGTTGACGGTTACAGGTGACAGGTCTAGCGTACGAGTAACCTACGCTGACGTATGGCCACAGTATGCGTAACCTATGCCGGCGTATGTCCAGCGTACGCCCAGCATATGAGAACCGTATGAGCCACACACCGGCATAGGTTTAACATTTTGAACATGCACAAAATTATTTTTGGCGGCTCGACTTACGCCGACCTATGACGACCTATGAAAAGCGTATACGACCTATGTCCAACCTATGCGTAACCTAGGACGGTGTATCCTGATGTGTTGGTCGAAAAGCGCATACCTCGGCATATGCTAACGCTATACGTCGTAGTGTGACAGCCCTTTACCCATACGCTAGGCAAACGCTACATATGCCAGAGATACGTGGAGGGTGCCGGCTCAAAATACGGCTAACTTATGCCGACCTATACCGACCTACCCCATACCTATGCCGGCGTACGTCTAGCGTATGTCTAGCGCATGAGCAACCTATGAGCCATACACTGGCATAGGTTGAAGATTTTGAACATGCGCAAACATTTTTCGGCGGCTCGACCTACGCTGACCTATGACGACCTATGAAGAGCGTATACGACCTATGCCCAACCTATCCATAACCTATGTGTAACCTATGCGTAACCTATGTGTAACCTATGCGTAACCTATGACGGTGTATGGTCGAAAACCGCATACGCCAGCATACGCTAACGCCATAGGTCATAGTGTGACAGGTCCTTCAGAGGCTGACTTAATTAACATCCACAATAGAGCCTAGTACTTTTTAAATGATATCAACACAGGTTTCTGAACCTGAATACAAAAACAAAACATCAGATCAAATGTGAACATTTATTAAAAATGAACCAAATTTACTAAATACAGGAGCTAAGAATGTGACATTGAATTTGAAGAACAATGTAAATTACCTGGGGATTTTACTATGACACTGTTGAAATGTCATTGCATTGAGTGTCGAAGGACTTTCGCTGTCTAAAATGTGCAGAAGCAACACTGCGTCTAGAACAGTAATACATTGGCAATCAGACCCAGACAGCATGACCCTTTTCCCTTTTGTACCCCTTTTCTGTCGCCACCTAGCGGATTGCATCTCACATGATGCCATTGCGACAAGGATCTTAAATACCTTTGACAGACAGGTAGACAGTTTCCCCACTAAACAGTTTAGATTTCCTTTACTGCCTCTTCTAGCTGCAATGCCTCTACTAATACTAATACTAATTAGCGGTAAGATTTTAAATTAGAGTGTTTGAGCTGTATGCTCAGGCCAAGTCGGAGACTCCATCCACCCCACTACATGTGGTGAGGATGCTCTGTTCAGTTTTGTCATGTGCCGCAATGAATTTGAATCTGCTGGTGTTAGCTGGGTGCTATGGTTCATCTGGTATTGCGGTTAACACCTTGTCAAGCCACCTTTTGAACAATTGTACACTGCAGTTTTATAGGTTTCTTATGTAAGCTGTTATTGCATTGAAGAACTTAACATCCCGGACAGAAAGACTTCATTCCTGCAGGGTTTTTGTTGACGGTGCGGACTTTGTATTTATGGCTGGTACCGTACCAAGTCTACCATATCATTTTGAATGAGACATTGTATATTTGGCATTTGTTTAAATTCTCAACATATTGACAATCATTTAAACTATAGTCACATTGTTCTATATTTTTCTCTCATCTGCTTCCGCAAGGAGAGACCCACTATTATAACTATGGATGTGGGGGGGAAACCCTGCATCATATTTTGTTTCGCTGTGCAAAGTCCAGTGGCTGTGTCGATGAAAATACGGATGTTTTCAGCAGATTGGTTTCATTTATAAACTTCCATGTGAGGATTTCATGGCTTTGAAATAATATGAGAGATATCAAATTTTAGAATTCCTAAAAACAACTGGCTTTGTATTGACACAAATGTATCACAAATTTAACCATTTCAGATTTATGCGTGAATTTCAATGTAGCATATAAATGCGATTCACATAATCTTTTCGTGAAAACAAAGTAACAATAAATTCTGCTAACTTTTCACAATAAAAATTTATTTTGCTGCTTATCTGGATGTAAAGCTTGTTTTATTTAAGGACACCTCTAGAACACATTGATTTTTATCATCGGCTATTGGACTTCAAACATATGGTCATTCTGACATATTTGTTTGGAGGAAACCCGCTGTTGCCACATAGGCTACTCTTTCAGATAAGCAGCAAGGGGCCTTTTATATGCACTTTCCCCACAGACAGGACAGCACATACCACAGCCTTTGATGAACCAGTTGTGGACCACTGGTTGGAATGGAAAATAGCCCAAACTGGAAATGGATCCACCGAGAAGGATCGATTCAATGACCGACAGCTACACAGGTGGACACTCTACCGCCTGAGCTTTGTCCCGCTCCCTAAACCATCACCAATCAACCCAATTGTTAATACTTTGGCCGCCAGGTTTGCGTCCAGGTGTTGCTGTTTTTGTTAGCTCAGCCCAGTTAGACTTCTCATGAGGAAATAATCGTATAATCCATAGTTTATATCCACATTGGTTTCCACTATTCTAAAGGAAACTCGGCAAACAAAATGGATGGATGCGTCATATAATTGGGAGTGATGGGCTACGCCGAAGGGATAATACTGGTCAAATAAATTATGCATCAGCTGAGCAATAGAGATGTGCCAGTAAAGAATACTAGGAACAGTTCATCCTGTCACCGACAGAAACACAGTTTGTGTTAACCCCTCAGCTTGGCTTGGTGCAGATATTATGGAATAGCCCAATTACAATATTTGTTCCTGTTTTTGTTGTTACAGCCATTGATTAAAGTTGCTGCATAGTCCGACGAAGCATCACATTTTCTAAATCAAAACAATTACTTAGATTTTATTCTACATATTTAACTTCGATACTGGTGCACTTATTAAGCATTATTCGCCACATAGAAGGGAATAGTGATTCAATTTAATAGAACCTGTTACTGCAGAAGCCTATGGTTTTGGCATGCTTGACAAAATTAATTGTACATGTATGCACTTCAAATATCTCAATAGTTAGCCATTTAAAATAAAAGTTACTTCAAACTAAAGAAAATTATAACAATCAAATTAATATAATAATCTCAGAAAAATCATTGAACTATGCAACTTTAAGCAAATTTCAATTATGGTCTTCCTCATTCCACTGTTCGTTGCCCTATCCTACAAAGACTACCCCACCAGGCTAGGTAGCGACAAGTCTCAAATTTTAAGTCATCAGTTTAACTCTGCCAGGGTTCAAACCTGGGATTTGAATCCCATGACCTTCCACTTGCTACGACGTAAAACAACAACAAACAAACAAACAAACAATCCACTTGCTACGCACCACGTTGAAAGCGGACGCTCACCTCCTTCGCCCATAACCTTTCGGCTCTTGCTGTAACACCGCTACTTAGGAGGAATAAGCACAAGAACAACCTGATCCCAGTCTCAACTTACAGAGTATTCAATTTTAGGAGAGTATTCAAATTCCAAGTAGTGGGCAAAATTGATCGCTTTGATCTTTCTGATATTTAGTGCCGGGTTCAGTTAATTTGAGATGGGTGTCTGTGTGTCTCATTCCAATTCTCCCCCACTGCATCTTCCTCCCATTCCACCCTTCAAAATGAATAGTGAAGATGACTTAACAAGACATTCACAATGTAAACCCCATTCACACACGGGCCTTAAGTCGCCTCAAGTAGTTCGCCTCATCTAAGACGACTCAGATCGCGCGTGTGAACGGTCCTCTGAGGTGAATTAGGGCTGAGTCGACTCAACTAGTTCGCCTCAAGTAAACCGCGTCGCAAGGTAGTTTAGATGAGGCGAACTAGCTTGAGTCGGCCTAAGTGGCATGTGTGAATGTAATTGGTTTAGTTGGGGCGGCTTAAGCACATAGATGGAGACTGCTTCCTAACAGGTAGTTGCTTTCATAGTGTTTAGAACACATGTTTGGACCATCCTACATGTTTGGGGTGTCCCATTTTTTCATATATCATATGGAGACTGCTTCCTAACAGGTAGTTGCTTTTGATAGTCGTTGGAGCACATGTTTGGAGCGCCCTACTCTTCCCATCTCTTGTTAGGTATGTTGTTTGTATGTATTTACTTGTGGATGTATATGTGGTATGTGGATGTACATGTGGATGTATGTGTGGATGGATGTGTGTATGTATGCATGTATGTATGTATATGTGTATGCATGTGTGTATGTATGTGTGGATGTATGTGTGGATGTATGTGTGTGGATGTATGCATGTATGTATGTTTGTATGTGTGGATGTATGTGTGTGTATACATGTGTGTGTATGTGTATACATGTGTATGTATGTGTATACATGTGTATGTATGTGTCGATATATGTATGTGTGTATATATGCATGTGTAGATGTATGTATGTATGTGTGCATGTATGTGTGTATCGATGGATGCATGTATGTATGTTTGTATGCATGTTTGTATGTATGGTATCCCAGTGAGGCAGCACTATAAAGCACACTGTCACAAGTCAGTACCCATCCTGATATGACCTTAGATGTTGCTAGGACCTAAAACAACCACAAAGAAACATCGATCTGAGCCGGTTTAACGCGTGTGTCTGAACGTGCCACACTTACAAACCTTGTTATGTGTGAACGCGCCGCTAGTTTGACTCATCTAGGTCGCCTTATCTAAGTCGGCCTAGCGTTGTACATGTGACCACGGCTTAAGATGCCAGCTCATTATGTATCTAAATAGCTCAGTCCAGAATCATCTTCAAATTTAGCTGCTTTTAAAACAATTTTTGAAGGACTAAAAATATAGCATCAATTCAAGTTGCATAATCCGTTGGTTTTGAGTTCATGCTAAATATTTGTTTAGATAAATATATATGATTGATCTTCATCATCTAATGCACCTTGTAATGGAATGGGTTTTATTGTAAATCACTAAATTTAGAGTAGTTTGAAGTGAAAGTATGCAAAATATATTTTGAGTGTACACTGACATGCTGGACGTCATAGACACTGTTTTCCCCTTGAAGGAGCAGTGTAGCACAGGTGTACTGCACTCAAGTTACACTGGCACCTGCATGATGCCGGATGTCATAGGCTTTGTTTATCCGGTTTCAGCAAGTAGCGGTGTAGCACCAGAACACACCACTCAGATACATACAAGGTTCATACACTTGACGGAAGTCAAAATACAAGGGTCTTTCAAGCACTTTCCAGGTCAACTTTACAAAAAAATTCCAGGACCGAACTAAAAGTGACAAACTTTCTTTTCCAATCTGGTGACGCTGTCGCTTGGAATTTAAAAAAAAAAAACATTATACTCGCTTATATTTTATTTGATATAAGATCATTTTCAAGGGTTTTCCAGATTGCAAGATGATTTCCAAGGGTATTCAAGGACTTGAATACATTACTTTATTTTCCATGGTTTCCAGGCACGTACAAACCTTGTACATGGACCTGTAACTGTAACTTGTGTAAGGCCTTGTTTATTATTTTCGATACCTGTTGTGTTAAATCGACTTATTATTCCTTGTATGTGGCACCAAATGATAATTGAGTGCACCGGTGTTTAAGTTGGATGTACAGAATCAAATCTGGATGAGTGGTTTGGTTTTAAAAATAATATTTAAGGAATTCAAGGATATTCCAATGCTGTTTTTGATAGGAATTCAAGATTTCAGGGAAAAAACAACAATGGCGAATGGTGATTTCAGACTAATTTAGATCAGTGGGGGCAATTTAATGGAATTCAAGGCTTTTCAAGACTAACTACCCAAAATAGGTTAAATTCAATGCTTTTCAAGACCTTAAAATGAGGCAAATGAAGTTCAAGACTTCCCAAGGCTTTCCCTGTACGGACCCTGACAAAACCACATAACGGTAATGGTCTGGTATGTATGCATAAGAGTTAGTATTAGGTTAGTTTGTTCGAAAGAATGCTTTTCTGGAACATTGGTATTTTCCATCTTTGAGTAGGTGGGGGATGTGGGGGATGTGGGGGGTCATCTGTGAGTGTAACGGAAATATGATTAATAAAACAACAAAAATACACCTGCTTGCGTACAGACAACCAGACGACATGCGAAGGTCCATCACTGAGCACAAACAGAATCCGATGTGTGTGTGTGTGGGGGGGGGGGGGAGTGGGGGGGGGGGCATTGCCTTGGTACAGACATTCCTGTATGCCCAATCTGCCTGATTACTAATTACCTAATGGTCAACACTGATGGACGCTGGGTTTAAGCGGGTGGGGATGGAGTAGTGATGGGGTATTGATGGTATGGTGGTGGAGTAGGATAGGATGGGATGGGATGGGATGGGGAGGGGCAAGGATGAGGAGGGATAGGGATGTGGAGTGGTAAGGATGGGGTGATGACGGGATAGGGTGGAGAAGGGAGCACAGTGAGAGGTGAGGATGGGGTAGGGAGGGGTAAGGATGGATTGCAGTGAGGATGGGTATGGATGGGATGGAGAGGGGAGGGTTAAGGAGGGGGTGAGGAAGGGGTGGGCTGAAGAGAGTCGAGGAGGGGTGAGGATAGTATTGGATGGGGGTGGAGAGGGAGAGGGTTAGGGTGGGAGCGCGTGAGGAGGGGATGGGATGGGGTGAGGAGGATGAGGGTGGGACAAAGTGAGGAGGGTGAGGGTGGGACGGTTGATTGATTGATTGATTGGTGGTTGTTTTACGCCATATTCACGGCGAGAAATGTTTGTTTTTTGTTCAAACCATCGCTTTTACATGTAAAAGCAGACAATCAATTATGTGCCAATAGACACTCATTAAATTAGAAAGCTCACAATCATATATTTGTGGTCAAGGGAAACAAATTCCCATAGAAAAAGAAAAGTTTTATTAATAATTGATAGAATCTATTTAGTAAACTATATGAGGTGGTACAGTCCAGCTGCCCTCAAAAAGGCTAAAATGTTTTCCTGTTTTACCTTAGTAAAAAAGGTCATGCATACTGTCTGCAGTGTAGAACTGTTGGCGCAGGGCCAAAAAATCAACGCAACTTAGTAAAATGTGTTTGAGTGTCAGCGGGGACTGACACCCAATACATTCAGGGGGAGGTTCCCCCTTGAGCAGAAAAGCATGTGTAAGCCACAAGTGGCCAATACGGCAGTGGCTAAGGACCACTTGGTCCCGCCGACCTCCCGCATGAGTCTGTGGTGGCTTTCCCACAGATGGTTCAATTTCTTTAAGTTTATTAATGTTTTCATCCCACTCATGTTGCCATTTGTATTTTATGTGGGTGGCTATTAGTGGTTTCAGATCAGAGTGAGGGATCAAACACGGTTCAAGATCACAATTCAGGGCCTTCTTTGCAGCCCGATCAGCTCGTTCGTTTCCTTGTATGCCGGCATGGCCAGGCACCCAGCACAGGTGGATGTCATACCCATTCGTTGTCAGTTGGTTCATTTTATAAATGACCGTTGCTAGAATAGGGTGATTCATTTTCAGTCCAGCAACAGCCAGGAGGCAAGAGAACGAATCACTGTATATAACATAGTTAGTGTGGTTGGATACCTCGATACACTCCAACGCGAGAAGGAGTGCTCGGGCTTCTGCAGTGAAAATCGAGCTCTGATCGGGCAAGCGTATGCCATATTTTTCCCGTCGGCAGACTGCCACAGCAGCTACCCGGCTTTGGTCTTTTGAACCACCAGCATATATGGAGAGGTGGTCTGCAAACTGGCCTTGAATCTCTGCATGCAGTCTTTGGGGTGGGACGGGGTGGGCAGGGTGAGGGTGGGTGAGGGTGGGTGAGGGTGGGACGAGGTGAGAAGGGTGAGGGTGGGACGAGGTGGGGAGGGTGGGGAGGGTGGGGAGGGGGTTGGACAGGGTGAGACGGGGTGTGGAGGGTGAGAGTGAGAAGGAGATGGATTGGGGTGAGGAGGGTGTGAGGGTGGGACGGGGTGGGGAGGGTGAGAGTGGGATCAGGTGAGGAGTGACGAGGTGAGGAGTGAGGGTGTGACGGGGTGGGTAGGGTGAGGAGGAGATGGGATGGGGTGGGACGGGGTGAGGAGGGTGAGGGTGAGGAGGGGATGGGATGGGGTGGGGTGAGGAAGGTGAGGGTGGGACGGGGTGAGGAGATGTGAGGACGGTGCGGGTAGGATGGGGTGGGGTGGGGGGTGGGGGGGTGAGGATGGGATGTGGTAGGAAGTGCCTCGGTACCTGATGTCCTGAGTGCAGCACAAGTACACACACCTTCAAAACAATAATACTCCATGAAGAGAGGTATTAGCGGATACAACCGGTTCAATTAAAGCAGCACAGTTGAATGAAATCAACCAATCTTTTAAACAAATATAAAACCTACATTTGATCGAATTTATATACTAAAATACACCCACTATACATAGAGTAAAACATCTCTAAATCGACCGACCATGGAACTGACTTTAAATGGTCCATTTAGGGAGCTGGTCGGTTTAGAGCGATTTTTTTAATCCTTAGAATGGTATTGTATGGGCGATCGTTTGGGACCTAAATAAAGCGATCGATAGAGGGGAGAGGTCGATCTGTGGAGGTGGTCAGTTAGAGAGGTTTGACTGTACATTGCAGTTTTGCGCTCCTACGTTATACAGCCATGCTCGAAATCATGTAAACAGAACACATGGCGAGGACTTCAATGTGCATATCAAATTAATTTAGTATGTTTTCACTTCAAATATCCACCACGGCTACCTCCTGACTATGGGGAACCCCGTAAACTCAGAAACAAACAGGCGAGATCCTTCTCTATACATCATGAATCCACTACTGATTTGGGAGACGATAAGCCTGTATTAGGATGTCTACTGCACCTTGTATTTCCATTTGGTCAGGCACACAAGAATTGCTGATTGTATAAGAACGGGTGTTCCTAATACGATATTGACCCAACACATCAATATTGCAAAGCATATTGATTTATTTTCAGTGATAAATTGTCAATGAATTTGTGTTGTCTGTATTAATGGTAGTCACGCAACAATAGACGATTTCCACCACCAATCCTCCCTCTGACGTCAGTGATAAGAACCAGTGTTTTGGGTAGCTGTGTCACTGTGCCGCAGGCTATTGTAGAGGATTTCCACCACCAACCTGCACTCTAATGGCAGTGGCAAGAACTAATATGGGTAGCAGCTCAATGCAAATGCTCTATATAAAAGGTATATAATGTAAACATGGTAAATGAACTGTTCAAAATCAGATGAATTGTTCCTGTAAGATGGGCTTTAGAGTCCTCAGAATATCGCAAACTCCCGATGTTGGTTGGTTGTTGGAGTTTTACATCCTGGCAATATCTAAGGTCATATCAGGATGGGTACTAACTTGTGACAGTGCACACTCATGATGACTTTATAGTGCTGCCCCACTGGCAGACCAGGCCACCAGCACCATGACCCAATATCCCCCATCAATCACATTATCCTGATACTGAGCCAACCAGTCGTTGTCCTATCCTAATCATGTCAAGCACCTGGCCAGGAAGCGACAAGTATCAATATTTAAGTCATTGGTTTGACTCGACCAGGGTTCGAACCCGTGGGTTCGAATACTACGATCTACCAAACGGGAGACGGATGCTCAACTCATTCGGCAATCCCGTCTGGTCAACCCTTGAGGTAGACAACCACCAGACTACCACTAATCAGCACACTGGGTAGGTGTCTTGCTGGCATCAAAGTCTGCTCTCAGTCCACACTGATGTATTATGTTCCCGTGTTGTGGCTGGAATACATAATTACTACTATATGGCCTGGTCGGTGGTACACTGTTTACGCGGTGTCTACGCGGTGTCTAGGCAGTAGAGAGAACAAGGGAGCTTCGAACAATGCATCACAACAATATATCGCATAGTTAGTTGTTGGTTATTATATTCATACAATGGATTATATACCACATACATAAATAATAACCAATAGTTCTTTTTTCATAAGCTATGTAAAACAGAAATATATGTATTTGATGCATAACAAATTATGCGAGTATAAAGGCACGGAAGGGAATTATTATCCATTTTATTGTACCGATTATTCTACACCGCTTCTGCTACTCGACGGTGGTGCCGCCACTGCTTCCCATTGTTACTACCGAACGCACCAAACCGCCACTCTCACAAGAATAATTTTTTATTAAATTTTAATACAAAATCGGGCTGGTCTCGAGCGTAACGGTCATGGGCAGGTAGGTTGCACCACATACAAAGCTGATGTTGTATCAGTAGACGACTTAATATATATAGGCTCCACCAGCCAATGACTTGAGGAAGGAGGAGAGGCTGAAGAGTAGCTGGAATCTTCTGGCCTTAGTATACTCGTATAATAATGGCTTATACAGCACATAAAAATCGGCTTATTTCTTGGCCCAACCCAGAGAGTTGCTTCTATCAGTGTCCCAGCTGGCAAGGGCCCAATGGTCACGAGGGTCATTGATCTAGAGCCTCGTCAAAAGACTTCAATCAGGGGACCCAGGCTTCAAAAACCAGTATTCAAAGTCACAGACTATTGGAAAGAACTATGGTACAGTTTCATAATAACTTAAGCCTATCCGAAGCCACTACATCGGCTGGAAGACCAATGCCTCGGCACTGACAAAATGTGTGTTCAGATGAATAAAATATTTTACCCAAAAAAAAGGGGAAAAGAAGAAGACTCAGCAGTCCTTGGCTGTCAGGCAGTGGTCAGAGGTGTAACAGTCAAGCCATGCCAGAGTGGGAACTATCAAAGGGTTTGCAGTCTGAGGGCTGGCAGACAACCCCATTGGTCAGAGGCATAAATCTTTGATCAGGCTGACTACAGTTGCAATTCCAGCCCTTCAAGTGCCATCCAGGCCCCCGGTCCTCTAGAGACGAGACCCTTTCGATAACTCACAACTGCACTATCATAATCGCTATTTTCTTTTTACATGGATGAATGTGAGTGGTGTTCGACAAAAAACGTGGAATTCAAGCCACTGGCGAATTTCTGCAAAAACGCGGATTTACCCCCATAGCATAGGATTAGCACTGTCAGGGAATCTCGGGAAAATGCCGGTGTGGCAGTTTCAGCGCCCGGTCAGTTTCAAGACTCAAAAACTCAAGGCACTGTCAATGGTCGTGAGCAATCTTCATACAGAAAATACAGGAAAAGTGATATATCTCTAAAAGCACACCACCTAGAAACAAATCGCTTTGTACACATATAGAAAACATCTTTACCAAAAAGACGTATTAAATTTATAAGGTTAGGGTTCTTGATTTGTATTAATTTTGAATAAAACTAAGGTTTTGCACTGCGCGTACCGTCAAACTCAAGGCATTGTCAATGGTCGCTAGCAATCTTCATACAGAAAATACAGGAAAAGTGATCTATCTCTACAACCACACCACTTAGAAACAAATCGCTTTGTACACATGTAGAAAAGATCTTTACCAAAAACATTATATTAAATTTATAAGGTTAGTTACGATGATGTTAGATTTTGATGCATGCGCATGAAACTGACCGGGTGCTGAAACTGACCGGGCGCTGAAACCGCCACACCGGAAGTCAGGTTTCAACTGTACTTGTTATGACTGTATTAACTTCTTGTTTGTGTTTTATGTTCTAGCAACATCTCCCGTCATATTAGAATGGGATTCGGACTAATATATATATTTCGTGAACGTTAATCAGTGAATATCAACAATCGTGGAAGACAAAAATGTCTTGGCGTGCACTCAATGAAAAGCGGGTTTGTCCCGTAGGACACATTCGCCTGTCATATACTGGCGGAAGTTTAACAAAACAAACAAAATGCCACAGGTTGACTTGTTAGTAAGACATCTCAGGCACGGGGTCAGCTATGGGTCAGGCAGCCCCTCGAGGCATTCCGGCCATAAATGGGTTGTCGTAATCTCATGCGCCTGATCCTACAACCACCATCGGTCAGCTGGGCAAACAGATGCGGTTGTAGCGGGTGGTGTAACGGAATTGACGGCCATATAACAAACAAAACAAAACAATAAAAAGAGACAGAGATACAGAGACAGAGA